>JASVEL010001097.1:0-176727 GCA_032618575.1 Nicotiana noctiflora
CTGGCTGACCGAAACATAAGCAAGACTACCCATGCTGGCTGACTTCCTACTCAATGCATCTTCCACCATATTGGCTCTCCCCGGGTGGTACAAAATAGTAATATCATAATCCTTCAATAACTCCAACCACCTTCGTTGCCTCAAGTTCAACTTCTTCTGCTTAAACATATATTGCAGACTCTTGTGATTAGTGTATACCTCACACGTCACACTATATAAGTAATGCCTCCAAATATTCAAAACATGAACAATGGCTGCCAACTCTAGATCATGGACTGGATAATTCTTCTCGTGGATCTTCTACTACCCCGGAGCATAAGCAATGACCTTGCCATCCTACATCAATATTGCATTAAGCCCAATACGAGAAGCATCATAATAAACTGTATATGGACCTGAACTTGGTGCCGTAGTTAGAGCTTTCTTAAACTTCTGAAAGCTTTCCTTGCACTTGTCTAACCACCTGAACTGGGCACCCTTCTAGGTCAACCTGGTCATCAGGGATGCTATAGATGAAAACCCCTCCACAAACCAATGATAATATCCTGCTAATCCCAAGAAACTATGAATCCCAGTAGGTGAAGCTGGTCGAGGCCAATTTTTGACTGCTTCAATCTTCTTCGGGTCTACTTGAATGCCATCTGCTGATACTACATGAACAAGAAATGCATTTGAACTCAACTAGAACTCGCACTTCGAGAACTTGGCATACAACTGACTATCCTTTAAAGTTTGAAGAACCACTCTGAGGTGTTGTCCGTGTTCCTCCTGACCGCGGGAGTACACAAGAATATCATCAATAAAGACTATCATGAACAAGTCTAAATAAGGCCTGAACATTCGGTTCATCAACTCCATAAATGTTGCTGGGGCATTGGTCAACCCAAATGACATGACCAAAAACTCATCATGCCCGTATCGAGTGCAAAATGCTGTCTTAGGGACATTAGACGCCCTAATCCTCAGCTGATGGTAGCCAGACCTCAAGTCTATCTTTGAAAACACCTTCTCACCTTGCAACTGGTCAAACAAATCATCAATCTTCGGTAGTGGATACTTCCTGATGAAACCCTTCTCTATCAAATCCTGTAGCTGGTCCTTTAAATCCTACAACTATAGCGGGGCCTACGATATGGCATGATAGGAATGGGCCGCGAGCTTGGGGTCAGATCAGTACAAAAATCAATATCCCTCTTGGGCAGTATATCCGGCAGGTTTGAAGGGAAAACCTCTGGGAACTCCCGAACAATAGGAACTGAGTCAATAGAAGGAACTTCTGTGCTGGAATCACGAACATATGCCAAATAAGCTAAACACCATGTCTCGACCATGCGTCGAGCCTTAACATATGAAATAACACTGCGGGTGGTGTGTCCTGGGGTCCCTCTCCACTACAATCGAGGCAAATCCAGTAAAGCAGAGGTCACGGTCTTGGTGTGACAATCCAAGATCACATGATATGGGGACAACCAATCCATCCTCAATATAACATCAAAATCCACCATGTCTAGAAGCAATAGTTCAACACGGGTCTCAAGACCGTCAAATACTACTATACAGGAATGATGGCCTTAGTCGACCTCTATAGAGTCACCTACTGGTGTAGATACATATACAGGAATACCCAAGGCATCAGTAGGCATAGCCAAGTATGGTGCAAAATAAGATGACACACATGAATACGTAGACCTAGAGTCAAATAGCAGTGAAGCATCCCTATCACAGACCAGAATAGTACCTGTAATAACAACATCGAAAGACTCAGCCTCTGGCCTGGCTGGCAAAACATAACATCGAGGCTGGGCCCTACCTCCCTGAACTATGTCTCTAGGACGATCAACTACTGGCTGACCTCTACCTTTGCCGGTCCGAGCTCTACCTCTATGGTCTATACCTCTGCTTCTATGATCCCTACCCCAGCCTCTAGCTAGATAGGAGAGCCGTGGATCATCTGCTACTTAAATCATGGGGCGAGGACCCTGCTATTGAGAGCTTCCCGATGCTCGAGGGTAAAACCTGACAACATGATCGGGGTCACCACAACCATAACAAGTCTCGGTTGCTGTGACTGCTGGCCCTATTGACCTGAATGGCCTCCCATGAAGCTCTGAAGTGGGGGTACACTAATAGGATGCTGATCTAGATAGTAATGCTGAGAACCACCGATGCTTGGAGTACCATGAGAAACCTGAAGCGCAGAATGAAAGGGCCTTAGTGAATGACCTCTACCATAGGAGTCCCTACCTCCAGATGAGGTACCACTGAACCTACCAGAATGATGAGGCCTCTTGTCCGACATCTGACAACCTCCCCGTTCGAGGGCCATCTCAACTCTGCGAGCCGCATTAGCTGCCTCCTGAAAGGAAATATCACTACCAACTCCCATGGCCATCTGGAGATGGACCGAATGAATCTATCCATCAATAAATCTCCGGACCCTCTCTCACTCTGTGGGGAGTATCACAACTGCATGGCATGCCAAATCAACAAATCTAGTCTAATACTTTGTAACTGTCATGGAGCCCTGCTGGAGGTGCTCAAACTTTCTGCGAAGTGTCTGCCGTTGACTGACTGGGAGAAACTTCTCCAAAAATAACTCTGCAAATTGATCCCATGTCAACGCTGGAGACCCTGCTGGTCTAGATAGGCAAAAATCCCTCCACCAAGTCTTGGCAGTTCCTGCAAGCCGGAAGGTGGCAAAATCGACCCAGTTGGTGTCCACTATACCCATCGTCTTGAGAATCTCATGACAGTTGAATAGAAAATCCTGCGGATCCTCTGATGAAGCACCACTGAAAGTGGTGGTGAAGATCTTGGAGAATCGATCAAGTCTCCACAAAGCAACTGAAGACATGCCCGCTCCATCGCAGCCCTGAGCTATAATACCGGGCTGAGCTGCCACAACTGGCTAAACCACTAGGACATGAGCCCGAGGAGCTACCTGCTTTGGAGTACGTGTAGTAGGAGTTTGAACCCCTCCCCAGCCTGAGAAGTGGCTGGTGCTACTGGCAGCAAACCCGCTCTAGTGACACTCTCCATAAAGCCTACCAATCTGACTAGAGCATCCGTAAGATCTGGGGTGACCATTACCCCTCCTGGGAACTGAGCTGGGTCCACTGGAGCTGCTGGGGCTAGAACCTGCTCATCATAGTCAATATGAGGCTCCACCTCTAGAACTATTGCCCGGGGCTGAGCTCTGCCCCTGCCTCAGCCTCTAGCACGGCTTTAGCCTCTACCCCTCGCAGGAGCTACTGCTAGGGGCTCGGGCAGCTGCACAGTAGAAGAAGAAGCATGTGTTCTCATCATCTGTGAAAGAATAGAGTAAAAGGATAATCAGTATTTGAGAAACAAAATCGCACGGCAAGAAAGAACAAAAGTGAAACTTTTCCGAACTCTGTAGCCTCTAGGATAAATACAGCCGTCTCCGTATCGATCCCTCAGACTCTATGAAGTTTGTCCGTGAGTAGTGAGACCTATACAACCTAGAGCTCTGATACCAACTTTTCACGATCTAGATTTTTCTACCATCGGGAGTCGTGATGGCGCTACTATCGGAGCTAGGCAAGCCAAACACTCAAACCTTTTGAAAATTCCTAAAACACCCTCGAGCCCACATGGTCGACACTCGAGGTTCAGACCAAAACTCGGTTACCCATTCCCCCATGATTCCAATTATATGATTAGTTTTATAATCGGACTTCAAACTGAGGTCCAACTTCCCAATTTTTGAAAATCCTAAGCCTTAACCAAACCCCCAATTCCCATTTATCAAAATCCTTGGTTGAAGTTGAAATCATGTTAAAGATGTTAAAGAGTGAAGAAAGTACGTTAGATATCACTTACTAATTATTTTGGAGAAGAAAAGTTATTTGGAAAATAGCCTCTTAGGTTTTGGATTTTGGAAAAGTGGAAAATGACTAAAAATCCTGAAGTTATATACTCTACTAGGGCTGGCGCGGACCGCACAGAACTATCCCGCAGCCGCGCTGGGGTAAGGGTACAAAAATAATTCTCTGAACCTACCCAGCGCGGACCGCACTATTTTGGTGCGCGGCCGCGTTGGTTGAACTCAAACCATAGGCCTCACTGAACCTCGTCATGCGGACCGCACAAAAATGCACAGTGGCTGCGTGACTTCCAGTGCGGACCGTACTGTTTTGGTGCGCGGCCGCACTGGTTAAACTTAAACCAACGACTCTCTGAACCTGTCCACGCGGACCACACAGAAATGCACGTAGCCGGGTGGGACCTGCTGCACTGCCACATCTGATATTTTAAGTTTAAGGCCTCCCTGGACCAATTCAAAACTCAGATGAGCCCTCGAGGCTCTAAAACAAACATACATATAACTCCAAAAACATCCTACAGACTAATCCGTGCGATCAAATCGCTCAAACCCATCATAATTCATCAAATTAGGTCTCAAGACCCATGATTTCCTTCCCATTTCCATGAAACATAAATTTTTACAGTTTCTAGCTCAAAACACTTCAAATGACGTCCAAATTTAACCAAACTTTACAGGTAGTTCTTAACACATATTTAAGACTTGTACCGGGCATCGAAACCAAAATACGAGCCCGATACCTACATTTTCTAACTCATTTTCCTTTCAATTATTCCTTAATAAATTTCAGAAAATAATTTAATAGAAAAATTCTTTTACCGGGGTTCTGGACCTCGGATTTCGACTCCGGGCACATACCCGAGTTGCATATTGTTCTACGGACCTCCCGGGACCGTCACATATTCAGTACGGATCCTTTTACCCAAAATGTTAACCAAAGTCAACTATATCAATATTAATATCATAACTCTTCAAATATTTCATGGAATTCATATATTTTAACATAAAATTTTTCCATCTTCATGCCCGGACTGTGCACGCAAATTAAGGCAACCAAAAGTGAGGTTTTCAAGGCCTCGAAAGTACGGAAAAAGAGAAAAATACGGTGATGACCCTTTGGGTTGTCACATTAATCCACCTTTTAATCTACCAAGGCCAATAATCTACCTTATTAGCTTTTTATATTCTAATTTTTTCTATATAATTTTATGTAATTTTTAGAGTCTTTGTCTTTTTAGTATTAAAGTTTCTGATTTGAACTACATTAGATTTAGAATTAAGGTATAGAACCCAAATTAAAGTATTTAAATTATTTAATGTATAGATTATGAACTTAAAGGTAGAAATTGTGAACTACCTTAAATTATGAACTTATGGTTCTTAATAGAACTCAAATTAATATATTTAAATTATTTCAGTTATAAATTATGAAGTAAACTTTTTGGGTATGAATTGAACTTTTAGTTCATGAATTGAACTTTTAGGATATGAATTAGTCTTTTAGTTAACTAAAAAAATATTAGGATATGAATTAACTAAATTAATTTGTTCTTATTTTATTTGTATAGATGGAATATCGTACTTGGATGTGTTGACATCTAATTTTGACCGTCCTTTCTTCCAAACTATTTCTTTAAGCTTCTAATAGCACTAATAATGTAAGAATAATTATTTTACCATTTGTTAGTACAAACTAGATCTAATTACTATTATTATTATTATTATTATTATTATTATTATTATTATTATTATTATTTACTTTAACATCACTGTTACTAGTATTTTTAGTATTGCTACTATTACCACTACTATTATCACTGGAAATAGTACTAGTGTTAATATATTATGACTAATGCTAAGTACTATTGTTATTAGTATTAATATTAATTCGATATTAGTACTATTGTTACTGCGACTAGGATCAATATTTTAGTAGTATTATTATTTTATTATGAAATAATTACTATTTTTGTAGTTATTGCTATTAGTGTTACAATTTTATTATACTAATACTATTATTTCAATTATTAGTAATAATAATAATAATTATATTATTATTATTATTATTATTAGTAGTATCGTAACTAATATTGTTATTACTTTTATTACTTTGCTTTTTTATCAAGATCTATTTAATATTAGTAACCTTTATTTAATACCCCACCTTTGTCCTCTTCTCCACCTTTTGACTAAAATTCAAACTTCAACAGATCTTTCACAAAAAAAAAAAAAAAAACAAACGCATGCCTTTTCCTTTCCCTTTCCATCGCTTTCATCTTGACTTTTCCTCCATATTTTGGCCAATTCTTGACTTTCAAATCCCTGCATGCTAGAGCATATCCCATCATTAGTAGATATGAGCTTTTAAAGTCTCAGTTCACTGCCCCACAAAAGGTAATTTCTACTCTACTCTATTTTTTGTATATTAAAATACTCTATTTTAAAAATCATGTGTTAGGATCTTTGTATTACAGAGTGTTGTGTAAATTTGTTTATGTTGTGAATCTTGAATATCATGCCATCATAAATAAATAACGTTTTGGTTCTTCCTCCAAGTATGATTGTAGTATGCTAGAAACCTTGGTCATAAAGTTGGAATTATGTAATTTCTTAATTATAAAGTTTATCATGTAAGAATTTGGTTAGTTTTGCTGCTTTCTTTAAAATTTACGCCATGTTACAATAATATGATTGTAGAGTAGAGCGTTTTGAGTTGAGTGTATTAATTTTCACATAAGCCAAATGACTTTATTATAAACTGTATATATGTATGTCAAATAGCATTTTCTTTAGGATCTCATTACAATACCATTGTTTGAAATACTGTTAAGTATCTATGCATATGCAATTTTCATGAAGGGTTCAGGTCATTTATATATTAAACAAAAAATGTGCATTATATGTTTCTCTTACTTTGGCTTTTATATACTAATACTAAGAATTAGTTTCCTTAGTTTCTACTCTCTTATTTCGTTCTTTTTTTTTTCTTTATGTGGCATGTACATTTTGGAGCAAATAGCCTCTTAATTCGAGGTGTGGAGTCTCATAAAGACTCAACACTACCATCACCACCACATGGAGTCATTGCATACCATTTTTCTTCTAGCACCCAATAGCAAGAAAACAAGTGAATTGCTTGGGATCGCCTATGGCGGCTTTTGTTTTTACTTACTCTGTCTATGTTGTTAATCTAACTAATTTTTTATTTGAACCTTGATTGATCATTTTAAATTATAATTTTAAGTTTTTTGGGAAAAAATATATATTTTGAGACATGACTTAAAATAATACATATTTCATGTGGGACCTAAGAAAGAGAAATTTTTTCTCTTTACAAGTCAAAAAAACATGGAATACCTATCTTTCTAAAAAATGAAAAACGTGAGCTTTCAAAAAAAATTGGAATTAGGCAGGATTTCTTTTTTTAAGTTATGGAGTTCAATGCTTTTGGACTTGCATTGCATTTGGAGTTAAACAAAATTATGTGTTTAAGAGTTCAATTTTAAACGCTGTTTTCTTAATCTGTATTGCATATCCATTCTGTTATTTAGGCATTTATAGTGTTTTCAAAGTGGCTTATTTAGTTGCGCTCCAAACAATTTCAACTAACTAATTTAAGTTTGGCTGGTTACCCGTTAACGGATCATATAGGGTACCTTAACAACCTTCCTTATAAGATTAATTAGAACCATTATCCATACTCTTTAGGAAAAGTAGACCATAAAATAGAGTAATTTTGAGCATTATTTAGCTAAAATTGGTGTCCTAATTCACCGTTAAAATAATTAGGCGGCGACTCTTTTATTTCATTAAACCTTCAGAATTACCAATATATTATACTCTAGTTTGACCCGTGTTAAAATGGGGTATAACAAGATTGTGATGACCCGGCCCGTCATCATATGAGTTATCACCCCGTTTTCTCTGTTATATGCTTGTTCATGTTTCAATATGTATGTTTGGTGAGTTTGAGTCGATTCGGATTTAGTTTGGTTGGAAATGAGACAAATAGTCTCTTAGAAGAAGGAATAGTTGGGAAAAGTCAACCGGATGTTGGCTTGTGAGTTAGATAGCTCGGAATCGAATTCTGATGATTCAACCAGCTCCGGGAGGTCATTTGTGTCTTAGGAGAATGATCGGAATTGAATTTGGAAGTCCGGTGTAGTTTTAGGCTTGAATTGGCTAAGGTTGAATTTTGGCGAAATCCGAACGGTAGGTGAGATTTTGACCCGGGAGTCGGAATGGAATTTTGAAAGTTGCAGTAGCTCCATTAGGTGATTTTGGATGTGCCTGCAAATTTTCTTGTGATTCGGACATCGTTTGGCCGGGTGTTTGATTTGATGTTGGTTTCAGAAGTTTTAAATGAAACTTAGGCTTGAATTCGCTTTGATTAGATGATTTTTGCATTTAAGGGCGTGTTTTTATGATTGGAACAAGTTTATATCGTGTTTTGGAGTAGGTTGGTGGTTTTCATTGGGGTCCTGGGGCCTCGGGATGAATCTGGGGGTCCAAACGGACCATTTTGAGCCAAAAAGCACAGCTGATATGCTGCAATAAAAATTGCAGGTAATTTGTTCATCGCGATCGCATATATGACCATGCGATCGCGTAGTGTATCGGAGAGCTGAGGGGTTTCTGTTCTTCGCGATCGCGAGATGAGAGATGCGATCGCGTAAGGTGAAGGCTGTGTTCATCACGATCGCGAGGCCTTTCATGCGATCGCGTAAGGTAGGATTTGAAAGTAGTGCGATCGCGGAGTGAGTGTTGCGATCGCGTAGAATGGTTAAGCTGGTAATCGAGATCGTGGCGGAGTCCACACGATCGCGTAGAAGGAAATCGAGCCTGCCAAAATTTGTACATCGCGATCGCGTAGAGTAACGAGGCCTGGCAGAAGGGTTAAGTTCAGAACATTTCATCTGCTACCCCATTACACATATCCTCCATTTTTGAGTTCATAGAGAGTAAAGTGACGGGATTTGAAGGGAATTTCACCGGGTAAACATTGGAGGTAAGTTTTATGGTCTAAATACGTGATTTTATCTTAGAATCTTCAATTATTTTATTGTAAATGGGAGGATTAATGGAGGATTTTCGCTCTAAGCCACGGTTATGGTAAATCATTGATTTGGATGGGCAAAGAGAGTCCGATATTGATAAACTTTATCTGTATGGTCTAGTGATGAGATAAGGATTTCAAAAATGTAACTTTTGCAATTTTTCGAGAAGCGTACCAAAAGTCGAATTTTGACAACTTCGTGGGTTTTGGTGTAAATCGAGTTATTTCAATTGTGCTATGTCTAATTAGCCTATATTGATGTATTCTTATTGATTTTGAACAGATTCGGCATCCGAGGAGATTGATTTGCGAGGCAAGCGCAAAGCAAGCTAGGACTTCTACCGGTTCAAGGTGAGTGGTGGTAGTAAATGATGTACTGAGGGTTTGAAACCCTGTACTTCCACTATAAAGTGCTATGCTGAGATGAAACACACGTTGTGTGACGAGCATGGTGGCATTGTGACTGAGGATTTGGACTTGGTCCTTCCCGATTGATAGTCTTACTTTGTATTATGACTGAGATTGAGCTGATAACTGTCTAATTGGGCTAGTATCCATGTTTGGGGCCTTGTGCCGATCTGTAGAGTATTAGGGAAGCCTGTAGAGCTAGGTGACCCTTATATCATGCGGGATACATACACTCAGCCTGTGGTGATCCGGCCCGTCATCATGTGAGTTATCACCTCGTTATTCCTGTTATATGCTTGTTAATTTTTCAATATGCATGTTTAGTGAGTTTGAGTCAATCCGGATTGAGTTTGGTTGGAAATGAGACAAATAGTCTTTTAGAAGAAGGAATAGTTGGGAAAAGTCAGCTGGATGTTGACTTGTGAGTTAGAGAGCTCGGAATCGGTTTGTGATGATTCGGTCAGCTCCGGGAAATCATTTATGAGCTAGGAGAGCGACCAGAAGTGAATTTGGAGGTCCAGTTTAGTTTTAGGCTTGAATTGGCTAAAGTTGAATTTTGGCGATATCGAATGGTAGGTAAGATTTTGATTCGGGAATTGGAATGGAATTCCAACAGTTGCAGTAGCTCCATTAGGTGATTTTGGATGTGCCTGCAAAATTTCATGTCATTGGAAGGTCGTTTGGTCGGGTTTTTGATAGAATGTTGGTTGCGAAAGTTTAATTGAAAACTTAGGCTTGAATTTGCTTTGATTCGATGTTTACCGTGTTTAAGGGCGTGTTTTTAGGATTGGAACAAGTTTGTATCGTATTATGGAGTATGGTGGTGGTTTTCATTAGGGTCCCGGGGGCCTGGGGATGAATTCGGGGGTCCAAACGGACCATTTTGAGCCAAAGTGAGCAGCTGATCTGCTGCACGTATTGCGGAAGAATTTTGTTCATCGAGATCGCAGGCCTGGCCATGCGATCGTGTAGTGTATCGAAGTGAGGCAGGAGATTTGTTCTTCGCGATCGTAGGAAGAGTGATGCAATCGCGTAAGGTCGACGGGTTGTGCATCGCGATCGCAAGGGTATTGATGCGATCGCGTAAGGTCGAGTTCGCGTGAAGTGCGATCGCGGTCGTTTCATTGCGATCGCATAGGGACACTGAGTTGGTCATTGCGATCGCGTCCAGGTCCACGCGATCGTGTAGGGGAAAAAGCTGGTCACCCAGAAGCTGTGCATCGCCATCGCGAGCCAAGGACTGCGATCGCGTAGAGTAAAAATGCATGGCAGTGAATTTAAGTCCAGAACAGTCCAGTCGCGGGTTTCATTCATAAAACAACATTGTTGAGTCTTAGAGAGAGAAACTGACGGGAATTTGCTGATATTTCATTGGGATATCATCGGAGGTAAGTTTTATGGTTCAGTTATGTGTTTTTATCTTAGAATCCCCCTCTATTTCACTGAAATTGGATGAATTAATGGGGGAATTTAGCCCTAAGCCAGGGTTATGATAAAATGTTGATTTAAATAGGCAAACGGAGTACGATTTTGGAAAACTTTATATGTATGGATTCGTGTTGAGATAATAGTTCCAAAAATATAACTTTTGTAATTTTTCGAGAAGCGTACCAAAGTCGGATTTTGACAACTTTGTCGATTTTGGTGCAATTGAGTTATTTCGAATGGGTTGTGTCTAATTAGCCTATATTGATGTATTCTCATTGATTTTGAGCAGATTCAACATCTGAGGTGATTGAATTGCAAGGCAAGCGCAAGACGGACTAAGGCTTCTATCGGATCGAGGTGAGTGGTGGTAGTAAATAATGTACTGAGGGTTTGAAACCCCGTACTTGCACTATACAGTGGTATGTTGAGATGAAACACGCGTAAAGTGACGGGCGTGGTGACATTGTAATTGGGGGATTGGACATGGTCCTTCCCGACTGATAGTTTATTGTGTATTATGACTGTGAATGAGCTTATAAGTGTGTAATTGGGCTAGTAGCCGAGTTTGGGGCCTTCTGCCTATCTGTAGAGCATTAGGGAAACCTGTAGAGCTAGGTGACCCCTACATCGTGTTGGAAAGTTACACTCAGCCGTAATATTTGCTGTATAGCATATCGTGGGCCTGTTCTAGATGTGAACTGTGAAGAGAGACTACATAGGGTGGAAATTCCCTAATTTAGCTGAGTGGGTCTGAAAGGCCAAGTCTATACTGACTGGAATAGGGTCGAGGACCCATTATGAGGTATCACACACATATATATATATATATATATATATATATATACCTATATTAGATTGGACTACACGCCGCAGTGATGTATATGTGGATCGGACTGCACGCCGCAATAATTGCGCTTGGGCTGTAGGAGCCCCTTCGGAGTCTGTGTCTGCACACATTCTCGGTGGGCGCTAGAGTATATTATGGGATCGGGCTACACGCCGTAGTGTATATATATATTGGATCGGACTGCACGGACTGTACACCGCAGTAATATACAAGTGGGACGGACTGCACGCTGCATTATTATTGCGCTTCGGCTGTAGGAGCCCCTTCGGAGTTTGAGTTTGCACACATTCTCAGTGGGCGCTAGAGTATATTATTCGGGCTGCACGCCGCAGCAGTATAGATATATATATATATATATATATATATATATATATATATATATATTGGATCGGACCGCACGCCGCAGTAATATTTGTGTGGATCGGACTGCACGCTGCAATATCATAGCGCTTGGGCCAAGGTAGCCCCTCCGAAATCTGTATACACCCCAGTGAGCGCCGTCGACATTAAATGGAGCGGACTGCATGCCGCATCATTATATGTATTGGAGCGGGCTGCACGCCGTAGCGTTATACTTATACATGTATATATACCTATATATTTATATATCGCAGCGGGCTACGCGCCGCCGCATTTTAGACATATGTGTACATATATAACATTGGATCAACTATACGCCGTAGCAGTACGAGTGAGGACTAGGTCAGTGTGGGACCTTGGTGAGATAGATGCGGACTGGAGATGGGGATATTCCCTGTAGAGATGACTTACCTGCGAGGTTACTCTTAGAACTGTTTAGTGATAGTACAGGTGTTCTTATTTTCAGTTATTGTTTATTATTATTACTCACTGAGTTGAAATATACTCACCCCACTCCCCTGCACTTTTTGTGCAGATTCACAGGTGCTAGAGAGTAGTTGAGCTGTCGCAGCTGCTTATTCATTACTATTTCGTGGAGACTTCGAGGTAGCTGCCCACGTCCGCAGAACCTGTTTTCTCCCTCTTTATCATTTTTCTTGTCTTTATTTTTCCTAGAGTTGTTTGTATAGGATGTTTCATCTGTAGAGGCTTAGACTTGTGACACCACGATTTGGTTGGGACTGTATTTTGTATGCTTCTACTTCCACGTTTATCGTTTTGATATAAAAACATGCTATTTACATCTAATTGATCATCTGTAATTAATAATTGGCTGGTTTAATGAATAACATGGTCGGGCTTGCCTAGCAATGTGTTGGGCGCCATCACGACCGGGGTTTGGGTCGTGACAAGTTGGTATCAGAGCCTAGGTTAACAGGTCTCGCGAGTCATGAGCAGGTTTAGTAGAGTCTCGTGGATCGGTACGGGGATGCCCGTACTTATCCTCAGGAGGCTTCAAACCTTTTTGGAAAGTTTCAATTCTTGAAATTCTTGTCTTGCGATTTTGTTCATTCAAACTGAACTTTGACATTCTATTCTCTCGCAGATGGCGAGTACTCGAGCTTCCGAACGAGGTGGACGATCACCACTACCACCTGCTAGAGGCCGTGGACGTGGCCGTGGTCATGGCGGAGGTAGGGCGGCTGAGGCAGTGCCAGCTGACCCACAACCTCCAGTTGCTGAGGCTCCAACAGCACCAGTTTAGGCACCATCTCTGCCTATTGTTATTCCGGGTCTACAGGAGACCCTGGCTCAGATATTAGCAGTTTGCACTGGCCTGGCACAGGCAGTTTCAGTAACCATCGCAGCAGCTGCATCAAGGACTGGGGGTGGTCATCAGACCCCCGCAGCACACACTCCAGAGCCAGCAGTGCAGGGCCTACAGACACCTGAGGCTCCTCCAGTTCAGCCTGTCGTCCCAGTACAGCCAGCAGTTCAGGTTCAGGGGGACAGGGTCCCAGCTATGACTAACGACGAGCAACGTCGTCTTGAGAGGTTCAGCAGATTATCTCCTCCAGTGTTCACTGGTACTCCGGGCGAGGACGCCCAAGGTTTTCTGGACAAGTGCCGTCGGATGATCCGCACGGCAGGGATCTTGGAGTCCAGTGGTGTGTCCTTTACTACCTTTCAGTTCCAGGGACCAACCTTTGCTTGGTGGGAGGCTTATGAGCGCCGCAAACTGGCATGGGCAGCACCATTATCATGGCCAGAGTTCTGCACTATGTTCTTGGAGAAGTGGGTGCCTCGATCTTAGAGAGAGGAGATGTGTAGGCAGTTTGAGGGACTCCGCCAGGGAGATATGTGAGTATCAGAGTATGAGATCAGATTTACAGAGTTGTCTAAATATGCACCGTGGTTGGTTCCTACCGATAGAGAGAGGATTGGATGCTTTGTGGATGGCCTTATCTATCCAATCCGTATTCTGATGACCTGAGAGAGGGTTTTGAGCCGTACTTTTGAGGATGCTGTAGATATCCCTCGTGAAATAGAGATAGATCGTCGTAGGGAGCGAGATGAGAGGGAGGCTGAGAGGCCTTGAGGATCAACTAGTTCGAGTGGCACTCAAACCAGATGCCAGGGTAGCAGAGCCGAGGTCGCTCTTTCAGGTCTTCACAGTCAGGCCGCTCAGATCGCGGTAGGTGGTCTTCTTGCCAGGGTTATTAGGGTTCGCACCAGAGCCGACCATCTCTCAGTGCTATGCCAGCTCAGAGTTCTTCATAGGCCCCATCTGTCCAGGGTTCTTCTCGGCCTAGTTCATCAGCTGGACACTCCAGTGCTAGGGGTCCTCATCAGTCTCAGCCTCCAGCACCTGGGAGTTGCTTTAAGTGCGGAGAGTTTGGGCACATCCGCAGAGAGTGTCCCCATCTTGTTTCTAGGTCATATCAGTAGAGGGGGTAGCCCTCATCATCTGGTCCTTCTACTTCAGCACCGGCCCCGCTAGCTAGAGGTGAGGGTCAGTTAGCTAAGGGTCACCCTCGAGGGGTAGGCCGATCAGGCAGACATGCTAGATGCTATGCTTTTCAGGGCCGATCTGAGGCCGTTGCTTCTGATGCTGTCAATACAGGTATTATTTCAGTCTGCCACAGAGATGCCTCAGTATTGTTTGATCCTGGTTCTACTTATTCTTATGTATCTACATATTTTGCTCCTTATTTGGACACGACCTGAGGGTATCTTGCATTTCCCGTGCATGTATCTACCCCGGTGGGAGACACTATTGTTGTGGACCATGTATACCGGTTATGTCTGGTCACTATTGGGGGTTTGGGGACCCGAGTGGACCTATTGCTTCTCAGCATGATTGGTTTTGATGTTATATTGGGCATGGATTGGTTATCTCCATGTCATGTTATTCTGGACTGTCATGCCAAGATATTCACTTTGGCTATGTCGGGCACTCAGAGGATCGAGTGGTGAGGCACGACTGATTACGCAGCAGGGTAATATCTTTCCTCAAGGCCCAACAAATGGTTGGGAAGGGATGTCTTTCTTACTTGGCATTTGTACGGGAGGTCGAAGCTAAGACTCCTAATATTGATTCTGTCCCTATTGTGCGGGACTTTCCTGCTGTATTTCCCTCAGAACTGCCAGGCATGCAACCGGACAGGGACATTGATTTTGGGATCGATTTGGTGCTAGGCACTTAGCCTATTTCTATTCCTCCATATCGTATGGGACCAGCTGAGCTAAAGAAATTGAAGGGGCAGCTCCAGGAACTCCTAGATAAGGGGTTCATTCAGCCGAGTGTGTCACGTTGGGGTGCACCTGTCATGTTTGTTAAGAAGAAGGATGGCTCTATGAGGATGTGTATTGACTACAGGCAGCTGAACAAGGTAACAATGAAGAACAAGTATCCTCTGCCTGGCATTGATGATTTATTTGATCGGCTCCAAAGAGCTAGGGTATTCTCGAAGATTGATCTTTGTTCAGACTACTACCAGCTGAAGATCAGAAAGTATCATATTATGAAGACAACCTTCAGGATGAGGTATGGGCACTACGAGTTTATTGTGATGTCCTTTGGGCTAACCAATGCCCTTGCCGTGTTCATGCATCTGATGAACATTGTATTTCCGTATTATTTGGACTCTTTCGTGATTGTGTTCATAGATGATATCCTGGTGTACTCTCGTAGCCAGGAGGAGCATGCTCAGTATCTTAGAGTTGTATTACAGAGGTTTCGGGAGGAGAAGTTGTATGCCAAGTTCTCCAAGTGTGAGTTCTAGCTCGAGTCCGTGGCGTTCCTAAGACACGTGGTATCCCGTGATGGTATTCAGGTGGGTTCGAGGAAGGTAGAGGCAGTGTAGAGTTGGCCCAGACCGACCTCAACTACTGAGATTCGTAGCTTCCTGGAATTGGTAGGGTATTATCACCGATTCATTCAGGGATTCTCTTCAATTGCTTCACCCTTGACTAGATTGACTAAGAAGGGTTCTCCCTTCGTATGGTCCGAGGAATGCGAGGAGAGCTTTCAGAAGATCAAGACAGCACTGACCACAGCGCCAGTCTTGATACTGGCTTCAGCTTCAGATCCTTATACTGTGTATTGTAATGCCTCGGGAGTTGGCATTGGTTGTGTATTGATGCAAGAGGGTAGAGTCATTGCTTATGCTTCTCGCCAGTTGAAGCCCCATGAGAAGAACTAACCTGTTCATGATATGGAGCTAGCAGCCATAGTTCATGCTTTGATGATTTGGAAGCATTACCTGTATGTTGTCTCTTGTGAGGTGTATACAAATCATCACAGTCTTCAGAACATATTCAGACAGATGGACCTTAATTTGAGACAGCGGAGGTGGCTGGAGTTGCTTAAGGATTATGACATCACTATATTGTATCATCCGGGGAAGGCCAATGTTGTGGCCGATGCTTTGAGCCGGAAGGCGGTCAGTATGGGCAGCCTAGCTTGTATTCCAGTTGGGGAGAGACCATTTGTTTATGTCGTTCAGGCTCTAGCCAATCGGCTAGTGCGGTTGGATATTTCGGAGCTGAGCCGAGTATTGGCTTGTGTTGTTTCTCGGTCTTCTTTATATGATCGCATCAGGGAGCATCAGTATGATGCCCCACATTTGCTTGTCCTTAAGGATAGATGATGCTACAGATATGACTATTGACAGTGATGGTGTTCTAAGGATGCAGGGCCGTATCTGCGTGCCTAATGTAGATGGCCTTTGAAAGTTGATACTAGAGGAGGCTCACAGCTCGCGGTACTCCATTCATCCAAGTGCCGCGAAGATGTACCAAGACTTGAGACAACATTACTGGTGGAGAAAGATGAAGATGGATATTGTCAGGAATGTAGCCAAGTGCCTCAACTGCCAGCAGGTCAAGTATGAGCATCAGAGATCGGGCGGTGTTCTTCAACGTATGGTTATTCATGAGTGGAAGTGGGAGAGGATTACGGTGGACTTTGTTACTAGGCTCCATTTGACTTCGAGGAAGTTCAATTCAGTGTGGGTGATTTTTGATCGGCTAGCCAAATCTGCACATTTCATCCCAGTATGTACTACTTACTCATCGAAGCGGTTAGCGGTGATTTTCATTCGGGAGATTGTCAGGCTGTATGGGGTCCCAGTGTCTATCATATCTGACAGAGGCACACATTTCACTTCTCAGTTCTGGAAAGAATTTCAGTGGGAGCTGGGTACGCGGGTTGAGTTGAGCACCGCATTTCATCCTCAGACAGACGGTCAGTCTGAACGCACTATTCAGATCCCGGAGGATATGTTACGAGCATGTGTGATTGATTTTGGTGGTTCTTGGGATGAGTTCTTACCACTTTCTGAGTTTGCCTACAACTACAGTTATCAATCGAGTATTCAGATGGCCTCGTACAAGGCATTGTATGGAAGACAGTGTAGATCTCCCATGGGATTGTTTGAGCCTTGTGAGGATAGACTGATAGGGACTAAGTTAGTTCAGGATGCTCTGGATAGAGTGAACTTGATTCAGGATAGGCTTCACACAGCACAGTCTCGCCAGAAGAGTTATGAGGACCGTAGGGTTCAAGAGTTGTCTTTCATGGTTGGTGATAGGGTATTACTGAAGGTTTCATCCATGAAGGGTGTCATGCGGTTCGGGAAGAAGGGAAAGCTGAGCCCCAGGTATATTGGTCCTTTTGAGATACTCAGGAGGGTTGGAGAGGTGGCATATGAGCTAGCCTTGCCACCCAGTTTGTCCAGTGTTCATCCAGTATTCCATGTGTCTATTCTCCTGAAGTATATCGGGGATCCGTCTCATGTGCTGGACTTTAGTACTATTCATCTTGATGGTGATCTATATTATGATGTAGAGCCAGTGGTTATTATGGGTAGACAGGTTCGAAAGTTGAGGTCCAAGGACATTGCTTCAGTCAAGGTGCAGTGGAGAGGCCGGCCCATGGAGGAGGCTACTTGGGAGGTCGAGCAGGAGATGCGGAGCAGATATCCTCACCTATTTGAGTCTCCAGGTACGTTTCCTAACCCGCTCGAGGACGAACATTTTCTTAAGTTGGGGAGAATGTGGTGACCCGGCCTGTTATCATGTGAGTTATCACCCCGTTATTCCCATTATATGCTTTTTAATGTTTCAATATGCATGTTTGGTGAGTTTGAGTCAATCCGGATTGAGTTTGGCTGGAAATGAGACAAATAGTCTCTCAGAAGAAGGAATAGTTAAGGAAAAGTCCGGTGGATGTTGACTTGTGATTTAGAGAGCTTGGAATCGGATTCTGATGATTTGGTCAGCTCCGAGAGGTCATTTATGAGCTAGGACAGTGATCGGAAGTGAATTTGGAGATTCGGTGTAGTTTTAGGCTTGAATTGGCTAAAGTTGAATTTTGGCGATATCTGAACGGTTGGTGAGATTTTGATCCGGGAGTAGGAATGGAATTCCGACAGTTTTAGTAGCTCCGTTAGGTGATTTTGGATGTTCCTGCAAAATTTCTGGTCATTCAGAGGTCGTTTGGTCAGCTTTTTGATCGAATGTTGATTGCGGAAGTTTAAATGAAAACTTAGGCTTGAATTTGCCTGGATTCGATGTTTTCCGTGTTTAAGGGTGTGTTTTTAGGATTGGAACAAGTTTGTATCGTGTTATGGATTATGTTGGTTGTTTTCGTTGGGGTCCCGGGGGCCTCGGGATGAATTCGGGGGTCCAAACGGACCATTTTGAGCCAAAGTGAGCAGCTGATCTGCTGCACTTATTGCAGAAGAATTTTGTTCATCGCAATCGCAGGCCTGGCCATACGATCGCGTAGTGTATCGGAGTGAGGCTGGAGATTTGTTCTTCACGATCGGAGGAAGAGTGATGCGATTGCGTAAGGTTGAGGGGTTGTGCATCGCGATCGTGAGGGTATTGATGCGATTGCGTAAGGTCGAGTTCGCGTGCAGTGCGATCGCGGTCGTTTCATTGTGATCACATAGGCACGCTGTGTTGGTCACTGCGATCGCGTCCAGGTCCACGCGCTCGCGTAGGGGAAAATGTTGGTCGCCCAGAAGCTATGCATCGCGATCGCGAGCCAAGGGCTGCGATCGCATAGAGTAAAAATGCCTGGCAGTGAATTTAAGTCCAGAACAGTCCAGTCGCGGGTTTTCATTCATCAAACTCCATTGTTGAGTCTTAGAGAGAGAAACTGACGGGAAATTGCTGAGATTTCATCGAATTATCATCGGAGGTAAGTTTTATGGTTCAATTATGTTTTTTTTTATCTTAGAATCCCCCTCTATTTCACTGAAATTGGATGAATTAATGGGGGAATTTAGCTCTAAGCCAGGGTTATGATAAAATGTTGATTTGAATGGGCAAACAGAGTCCGATTTTGGAAAACTTTATATGTATGGACTCGTGTTGAGATAAGGGTTCCAAAAATATAACTCTCGTAATTTTTGAAGAAGCGTACCAAAAGTCATATTTTGACAACTTTGTGGGTTTTTGTGCAATTGAGTTATTTCGAATGGGTTGTGTCTAATTAGCCTATATTGATGTATTATCATTGATTTTGAGCAGATTTGGCATCCGAGGTGATTGAATTGCGAGGCAAGTGCAAGGCGGACTAAGGCTTCTACCGGATCAAGGTGAGTGGTGGTAGTAAATAATGTACTGAGGGTTTAAACCCCCGTACTTGCACTATATAGTGCTATGTTGAGATGAAGCACGCGTCATGTGACGGGCGTGGTGATATTGTGATTGGGGGATTAGACTTAGTCCTTCCCGACTGATAGTTTATTGTGTATTATGACTATGAATGAGCTTATAAGTGTGTAATTGGGCTAGTAACCGAGTTTGGGGCCTTGTGCCGATCTGTAGAGCATTAGGGAAATCTGTAGAGCTAGGTGACCACCACATCATGTTGGAAACTTACACTCAGCCATAATATTTGCTGTATAGCATATCGTGGGCCTATTCAAGATATGAACTGTGAAGAGAGACTACCTAGGGTGGAAATTCCCTGATTTAGCTGAGTGGGCCTGAAAGGCCAAGTCTATACTAACTAGGATAGGGTCGAGGACCCATTATGAGGTATTACATATATATATATATATGTATATGTATATATATATATATATATATATATGTCGATGACCCATTATGAGGTATTATATATATACCAATATTGGATCAGGCTGCACGCCGCCGTAGTATATACATTGGATCGGGCTGCACGTCGCAGCAGTATATATATTGGATCGGACTGCACGCCGCAGTAATATACATGTAATATACATGTGGGACGGACCGCACGCCGCAATATTATTGCGCTTGGGCTGTAGGAGCCCCTTCGGAGTCTGAGTCTGCACATATTCTCAGTGAGCGCTGGTATATATATATATATATATATATATATATATATATATATATATATATATATATATATATATATATATATATATATATATATATATATATATATATATATATATATATATATATATATATATATATATATATATATATATATATATATATATATATATATATATATATATCGCAGAATATATGTGTGGATCGGATTGCACGTTGTAGTATCATAGCGCTTGGGCCGAGGGAGCCCCTCCGAAGTCTGTATACACCCCAGTGAGCGCCGTCGACGTTAAATGGAGCCGGCTGCACGCCACATCGTTATTTTTATTGGAGTGGTCTGCACACCGCAATGTTATACTTATACATGTATATATACCTATATATTTATATATCGCAGCGTGCTACGCGCTGCCGCAATTTAGACACATGTGTACATATATATACATTGGATCAGCTTTACGTCATAGCAGTACGAGTGAGGACTAGGTCAGTGTGGGACTCTTGTGAGATAGATGCAGACTGGAGATGGGGGTATTCCCTGTAGAGATGACTTACCTGCGAGGTTACCCTTAGAACTGTTTAGTGATAGTTACAAGTGTTCTTATTTTCAGTTATTGTTTATTATTATTACTCACCGAGTTGAAATATACTCACCCCACTCCCCTGCACTTTGTTCAGATTCACAGGTGCCAGAGAGTAGTTGAGCCGTCGCAGCTGCTTATTTAATACTATTCCATGGAGGCTTCGAGGTAGCTGCCAACGTCCATAGAACCTGTTTTCTGCCTCTTTATCATTTTTGTTGTCTTCATTTTTCCTAGAATTCTTTGTATAGGATGTTTCATTTGTAGAGGCTCAGACTTGTGATACCACGATTTGGTTTGTACCGTATTTTGTATGCTTCTACTTCCATATTATCGTTTTGATATAAAAATATGCTATTTACGTCTAATTGATCATCTGTAATTAATAATTGGCTGGTTTAATGGATAATATGGTCACGCTTGCCTAACAATGTGTTGGGCGTTATCACAACCGGGGTTTGGGTCGTGACACAGCCATAATTTTAGCTGTATAGCATATCATGAGCCAGTACTAGATGTGTACTTTGAGAGATACTACCTAGGGTGGGATTCCCTGTTCTAGCCGATTGGGCCTGAGAGGCCAAGTCTATATTGACTGAGATAGGGTCGAGGACCCACTGTGAGACATTATATATATCTATATTGGATCGGGCTGCATGCCGTAGAACTATATATATTGGATCGGACTGCACGCCGCAGTAATATACATGTGGACCGGACTGCACACCGCAGTATAATTGCGCTTGGGCTGTTGGAGCCCCGTCGGAGTTTGCACACATTCCCACTGAGCGTTGTTATATATTGTTGGATCGGGCTTCACGCCGCAGCAAGTATACGCCGCAGCAGTATATATATATATATATATATATATATATATATTGGATCGGACCGCACGCCGCAGTTGCGCTTGGGCTGACGTCCGCAGGACCTAATCTCTTCCTCTTTATCATTTTGTTGCTGTCATTCTGCCTAGACTTGATTGCATAGGATATCTCAGTTGTAGAGGCTCAGACTTGTGACACCACAATTGGTTGGGGTTGTATTCTGTTTGTTCTATTTCCGCACTTAATGTTTTGATATGAAAACAAGTTGTTAACACTAATTGATCAGATTAACTAATAATTGATTGGGTAAAATGGATATTATGGTCGGGCTTGCCTAGCAATGTGTTATGCACCATCATGACCGGGGTTTGGGTCGTGACAAGTTGGTATTAGAGCCTAGGTTCAAAGGTCTCGCGAGTCATGAGCCGGTTTAATAGAGTCTCGTGGATCGGTAAGGGGACGCCTGTACTTATCCTCGGGAGGCTGCAAACCTTTTAGGAAAGTTTCGATTCTTGAAATTCTTGCCGTGCAATTTTGTTGATTTTATCTGAACTTTGATATTCTATTCTCTCGCATATGGCGAGAACTCGAGCTTCCGAACGAGGTGGACGACCACCATTGTCACCTACTAGAGGCCGTGGACGCGGCCGTGGTCGTGGCAGGGGTAGGGCAGTTGAGGCAAAGCCAGCTGACCCACAGCCTCCAGTTGCTGAGGTCCTTGCAGTACCAGTTCAAGCACCAGCTGTGCCCATTGTTATTCCGGGTCTACAGGAGACCCTAGCTCAAATATTAGCGATTTGTACTGGCGTGGCACAGGCAGTTTCAGCTTCCACCGCAGCAGCTACATCAGGGACCGGGGTGGTCATTAAACCCCCGCAGCTCGCACTCCAGAGCCAGCAGTGTAGGGCCTGCAGACACCTGAGGCTCCTCCAGTTCAGGCAGTGGTCCCAGTACAGCCATCTGTTCAGGTTCAGGGGGATAGGGTCCTAGCTATGACCGATGACGAGCAACATCGCCTCGAGAGATTGAACAGATTATCTCCTCCATTTTCAGTGGTGCTCCGGGCGAGGACGCCCAAGGTTTTTTGGACAAGTGTCATCGGATGCTCCGTACAGTAGGGATCTTGGAGTCCAGCGGTATATCCTTTACTACCTTCCAGTGTCAGGGACCAAGCTTCGCTTGGTGGGGGTCTATGAGCGCCGTAGACCGGCAGGGGCATCACCTTTATCATGGCTAGAGTTGTCCACTATGTTCTTGGAGAAGTGGGTGCCTCGATCCCAGAGAGAGGAGATGTGTAGATAGTTTGAGGGGCTCCGCCAGGGAGATATGTTAGTATCGGAGTATGAAATCAGATTCACAGCGTTATCCAAATATGCACCATGGTTGGTTCCTACCGACCGGGAGAGGATTGGACACATTGTTGATGGCCTTATTTATCCTATCCATATACAGATGACCCGAGAGAGGGTTTTGAGCTGCACTTTTGAGGATGCTGTGGATATTGCTCGTGACATAGAGACAGATCGTCGCAGGGAGAGAGATGAGAGGGAGGCCAAGGGGCCTCGAGGATCAGCTAGTTCTAGTGGCACTAAGACCAGAGGCCAGGGTCAGCAGAGCCGACGTCGCTCTTTTAGGTCTTCACAGTCGGCCCGCTCAGATCACCATGGGTCGTCTTCTGGCCGTGGTTATCAGTGTTCGCACCAGAGCTAGCCATCTCTCAGCGCTATGCTAGCACAAAGTTCTTCACAGGCCCCATCTCTCCAAGGTTCTTCTCGACCTAGTTCATTAGCTGGACACTCCGGTGCTAGGGGTCCTCATCATTCCCAGTCCCCAGCACCTGGGAGTTTCTTCGAGTGCGCAGAGTTTGGGCACATCTGCAGAGAGTGTCCCTGTTTTGTTCCTAAGCGATATCAGCAGAGCGGGCAGCCCTCATCATCTGGTCCTTCTACTTCCGCAATGCCCCGCCAGTTAGGGGTGAGGGTCAGGCAGCTAGGGGTCGCCCTCGAGGGGGAGGCCGATCAGACGGACATGCTAGATGTTATGCTCTGCAGGGCCGATCTGAGGCAGTTGCTTTTGATGCTGTCCTTATAGGTATTATTTCAGTCTGCCACAGAGATGCCTCAGTACTATTCGATCCTAGTTCTACTTATTCTTATGTATCTACATATTTTTCTCCTCATTTGGGCACGACCCGAGGGTGTCTTGTGTTGCCCATGCATGTATCTACCCTGGTGGGTAATACTATTATTATGGACCATGTATACCGGTCCTGTCTAGTCACTCTTGGGGGTTTAGAGACCCGAGTAGACCTATTGTTTCTCAGCATGATCGTTTTAATGTTATATTGGGCATGGATTGGCTATCTGCATGTAATGCTATTCTGGACTGTCATGCCAAGATAGTCACTTTGGCTATGACGGATATTAGAGGATCGAGTGGCGAGGCACGACTGATTATGTACCCAACATGGTAATATCATTCCTCAAGGCCCAACGAATGGTTGGGAAAGTATGTCTTTCTTATTTGGCAATTGTGTGGGAGATCAGAGCTGAGACTTCCAACATTGATTCTGTTCCCATTGTGCGGGACTTTCTTGATGTATTTCCCTCAGACAAGCCAAGCATGCCGCCGGACAGGGACATTGATTTTGGGATCGATTTGGTGCCAGGCACTCAGCCTATCTCTATTCCTCCATATCGTATGGCACCAGCTGAGCTAAAAGAATTGAAGGAGCACCTCTAGGAACTCCTAGATAAGGGGTTTCGGCCGAGTGTGTCACCGTGGGATGCACCGGTCTTGTTTATTAAGAAGAAGGATGGCTCAATGAGGATGTGTATTAAGTACATGCAACTGAACAGGGTAATAGTGAAGAACAAGTATCCTCTACCACGCATTGATGATTTATTTGATCAACTCCAGGGAGCTAGGGTATTCTCGAAGATTGATCTTCGTTCAGGCTACCACGAGCTGAATATTAGAGAGTCTGATATTATGAAGACAGCCTTCAGGACGAGGTATGGGCACTATGAGTTTCTTGTGATGTCTTTTGGGCTGACCAATGCCCCAGCCGCATTCATGCATCTGATGAATAGTGTATTCCAGCCATATTTGGACTCATTCATGATCGTGTTCATAGGTGATATCCTAGTGTACTCCCGTAGCCAGGGGGAGCAAGCCTGGCATCTTAGTTTTGTATTACAGAGGTTGCTGGAGGAGAAGTTGTATGCCAAGTTCTCCAAGTGTGAGTTCTGGCTCGCGTCCGTGGCATTCTTCGGACACGTGGTGTCCAGTGATGGTATTCAGGTGGATCCGAAGAAGATAGAGGCGGTGCAGAGTTGTCCCAGACCGACCTCAGCTACTGAGATTTGTAGCTTCCTAGGATTGGCAGGATATTATCGCTGATTTGTTCAGGGATTATCTTCCATTGCTTCACCGTTGACTAGATTGACTCAAAAGGGTGCTCCTTTCGTATGGTCCATGGAGTGTGAGGAGAGCTTTCAGAAGCTCAAGACAACACTGACCACAGCACCAGTCTTGATATTGCCGTCAGCTACAGACCCTTATACTGTGTATTGTGATGCCTCGAGAGTGGGCATTGGTTGTGTGTTGATGCAGGAGGGTAGGGTCATTGCTTATGCCTCTCGTCGGTTGAAGCCCCACGAGAAGAACTACCCTGTTCATGATTTGGAGCTAGCAACCATAGTTCACGCTCTGAAGAATTGGAGACATTACCTGTACGGTGTCTCTTGTGAGGTGTATAACGATCATCGTAGTCTTCAGCATCTGTTCAAACAAAAGGACCTTAATTTGAGACAGCGGAGGTGGCTGGAGTTGCTTAAGGACTATGACATCACTATATTGTATCATCCGGGGAAGGCCAATGTTGTGGCCGATGCTTTGAGCTGAAAGGCGGTCAGTATGGGCAGCCTAGCTTATATTTCAGTTGGGGAGAGGCCATTTGCATATGATGTTCAGGCTTTGGCCAATCGGCTAGTGAGGTTGGATGTTTCTGAGCCGAGCTGAGTATTGGCTTGTGTTGTTTCTCGGTCTTCTTTATATGATCGCATCAGAGAGCGTCAGTATGATGATCCATATTTGCTTGTCCTTAAGGACAGAGTTCTGCACAATGATGCTAGAGATATGACTTTTGATAGTGATGGTGTTCTGAGGATGCAGGGCTGTATCTGCGTGTCCAATGTAGATGGCCTTCGAGAGTTGATATTAGAGGAGGCTCACAGCTCGCTGTACTCCATTCATCTAGGTACCGCGAAAATGTACCAGGACTTGAGATAGAATTACTGGTGGACAAAAAGATGAAGATGTATATTGTTAGGCATGTAGCCAGATGCCTCAACTGCCAGCAGGTCAAGTATGAGCATCAAAGACCGGGCGGTGTTCTTCAACGTATGGTTATTCCCGAGTGGAAATGGGAGAGGATTACCATGGATTTTATGACTGGGCTCCCTCGTACATCGAGGAAGTTCGATTTAGTGTGGGTGATTGTTGATCGGCTGACCGAATCCACACATTTCATTCCAGTATGTACTACTTACTCATCGGAGCGGTTAGCGGTGATATTTATTCGGGAGATTATCAGGTTGCATGGGGTCACAGTGTCTATCATATCTGATAGAGGTACTCAGTTCACTTCTCTGGAGAGCATTTCAGCGGGAGCTAGGTATGTAGGTTGAGTTGAGCACCGCATTCCATCCTCAGACAGACAGACAGTTTGAGCGCACTATTCAGATCCTGGAGGATATGTTACGTGCATGTGTGATTGATTTTGGAGGTTCATAGGATGAGTTCTTGCCACTTGTTGAGTTTGCCTACAACAATAGTTATTAGACGAGTATTCAGATGTCCCCGTACGAGGCGTTGTATGGCAGACGATGTAGATCTCCCTTGGGATGGTTTGAGCCCGGTGAAGATAGATTGATAGGGAATAAGTTAGTTCAGGATGCTCTGGATAGAGTGAAGTTTATATAGGAGAGGCTTCACACAGCATAGTAACGCCAGAAGAGTTATACGGACCGTAGGGTTCGACAGTTGTCTTTCATGGTTGGTGATAGAGTATTGCTGAAGGTTTCACCCATGAAGGGTGTCATGCAGGTTGGGAAGAAGGGAAAACTGAATCTACATTGGTCCTTTTGAGATACTCAGGAGGATTGGGAAGGTGGCATATGAGTTAGCCTTGCCACCCAGTTTGTCCAGTGTTCATCTAGTATTCCATGTGTCTATGCCCCAGAAGTATATCGGGTATCCATCTCATATGCTGGACTTCAGTACGATTCAGCTAGATGGTGATCTATCTTATGATGTGGAGCTAGTGGCTATTCTGGGTAGACAGGTTTGAAAGTTGAGGTCCAAGGACATTGCTTCATTCAAGGTGCAATGGAGAGGCCGGCCCGTGGAAGAGGCTACCTGGGAGATCGAGTAGGTGATGCGAAGCAGATATCCTTACCTATTTGAGTCTTCAGGTATGTTTCTTGACCCACTCGAGGACAAGCGTTTTCTTAAGTTGGGGAGAATGTGATGACCCGACCCATTATCATGTGAGTTATCACCCCGTTTTCACTGTTATATGCTTGTTCATGTTTCAATATATATGTTTGGTGAGTTTGAGTCGATTCGGATTGAGTTTGGTTGGAAATGAGACAAATAGTCTCTTAGAAGAAGGAATAGTTGGGAAAAGTCAACCGGAGATTGACTTGTGAGTTAGAGAGCTTGGAATCGAATTCTAATTATTCGGTCAGCTCCGGGAGGTCATTTGTGGCTTAAGAGAATGATCGGAATCGAATTTGGAGGTCCGGTGTAGTTTTAGACTTGGATTGGCTAAGGTTGAATTTTGGCAAAATTCGAATGGTAGGTGAGATATCCGGAAGTTGGAATGGAATTCCGACAGTTGCAGCAGCTCTGTTAGGTGATTTTGGATGTGCCTGCAAATTTTCAGGTCATTCGGACATTGTTTGGTCGGGTTTTTGATTCGATGTTGGTTTCGGAAGTTTTAGATGAAACTTAGGCTTGAATTTGCTTTGATTCGATAATTTTCATGTTTAAGGGCGTGTTTTTATGATTGGAACAAGTTTGTATCGTGTTTTGGAGTAGGTTGGTGGTTTTTGTTGGGGTCCCGGGGGCCTCGTGATGAATCCGGGGGTCCAAACGGACCATTTTAAGCCAAAAAGCACAACTGATGTGCTGCAATAAAAATTGCAGGTAATTTGTTCATCGCGATCGCATAGATGGCCACGCAATCGCATAGTGTATCAGAGAGCTGAGAGGTTTTTGTTCTTCACGATCACGAGATGAGGGATGCGATCGCGTAAGGTGAAGGCTGTGTTCATCGCGATTGCGAGGCCTTTCATGCGATCGCGTAAGGTAGGATTTGAATGTAGTCCGATCGCGGAGTGAGTGTTGCGATCGTGTAGAATGGTCGCGATCGCGGCTGAGTCCACGCGATCGCGTAGAAGGAAATCGAGCCTGCCAAAATTTGTACATCGCGATCGCGTGCCAAAGGCTGCGATCGCGTAGAGTAACGAGGCCTGGTCGAAGGGTTTAGTTCAGAACATTTCATCCGCGATCCCATTACACATATCCTCCATTTTAGAGTTCTTAGAGAGAAAAGTGACGGGATTTGAAGGGAATTTCACCGGGTAAACATTGGAGGTAAGTTTTATGGTCTAAATACGTGATTTTATCTTAGAATCTTCAATTATTTCACTGTAAATGGGAGGATTAATGGGGGATTTTTTCCCTAAGCCTAGGTTATAGTAAATCATCGATTTGGATGGTAAAACGGAGTCCGATTTTGATAAACTTTATATGTATGGACTCGTGATGAGATAAGGATTCCGAAAATGTAACTTTTGTAATTTTTTGAAAAGCGTACCAAAAATCAGATTTTGAGAACTTCGTGGGTTTTGGTGTAAATCGAGTTATTTCAATTGGGTTATGTCTAATTAGCCTATATTGATGTATTCTTATTGATTTTGAACAGATTTGGCATCCGAGGAGAACGATATTCGAGGCAAGCGCAAAGCGAGCTAGGACTTCTACTGGTTCAAGGTGAGTTGTGGTAGTAAATGATGTACTGTGGGTTTGAAACCCCGTACTTTCACTATATAGTACTATGCTGAGATGAAACACGCGTCGTGAGACGAGCGTGGTGGCATTATGACGAGGGATTTTGACTTGGTCCTTCCCGATTGATAGTTTTACTGTGTATTATGACTGAGATTGAGCTTATAACTGTGTAATTGGGCTAGTAGCCATGTTTGGGGCCTTGTGCCGATCTGTAGAGTATTAGGAAAGCCTGTAGAGCTAGGTGACCCATATATCAGTAGGGATACATACACTCAGCCGTAATTATAGCTATATAGCATATCATGAGCCAATACTAGATGTGTACTTTAAGAGAGACTACCTAGGTTGGGATTCCCTGTTCTAGCTGAGTGTGCCTGAGAGGCCAAGTCTATATTGACTGAGATAGGGCCGAGGATCCACTGTGAGATATTATATATATCTATATTGGATCGGGCTGCACGCTGTAACACTATATATATTGGATCGGACTGCACGCTGCAGTAATATACATGTGGACTGGACTGTACGCCGTAGTATTATTGCGCTTGGGCTGTAGGAGCCCCTTCGGAGTCTGCACACATTACCAGTGAGCACTGTTATATATTGTTGGATCAAGCTGCATACCGCAATAGTATATCAATATATATATATATATATATATATATATATATATATATACACATTGGATCGGACTGCATGCCGCAGTGATATATATTAGATCAGACTGCACACCGCAGTATCATAGCGCTTGGGCCGAGGGAGCCCCTCCGAAGTCCGTATACACCCCCAGTGAGCGCCGTCGAGATTAAATGGAGCGGGCTGCACGCCGCAATGTTATATATAGGAGCGGGCTGCACGCCGCAGCAGTATATATATATTGGAGCGGGTTGCGCACCGCAGTATTATACATAAAAATACATATATATATAACGGAGCGGGCTACGTGCCGCTGCAAGTTGTGAGATAGATGTGGACTGGAAATGGGATTATTTACTATAGAGATAACTTACCTGTGAGGTTACCCTTAGAACTGTTTAGTGATAGTATAGGTGTTCTTATTTTCATTTGTTATTTATTATTATTACTCACTGAATTGAAATATACTCACCCCACTCCCCTGCACTTTTGGGCAGATACACAGGTTCAGGAGGGCAGTTGAGCTATCGCTGCTGCTTTATTACTACTATTCCGAGGAGACTTCGAGGTAGCTGCTGATGTCAGCAGGACCTGATCTCGTCCTCTTTATCATTTTGTTGTTGTCATTCTGCCTAAACTTGATTGCATATGATATCTCATTTGTAGAGGCTCAGACTTGTGATACCACGATTGGTTGGGGTTGTATTTTGTTTGTTCTATTTTCGCACTTAATGTTTTCATATGAAAACAAGCTGTTAACGCTAATTGATCAGATTAACTAATAATTGGCTGGTAAAATGGATTGGCCTCTCAGGCGTGATAGCACTGTGTTGGGCGCTATCACGACCAGGGTTTGGGTCGTGACAAAGATGTACAATAGGAATCATCCAAATTGACATGAATTGTGGGAAGATTTTGTAGAAGGGGTGGATGACTTTATTAAACATACAATGTCACTTCCACCATACCTAAGTGAAGGAGTAATTAGGTGCCCTTGTGTTAGGTGCGACTATATGAAGTTTGGAAAACCCGCGGATGTTTGGGATGCACTTAGGTGGTGAGCCCAATGAAAATGTTGAACAAACTCCTAATGATGACACAAAATGTTTTTATGAACAGTTAGAGGAAGCTAGTCGTCCACTACGTAATGGAAGTCTGCACTTTGAGTTTTCTGTTGCAGTTAAATTATTAAGTATAAAATTTGATTGGAATATTTTTCAAGCAGTCATGGACTCTTTCATTGACCTTATGAGTGAACTAGTTGACTCTAATATCAAATTACCTGGTGATTTCTATAAGGCAAAAAGATTAGTTTCTAAGTTAGGAATTTTGTCAATGAGAATTGATTGTTGTGAAGATAGTTGCATGTTATATTATAAAAAAGATGCATCCGTAGATAGTTGTAAATTTTACGAAAAACCTCATTTCAAGAGGCTTTCCAGCGGGAATATGGCCGCTACCAAAGTTGATGCATTATTTACCTCTTATACATAGGTTAAAGAGGTTATATGTGTCGACGAGTTTAATTCCTTATATGAGATGCCACTTTGAATATAGAAGACCACCTGGTGTTATGTCTCATCCTTCAAATGGAGAAGCTTGGAAGCACTTTGATAGGACATATCCATATTTTTCTAGTAAACCACAGAACATTCAGTTAGGTCTGTGTGTTGATGGCTTCACGCCTTTTTCTGTATCTGGGACACCATATTCATGTTGTCATGTCTTTCTTACACCTTATAATCTATCACCCGACTTGTGCATGACTAGTCCATACAGTCCAAGTAATCCAAAAAGTTTGATTGATGTATATTTGCAACCTTTGATTGATGGGCTAAAACAATTGTGGTACGATAGTGTTGAAACATATGACATATCAACCAAGTAATATTTCAATTTGCGTTCTAATTTAATATGGACAATTAACACTTTTCATGCTTATGGAATGTTGTCTGGGTTGATGACTACTGGGAAGCTAGCTTGTCCTTACTGCATGAAAAATAATAAAGCGTTCACTTTGAAATATAGCCGAAAGTAATCATGGTTTGATTGTCATCGTCAATTCTTGCCTCCTGATCATGAGTGTAGAAGGATGAAAAATTATGACGACCTTCTACACTTCGGGTACTTAAAACCCCCTTTTATCTTAACCTCGGTTTGCATGCACAGTCCGAGCATGTAGCTGAAAAGCTATTATATGAAAAATCTATGAAAATGTTAAAATTTTGACTTAAAATGCATTTAAGTTGACTTCGGTTAAGATTTTGGATAAATGAACCCGAACCCATAATTTGACGGTCCCGAAGGGTTCGTAAAAAATTATGGGACTTCGGCATATGCCCGAAATTGAATTTCGAGGTCCCAAGTTCGATAAATGATTTTTTAGAAGAAATTGTTTTCTGAAAATTTTTAAAGTCAAATGTTATGTGAAACTTGTGGTCGGGCCCGTATTATTGTTCTTGAGCCTGGTATAGGTTCAATATGTTTTATATGTGTTGTTGATAAAGTTTGGTTAGAAACGAAATCCATTTGATGTGATTCAGACCTTAAATGCAAAATTTGATGTTTAAAAAAGTTTTGAGAAATTTCATTGATTTTGAGGTTTAATTCATTATTTAAGAGGTTATTTTGGTGATTTGATCGCATAGATAAGTACATATGATGTTTTTTAGTTAGTACTATGTTTGGTTTGGAGCTCCGAGGGCTCGGGTGAGTTTTCAATGTGTTTCAGAAGGTTTTGAACTCATAAAAAGTTGCAGGTTTTTAGTTTCTGGTGTTCTGGCATTTTCTTCTTCGTGTTCGCGGGAGGACCCTTGCGAACACGATGAGTTTTTCATGCTAAAGGAAATTTCCTTCTAGGTGAACACGTGACCCAGGTCGCATACGCGATGCTTTGGGGGGTGGTGTCTTCCCTTCGAGAATGTGGCCCAGGTATCGGGAACGCAAAGGCTTATGACCTGGGGCAGGGGGAGGGGTATTATATCATTCGCGAATGCAACCACCTGGACGCGAACGTGAAGGATCAAGGAGTTAGTGCTCCACGAACGCAAGCCCATTTTCGTGAGCGCGAAGATCTCTTAGGTCTAATTCATGGTGAACGCGATGAGCCTGTCGCGGACGCTTAGATAAAATTCGCGCAGTTATTTTTAAGTTCAAGAACATAATGTATTACGATAATTTCACCATTTTTCATAAACTTTATCTTCTCCACACATCTTGGGCGATTTTTGAAGAGGAACTTCACCATAGCTTCATAGGTATGTATTCCTCAGCTCATTTTCTTCCATTTTTATCTACACCCACTAGATTTCTAGGCCTAAAACATGAAATTAAGGGTAAATATTTGGGATTTGGGTAAAGTAAGGTTTTTTTTATTATTTCGGAATTTGACTTCATTTTGGGATCTTATTTCAAAATAAATTATACTCCCTCCGTTTCAATTTATGTGAACCTATTTCCTTTTTAGTCCGTGCCAAAAAGAATGACCTCTTTCCTTATTTGGAAACAATTTAACTTTATGCAATGATTTATAGCCACACAAAATAAAGGTGCCTCATTTTACACCACAAGATCAAAAGTCTTCTATGTTTTCTTAAACTCCGTGCCCAGTCAAATGGGTTCACATAAAATGAAACGGAGGGAGTATATTTCAAAATAAATTATATATTCGGGCTCGTAGGTAAAGTGGTGATTGGGTTTTAGTCCGAACCTCATATTTTGACCAAGCGGGCCCAGGTCAATTTTTGACTTTTTGGAAAGAATGATGGGAAAGCTATAATTAATCATTGGAATTGAATTGTTTAGCATTTATTGATATTATTAAGTTGATTATGTCTAGATACAATTGATTTGGAGCCAAACTGTAAAGGAAAAGCGATTCTTGAGGCTTGAGTTGGCCGTGAAAGTTCGAGGTAAGTGTTCGGTCTAACCTTAACATGAGGGATTATGAGTTGTGTCCTATTTGCTATTTGCTTCTTGTTGAGTATGACGTATAGACATGGTGATGAGTATCCATACGTTGGTGTCAAGCATGACCATGAGTTTTAAAAGGAAATTTATTGTGTTCTTCAATAATACTACGGATGCTTAAATTGATAATTCTCGATATTTAGCAAGGATACAGATTGTTCTTGTGGAAATTACTTATGATTGAGTATTTGTGTTAGCTGAGGTGGCTAGATGTTGGAACAAGATTGCTAACAACTATTTCTCCCTCACCGTGACGTATTTACTCATGTTGTCGATTCCCTTGTCGGGATAGTATAGTTCTTTATTGATCCCTTGCTGGGACTCTTGTTATGATTGTTGTCGAATGTTATATTTGGATCGGAACGCACGCTGCAATAATGTTAAATTTGGATCAGGTTGCACGCCACAACAGTGATATAAATGGATCGGGTTACATGCCGTAACAATAATATAAGTGGATCAGGTTGCACACTACAACATTGATATAAATGGATCAGGTTGCATACCGCAGTAGTGATACAGTTGGATCGGGTTGCACATTGCAACAACAATATAAATGGATCGGGTTGCACGCCGCAACGATGAGATAATGGATCGAGTTGCACGTCGCAACAATGGTATAAATGGATCGGGTTGCACGCCGTAATAGTGATATAAATGGATTCGGTTGCATGTCGCAAAAGTGATACAATTGGATCAGGTTGCATGCCACAGCTATGATAAATAATAGGGATCAAGTTGCGGGCCGCAACAATGTATTTATTGTTTTGATGTTAATTTTAAATTGTTCTATGATTTTTCCCTTAAATTACTATTGGAATTTATATTCCCCCGTAGCATGTACCCCACCCATCTTTATTTGTTCATTACTATTCTATTATGCGTTGTATGTTATATAAATGCACAAATTTATCCGTAGTCTTGTCCTAGCCTTGTCACTACTTTGCTGGGAATAGGCCAAGCACTTACCATCACATGGGGTCGGTTGTGCTGATGCTACACTCTGCACTATGTGTTGATCCCGTAGGAGATTTTGGATAGTAGCATTTGTGTGGATGCCTTTAGTCTAGCTAAAAATCCAGAGGTAGTCATGTAGGTGCCTGCATGCCCGACATTCTCTTCTATCTTGTTATTTACTCAATTTTCATTTGATTCCAAGACAGACTGTATTTCTTTTAGACATTTGGTGTAATAATCATTGTCCGTTCATGATATTGTGACACCAGATTCTGGGTAGAGATGTATATTGTCACTAGCGTACTGGCTTTAGTTATTTTATTAGATTAAGTCTTCTACTTCTCCACTTATTGTTACTATTTAAATATTAATTACCTCTTAATTTAAATTGTTACAAAGGGCTAGAAATGAGATAGTTAGTGATTCTTTATTTTGCGGCTTGCCAAACATCTACGAGTAGGCACTATCACGACACCCGGGGGTGGTAAATTTGGGTCGTGACAACTTGGTATTAGAGCACTAGGTTACGTAGGTCTCACAATACACAGACAAGCTTAGTAGAGTCTGAGGGATCGATACAGAAATGTCATGACCCCAATACCCGGTCGTGATGGCGCCCAGCACCTTGCTAGACCAGCCCAACCAAATACACTCTCATCCCGAGCTTAGAGCTCAAAATCACTTATTTGAAGTCTTTATCAGAGAAAGAAAGCCAAATTAAAGTGATAGATATAATAATATCCCAAAACATTCTATGTCACGACCCGGATTTTCCCCCGTCATCGGGATCGTGATGGCGCCTACTCGTGGTAGCTAGGCAAGCCAATTCATTCAATATTCTCTTGTTTGTACCATCATCTTTGTTCTCATATTTAATACCAAGAAATAATTACTCAATTTGTTAAATGGGAAAGTCTTTCTAAATAGAGATGAATAATAATAATAAGAAACAATTGATAAAATCCTCTACACAAGATGTGGAGTCACCAACTCACGAACTACTAAGGAATACTATACATAATGGTCTGAAAGAAAATAATAAATATCTGACTGTCTCAGAACAATGAGACCACAACAATAAACATAAATAAATAGAAGAGACGACGGGCTTGCGGATGCCTGCAAGCTACCTCGGTCTTGAAATGCTCAGAAATCCCACAAGTACTCTACTACTGCTGCTGCTCCTGCTCGAAACCTGGACCTCTGCAAAAACGCACAGAAGTGCAGTATCAGCACAATCCGACCCCATGTGCTGGTAAGGGCCTGACCTATCCCGGCGAAGTAGTGACAAACAGGACCAGACACTCACATAAACCTGTGCAGTTCTATATATGTACATACCATAAAATAAGAGGATTATCAAATAACTCAATTAATAAAGAAGTATAATACTGGGGAAACACAATCAACAACATATAAGAAATCAGTAAAGAGAATCAGAGTGAAATAAAAACAGCTATTATAAAAACAAGGAAATTTCAAATAGTTGCATGGCATCACCCTTCGTGCTTTTACTCTCATCCTCACATCCATGGCACGACATGATCATTCATGCATGGTTCAAATAACAACAGCACAGAATGTTCCTTCGTGCATAATCAATATCACAAGGCACGATATGATCCTTCATGCATAATCAATAACAAGGCATGACATTATCTTTCGTGCATAATCAATAAAACAAGGCACGACATGATTCTTCGTGCATAATCAATAAAACAAGGCACGGAATCACCCTTCGTGCATTATCACTCTTCCTCACCCAAATAACAATCACAGTTAAGGGCAAAAGAATGAAAATAATAACCATGAACCGTCCCGGCAAGGGACACAATAATCATCACATTAAAGTCCCGGCAAGGGAAACAATATCAACTTCACAATAAAGTTCGGTAAGGGAAAACAATAATCAGGTTCACAACCCGGAAAGGGTTGAAGATTTTGTCTTAAAAACATCCCACAATATATGTCAATAGACGACTCACGATCATGCTAGACGCCAGTGTATGGATGCTCGTCACCACAGCCCATACACTACACTCGATCGCATAGCAATTAGCACATTAATCCCATTCCCTCAAGCTAGGATAGATCAAACACTTACCTCTAAGCCTTGAAGTCCAATTATCTTTCAATTATAGCTTTACCTCGAATTTCAGCCTTCAACTTGCTCAAATCTAATCACAATTGGTTCAATTACTTTAATAAATATTATATAAATTGGTTTGGATGCTTAAAAATGGTTTTCTCAAAGTTTAACCCAAAATTTCCCAAAACGCCCCTGGTCCCATGTGGTTGGAACTCGGGGTTCAGACAAAAATCCGGTTACCCATTCCCTCACAAGTTCAATTATATGATTTGTTTCGAAATCGGACCTCAAATCGAGGTCTAATTCCCCAATTCATGAAAAACCTTGGTTTTACTCAAAAACAAGATTTTCCACCATGAAAACCTTTGATTTCTCTTTAAAAACATGTTTAATGATGTTAGGAATTGAAAGAATTAAGTAAAAAGTGACTTACAAGTGTTTTGGAGTGATTTTGCTCTTGGAGAATCGTGTGTGGTGTGTTGGGTTTTGAAAGAATGAAGAAAATAGGTGTAAAATTTGTTTAAGTATAAGATTGCACAGCTGCGGATATGGGAATTGCGAACATTTGTTCGCAATTGCGAACATAGTAGGTTTTTGACTGAGGCCCTCGCATTTGCGAGAATCCGTTCGCATTTGCGAACTTGGCTCAAAACTGGGACCTCCGCATTTGCGACATTTTAGTCGCATTTGCGAACTTGTGTTCACTGAAGGCGTCGCATTTGCGAGGTATTATTCACATTTGCGATCCTATGCGTTCCCCTGCCAACTTCGCATTTGCAAAGATTGGTTCGCATTTGCGAACCAAGGCTAATTTGAGTCTTCTCGCAATTGCGAGTATTTTTTCGCAATTGCGAAGATACCAGCTGGGGGAAAACACCAACTGTGTTATTTTTCAAAATCTACTCCAACGACCTATCAAATCTCTACCCGAGCTCTCGAGCACCAAAACAAACATGCACACAACTTAAAAAACATATTATGAACTTGCTCGCGCGATCAAATCGCCAATATAACATCGTTTTCATCAAAACAAGCCTCTAGTTCATGTTTTTCTTTTTTTAACTTCATAAACTTTCAAATTCTGAACTCAAGGTTCAAAACACATCAAACGACGTTCAAATGTCGTCAAACTTTGCAGGAAGCACTTATATAATATTTAAGACTTGTACTGGGCGTCGGAACCAAGATATGAGACCGATACCATGGTCATTTAATCCATTTTCATTTCATAATTTCAGCAAAACCAATTTAACAAAAAAATTCATATCTTGGGCTCTAGGCCTCAGAATTCGACTCCGGATGCATGCCAGAGTCCCATATTTTCCTACGGACCTTCCAAGACCGTCCGATCTCCGGTCCGGGTCTGTTTACCAAAAAATATGACCAAAGTCAACTATTTCAATACTAATATCAATTTTCTTCAACGTTTTCATAGAATTCACATATTCTAGCACAAAATTTTCAGCTACATGCCCGAACTATGCACGTAAATCGAGGCAACATAAAATGAGGTTTCCAAGGCCTCGAGAGCGCGGGGCAAATGAGGAAAACAAGTGATGACCCTTTGGGTCGTCACATCCTCCACCTCCAAAACAACCATTCATCCTTGAACAGACAAGAGAAGGAAGTACCTGAGTCGGGGAACAAATGTGGGTAATGGCTCCTCATACCAGACTCGGACTCCCATGTCGATGAGGCTGGCCTCTCCACTGAACACGCACATATGGAAAACTCTTCGACCTCAACTATCGAACCTATTAGTCTACAATGGCCACCGGCTCCTCCTCGTAAGATAGATCATTGTCCAACTGGACAATACTGAAGTCTAACACATGTGTGGGATCGCCGTGGTACCTCCGAAGCATAGATACATGAAAAACTGGATGTAGGACTGATAAGCTAGGTGGTAGTGCTAGTATGTAAGCCACCTCTTCCACTCGGTCCAGAATCTCAAATGGACCAATATAGCTAGGACTGAGATTGCCCTTCTTTCCGAACCTCATCACGCCCTTCATAGGCGATACCCAGAGCAATACTCGTTGATTCACGTCCAAGCAACGGTCGTAGTCAATATAACTTGGTCCAATAAGTCCAAGATCGATCCCACAGAGAATTAACCTATCAATCACAACTTTCACAACCCAAGAGTACTTCCGAATCAAGTTCCCAAAATTTAGAGTATATTTGTGTATGATTTTCGAACTACTACTTGCAAGAATTAAGAATTCTTAAAAGAAAGAATTGAATATTGAGTAAAATAATATGGAGAAGGACTAAGGTATTGATTTCCCCTATTGATGGAATCCTTTATCGTTATGCTCATACAAATTATTAATATATTTTATCAATCATGAACGCTATCTGTATCGTAATCCTCTCCCGAGCAATTATAATAATTTACTAGTGCACTCTCCCGACGTACCCTAGCTAGCTTTAATTTGAATAGTTCACTTAAGATTGCACCTAAGACTTCTTTATTCCTAACCCCGTCTTTACGCCTAAAGTTATAGATTCCTCTAATAACCTAGGTGTGGTGTTGTTCAACAATATACCTAAATATGCACTCTTTTCCAAGTTTTGCACACTAAATAGGCACCGCTAATTGGGAGCTCTACCAATTAACTACAACAAGAATGAAGTTGAACAAATAGAAATCTAAGTCACAATTTGTAATCACATAAACGATAAGTTCATCACTCAATAGGTTCCATCAAAACCTTAGAAACGAATTTAGCTACTCATGCTTGAAGAAACAAGAATAATAATTTAAATCGTAAAGAAATAATTGATATAAAATAAAAGAAGGAGTTGAGAGGATTCTCTCTTACTAAATATCTTGCAAAAGTATTGAATTAAAGACAACATGCCTCTATTAGGCGAACTAGGGGTTTATATAGAGGTTTTAGGGCTAAAAAAACTAAGTTTGAGTACAATTAGGACTGCTTCTGCGGCGACTTCCGCGGTTCGTTCGCAGCCGCGGACGGACCGCGAATAATAAACTTCAGCGAGCCTGTTTTTTCGCGGTTCATCCGCGGTCGGGGAGAAACGGCGGTTTTACACCCTGTTCCGTTGGAAGTTTGGCAAAACTGAAAACATGCAAGTTGTAGCCCTTTGAGTTAGCTTTCAACCATATATTATGGAGCCAAAATGGAGTTCCGATCGAAAAGTTATGTCCAATGTACTAGACAGTGCACAATATGCCTCATCCATTCTTTGCTTGTACTACACTTATCAAATTTGACCCCCGAACTCGATCCCGGCTTCATTCCTTGAGCTTTTAATCAGACTTCAAAGCTCCAAATCACTTAAATTCATTCTATAACATCCATATAGCTCGGAATCACACCTTCCCGGCTATTTTCAACATAAGTTCTTGACTTGTACCACACTTTGGCCTATTTCACCATCTTTTGACTCCAAAACTTGCTCTTTTAGTCTTCATTAGCTCATGTGTACGTATAACACACTAAGAACACTAATAAAAGCATTTTTTCTTCATAAACAATATCAAAACAACAATAAAGCGTGATTATTTTTTGCATAAATATAGTCAAATTCACATATTATGAATACCCCACACTTAAACCTTTGCTCGTCCTCGAGCAAACTTAATCACACTTTAGGCCAATTTTATTTATCTCTCCCCCAAATTATGTCACAAAAGCTATTTTTCATGATTAACCTAAGATATGCACAATCCTTACCTAACCGTAAACTCTCATGCCAGCACATTATTACTTACTCTAATTATTACCAAAAACTTGCAAATTTAACTTCTTCCTCTTGAGTTACACACCCTCACATAGTTTATTGAGAGAAGTTCCCACACATAAACAATTCAGAACATGGAACTTATAAATATCGGAAAAATTCACTCACTCTCAACAAAGAACATTCATATGCATACAGACACACCATAGGCTTGCCCCTACTGTAATACTCCACTAATCGAGTTATTCAATCATAGATAAAGAGGTCTTTAAGGGTTGTAAGGTTGGCTACGGGACAGGTAGGATACTTTTGGTTATAGTGACTAACCTCCCTAAGCACTTTTCTTTTGCTTTTTACAACTTCCTTTTTCGTTTTCTTCCTTATGTCTCCCCTAAACATTCCTTCACCTTTATTTACTTTGAATCCCCACTTGCCTTTTGTTGGTGTAACTGACCTTTCTAATTTTCATATATACATTGATATAGCTCTTTTTCTCAGAATATCTTTTTTTTCATTGCCTTGCAGCACATTTACATTATTTTGGCAAGTACACTATTTTCTACCATTCATTCTTGATTTCCCCTTTTTCAATTTCCCTTCACCCACACTTAGACTTTTGCATATTCATTACAATACAAGTGCTTCTAGGAGGTAAAGTAGAACAATATAAGATTTTGATTTTTCATGAACATTAAAGGGTTATCAAAGAATAGGCTTTAAGCTCAAAGGGGTTAACTAGGATATTATGTACGGGTGAATTCATGTCTATTGATTTATGAGGTTACACAAAGAAATGCCTTTATCCTCTCTACATCCAAACAACTTCTATTTCGCTTTGCAAACACACATGGCAAGTTCTAGGTATCATGTAAAACATATAATGTAAGTAAAATCTCACACACACATAGCATGCAACTCATTTAGAATCCGGTTTATCTATAAAGTCCTATCAATGTTCAAGCAAGCTGTATTGTGCAATTTAAGGCATATTTAGAATCTACAGTCAAGCTTAGATAATACATTCTCAAGTTCAATTAACCTTTGCTAATGTGCATACTTGGGGTTACATGTTACCCTTTGTCCTCTAATCCTAAAAAAAGAAAAATCTACCTAACCCGGTTCAATAAAAACCCTTGGAAAAGAACCGTGGTCAAAAGAAAAACCAAGGGGGAGATGATAAACTACCTAGAAAAAGAAAATAAAAGAAAGAAAAATTTCTACGTGGACTACTTCCCCCAAGAGTACTTGTCCTAAATAGTCCGTCATAAGGAAGAGTCCTCTACTCATATTTTTGTATTTTTTCAAATTTTCTAATTTTTTTGTTTTTATTCCGACTTAGACCTTTAAGAAACCCGTCGCCAAGTGTCCATCATTGGGCAAAGCCAGCTAATATAATTTACAGCTACATCTACTATATACAATATACAATACAAGATAAGTCTCCCATCCCACACTTAAAATCATGCCATGTCCTCATGGCATAACAATACATGTATAGCATAGAAGGGTGAGAGAACTTACCTGGGATCTACCCCGTGTCTAGCCACTTTATCACTTTCTTTTTCACCATATCCTTCATATTCGGGTTCAGCCTTCTTTTGCGTTTCCTGGAAGGTTTGTGCCCCTCTTCCCAGAGAATCCTGTGCATGCAGTATGCAAGGCTGATCCCCTTTATGTCTGCCATGGTCCAACCATTGGTAGCTTTACATTCCTTGAGTACCTATAATAGCTTTTGAGCCTGCACATCTAGCAAACCAGATGAAGTAATAACATGTAAAGTGGAGTTAGGACCTAGAAATTCATACCTGAGAGAGATGGTAGTGGTTTAAGCTCAAGCTTTGGTGGCTCTTCTATGGATGGCTTTGCAGGAGGGGTCTCTCTTTTCTCTAAATGTAGAGGCTTGAATTCAAGCTCTCTCTCCCAAAACCCCTTGCCTTCCAAAGATAGTACCCATTCTGCTAGACTTTCACCATTTACCTCTTCTAAGTTCATTAGGCATGCCTGAAGTGGATCTTCAATGGTCAACTCTGCATCGTCTGTCTCCACTATCACATCAACCGCATCAATAAGAGAGCAATTCGTGAATTCACTAGTGCGCCTCATGGATTTTTGCACATTTAATATGATCTCCTCATCATTCAACCTCATCTTGAGTTCCCCAGTCTCACAATCAATTAGAGATCTCCCGGTGGCTAGGAATGGTCTTCCTAAGATTATAGGAATTTCCTCGTCCACCTTGCAATCAAGAATCACAAAATCGGCGGGAAACACGAACTTCCCTACCTGGATAAGCACATCATCTAAAATACCAAATGGACGCTTAAACGTCCTATCAGCAAGCTGTAATAACATAGAGGTAGGCCTGGCTCTCCCAATGCGTAGCCTCTTATAAATAACTGAGGGCATGAGATTAATGCTCACCCCCAAATCACACAATGCCTTTGTAAAGGCATAATTCCCTATAGTTCATGAGATGGTGAAACTACCTGGATCAGATAGCTTCTCAGCTATGGGTCTGGAGACCACAGCACTACAAGTCTGGGTAAGTGTTACGGTGGCCAAGTCTTGGAAATCAAATTTCCGCGACATCAAATCTTTCATATCTTAGCATAACCAGGCATTTATTTTAAAGCTTCAATTAAGGGAATGTTTACCTGGATTTGCTTGAGCATTTCAAAGAAATTTTTGTATTGCTCTTCTTTCTGGTGTTTGGCCAACCTTTGGGGGAATGGTGGTGGAGGCCTCTTCTTCCCAATGACGTGGGAATTTTCTTTTTCTATCACTTTCTCTTCAACCTACTGCTCTACCTGTTCAGCCACTTTCTCCGTTCCCTGCTGCTCCTCTTTATTTTCAGCAACTGGCTGGACTATAACTTCTGTCAACCCTGTGGACTCATCCAGTTCAATGGGTACTGGAGTGAGTGTCTCAGCCTATATGTTGCTATTCTCTCTTTCTTTCTCAGCATCAAGATCTCTATCACTTCTCAGAGTTACCGTCATTAGCTACTTTGGGGCTTGGTCTTTTGGGTTTGTTTGTGTATCTGCAGGCAATGTCCCTTGAGGGCGATTGTTGAGAGACATAGCAGTCTGGTCCACTTGTACTTCAATATTCTTGATGGCTGCATCATGTGCATCTATCCTCTCATTGTTTTTGGCATTTGACCCAATTACTTGCTGCATCATAGCTTCCAACCTTGCGAACCCATTGTCATGTCTACCGCCATGCTGTGGTGGAGATGGATGATATACCTGCTGCAGATTTCTGAAATTCTGAGGTCTAGGATATGGATCCATGTTGTGTGGTGGCCTCAAACCTGCTGCATTATATTGTGGCTGAGGAGGCTTAAACTGCTGTGGAGCCCGCTGACCCCAACTCTGGTTTCCTGGTCGCTGCCCTCCATAGTTAGCCACATAATTCATGTCTTCATGCTGGTGATGATGTTCTTGGTCTGCAGCCCATGGATTACCTATGTGTTGGAAAATGAAAGATGTGCATAAACCACCATTGGTAGTGTCTACAATGTGAACCTGCTGCTTGACCCAGATTCTTCCACTTTCTTTGTCAGGATGCTCATTTGTGTTAGTAAGGTTGCCATGTTCTCCTCCATAGTGCTGGATGGATTCAGAGGTACAGAGTGTACCACTGGAATGATAGGAGCATTCCTAGTCGTCCACCCGGAGTTTTGAGCCATCTTGTCAAGCAAATTTTGGCCTTCTCTCCAAGTCTTGCTCAGAAAAGCCCCACATGCTGAAGCATCTACAATATTCTTCATACTATCTGAAAGCCCCATGTAGAACCTTTGACCCAACATCTGCTCAGGAATCCCATGGTGAGGACACATAACCAGCATACCTTTGAACCTGCCCTAAGTTTCATGTAATGTCTCCATTGGTTTCTGCTTGAAGCTCACGATCTCATCAATTTGCCAAGCTGTCTTATTAGGTGGATGAAACTTGTTGTGGAATTGCTTGACCAGCTCATCCCAAGTTGCAATAGAGTTTACGGGGAGTGAGTTTAGCCATACCTGCGCAGCCCCTGTAACTAAGAACGGGAATCGCAATAGTCTGATGGCTTCCGATGTCACATTTAGTTGCCTCTGTGTCTTGCATATTGAGAGAAAGTTCTTCAGGTGCTGTTGTGGATCTTCAGCCTGAGTCCCAGAGAATAATCCCTTGTTTTGCAACAAGTGTAGAATGGTGTTAGTAATCTGGAAAGACTCAGCTTGAATCGCTGGCACAATAATGGCAGTTGCCAAATTATCCGTTGTTGGTTATGCCCAGTCATATAGTGCACCTTCCTACGCCTCCTGCGCGTTTAACCCAACTTGCCGATTTGGGTCGTTCACGTCTCCCATGTCTAAATCTAGTTTAATTGGTTGCTGAGATTGTTGAATTTGTTTGATTGCCCTGTTACGTGCCCGAAAAGTTTGCTCTGGGTCTAGAGTCCTTCAATTAGTTCTCCAGTCCTTGCAGATTTTCTAGGCATGCACCTGAGTACCCAAATTTCAACAACCGTCAAAAGATTCAATGTAAAGTGTGTAGAAAGAACCTGACTGCACAAGAATCTTGTAGTTCTGTCAATAGCAATTGATAATTCCGTTAATTCCCCGGCAACGGCGCCAAAATTGATTCACGTCCAAGCAACGGTCGTAGTCAATATAACTTGGTCCAATAAGTCGAAGATCGACCCCACAGAGAATTAACCTATCAATCACAAGTTTCACAACCCATGAGTACTTCCGAATCAAGTTCCCAAAATTTAGAGTATATTTGTGTATGAATTTCGAACTACTACTTGCAAGAATTAAGAATGCTTAAAAGAATGAATTGAATATTGAGTAAAAAAATATGGAGAAGGACTAAGGTATTGATTTCCCTTTTTGATGGAATCCCTTATCGTTATGCTCATACAAATTATTAATATATTCTATCAATCATGAACGCTATCTGTATCGTAACCCTCTCCCGAGCAATTACAATATTTACTAGTGCACTCTCCCGAGCTACCCTAGCTAGCTTTAATTTGAATAGTTCACTTAAGATTGCACCCAAGACTTCGTTATTCCTAACCCCGTCTTTACGCCTAAAGTTATAGATTCCTCTAATAACCTAGGTATGGTGTTGTTCAACAATATATCTAAATATGCACTCTTCTCCAAGTTATGTACACTAAATAGGCACCGCTAATTGGGAGCTCCACCAATTAACTACAACAAGAATGAAGTTGAACAAACAGAAATCTAAGTCACAATTTGTAATCACATAAACGATAAGTTCATCACTCAATAGGTTCCATCAAAACCTTAGAAAACAATTTAGCTACTCATGCTTGAAGAAACAAGAATAATAATTGAAATCATAAAGAAATAATTGATATAAAATAAAAGAAGGAGTTGAGAGGATTCTCTCTTACTAAATATCTTGCAAAAGTATTGAATTAAAGACAACATGCCTCTATTGGGTGAACTAGGGATTTATATAGAGGTTTTAGGGCTAAAAAATCTAATTTTGAGTACAATTAGGACTGCTGCTGCAGCGATTTTCGTGGTTCGTTCGCGGCCGCGGACGGACCGCGAACAGTAAACTTCAGAGAGCCTGTTTTTTCGCGGTTCATCCGCGGTTGCGAAGAAACTGCGGTTTTACACCCTGTTCCATTGGACATTTGGAAACACGCAAAACATAAAAGTTGTAGCACTTTCAGTTGGCTTTCCAACCATATATTATGGAGCCAAAATGGAGTTTCGAGCTAAAAGTTATGTCCAATTCACTAGACTGTGCACAATATGCCTCATCCATTCTTCGCTTGTACTACACTTATCAAATTTGACCCCCGAACTCGATCCCGACTTCATTCCTTGAGCTTTTAATCAGACTTGAAAGCTAAAAATTACTTAAATTCATTCCATAGCATCCATATAGCTCGGAATCACACCTTCCCAGCTATTTTTAACATAAGTTCTTGACTTGTACCACACTTTGGCCTATTTCACCATCTTTTGACTCAAAAACTTGGTCTTTTAGTCTTCATTAGCTCATGTGTACCTATAACACACTAAGAACACTAATAAAAGCATTTTATCATCATAAATAATATCAAAACAACAATAAAGCGTGATTATTTAGGGCATAAATATAGTCAAATTCACCTATTATCACTCGCTCACCAACCATGAAATCTACATCTCGAACCTTACGATCCGTATAAGTCTTCTGTCTGGACTGAGCTGAACGCAATCTCTCCTGGATAGTCTTGACCTTGTCTAAGGCCTCCCGAACTATGTCTATGCCCAACAACCGAGCCTCTCCCGGCTCAAACCATCCGACTGGAGACTGACATCACCTACCATACAACGCCTCATACGGAGCCATCTGAATGCTAAACTGGTAGCTGTTGTTGTAGATGAACTCTGCTAATGGTAGAAACTAGTCCCACGAGCCTCCAAATCAATGACACAGGCTCAGAGCATGTCCTCTAGGATCTGAATAGTCCTCTCGGACTGACCGTCCATCTGAGGATGAAAAGCTTATACTCAACTAAACCTGGCTGCCTAACTCCTGCTAGACCGCTCTCCAGAAATGCGAGGTAAACTACGTACCCCAATCCGAGATAATAGACACCGGCACCCCATTAAGGCGAACAATCTCCCCGATGTAAATCTCTGCTAACTTCTGACAGATACTGGAAAGAAGTGTGCTGACTTGGTCAGCCTATCAACAATGACCCAAATAGCATCAAATATCCTCCGAGTCAAAGGAAGTCCAGTGACGAAGTCCATTGTAATCCACTTCCATTTCCACTCGGGAATTTCAATTCTCTGGAACACACCACCAGGCCTTTGGTGCTCATATTTGACCTGCTAATAGTTTAGACACCTAGCGACATACGCAATGATGTCTTTCTTCATCCTGCACCACCAATAGTGCTGCCGTAAGTCCTGATACATCTTCGCGGCGCCAGGGTGAATAGAATACTGCGAACTGTGGGCCTCCGCTAGGATCAACTCTCGAAAGCCCTCAACATTGGGCACACAAACTCGCCCTTACAATCTTAATACTCTGTCATTATCTAGAGTTACCTTCGTGGCACCTCCCCCCTGTATAGTATTCCTCAAGTCACGCAAATGAGAATCATAACACATATCAAATACCCTTAAATTACACATAAGAATCAACTCACCTACTTCGCCTCAATTTAGCATTTCAGTACAATACCTTCCACCAGGATACACATGGCATAATCACTTTAGTCTTCCTGAGTCTGAACGCGTTCTACTACACGTAAGGCACTTTACCTTCCAACTAAGAGATATGATAAATATTCACCATGCCCATAGCTCGGGGATACACAAAAATTACAATAAGAGTCGAAAAACTAACAGCTCATCCATTATCAAGCTTCCATTTCCACAATCAGGGGCAATACCGATCATATAAGTTTCATAATACCAGCTCACAAAATCAGCACCTCGATGCTCAAGCCATATACAAGGTCCAGCCTCTAGTCCTCCTGACTAGCCCAACATGAACTCACAGAGATTATGCCTCGCCCTCGATCATGGAACCACAAGCCATTAAGGCAATTATATTACTGGGCGCTCGATGCGTACATAGACGTGTGAAAGGAATTTCAAAAATTATATCTCAAGCTGAATCAAGCACGCACGATAAGAATTCCAAGAAATGTGAAGTGTTTCCTAAGGTCTGCAGCCTCCCGAGGATCAATACAGGCGTCCCCGTACCGATCTACGAGACTCTACCAACCGGCTCAAGACTCATGAGGCCTAGTAACCTAGGCTCTAATACCCACTTGTCACGACCCAAAAACCCGGTAGTGATGGCGCTCAATACCTTGCTAGACCATCCTGACCAAATACACTCTCATCCCGAGCTTAGACCTCAAAATCACTTATTTTAAGTCATTATCGGAGAAAGAAAGCCAAATTAAAGTGATAGATATAATAATATCCCAAAACCTTCTACAATAACGTAACTTCCCAAAAATTTGGGTCACGAGCCAAGAGCCTCTATCGGAACATCAGTCAATACTGTAAATAACTTTACAAGTCTATGAGTACACATAATAAACAATAACAGAGTAGTAAGGGGAAAAGGTCGAGTCCTGCGGATGCCAAGAAGCTACCTCGACGATCCCAACTGCGTCTAAACCAACACCAAGCTCAACTAAGCCTTCAGGTACCTGATCTGCACACATGGTGCAGGGAGTCAAATGAGTACTTCCAACTCAGCGGAAATAAAAGTAAATAATATTGAGGAAAAGAAAACCAGACAAAGCACTATCTCATGCTATAAACTTACCAAATTATCCATAAATTTGAAATACACTTTCAGGGTAATCCTTTATAGCATATATGAGAAGATTATCTAGAAATATCTTTTTAACTTCTCTTTATTTCATTATAACATATAAATACCTCGGTACAACCTCAAACAGTGCACGTCTGCACTCAAATCAGCCGCTTGGGCTCAGCACTCCTTAACAATTTCCACCAGGGGATCTGCCCAATAAGGCGGATAATGTATGTATGCTAGTAATGCATGAGTGCTAAATGTTATGCAACATAGTACATGTAAACCAATGTATGTGATGCATGAAATGCATATGACGCTGTGGCGTACAGCCCAATCCATGAAAAGGCGCCCGTGCTCACTGTGGGAATTAAGACTCCGGAGGGGCTCCTACAGCCCAAGCGCAATATCAATATCACTCCTACTGCGGCGTGCAACCCGATCCATATACTACTGCGGCATGCAGTACAATCCACGCATGTATATGCATATGCTCACATATCACTCGAGGCCTGAAAGTCTCCTCACATAAATCGTCATGCACTCAAATATGGCCCTCGGCACCAATCTGTCTAATGAATAATCAAAAAGTCCCTTGGGCAATAGTATCACATCAGCTCACAGCTAAAAATGTCATCAAAACCTTGTTCAAGTTTTTAAAATTTTATAAAAACGCTGAGTAGCAAAATACCATTATAAAACCTTAGATTGAGATAAAAATATGCACAGTATTATCAAGACAGTAATACCAATCCTTGAAGGATTCAAATAATCGGCACGAAGCCCAAAACATAATAATCAGTCCAATTCCTCATAATTAATATCTTTATTAGGGTGTCAATTCAATTTCAAGCAATTAGGTGTTATTATTTATTAAGCGGGACGGACCAAGTCACAATCCCCAATGGTTCTCTACTCCACGCCCGTTATCCGGCGTGCAAGTCACCTTAATACAGCACTAGGATATGCAAGTTCGGGGTTTACTAACCCTTAGGACATCATTTATAAGTATTACCCACCTCGATCCGGCAAAAACTCAAGCCTGCAATGCCTTATCAGCTCGAACCGGCATCCACGCACGTCAAAACTAGCCAAAATCAGTATAAATATATCAAAATAGGCTAATGGAACAACACCCAATCGAAAACAATCAAAATACATGAAAAATCTCGAAACTAGCAAAACCCGAGACCCGAGCCCGCTTCTCTAAAAATTATAAAAGTTACATTTTCAGAATCCTTATCTCAACACGAGTCCATACATATAAAGAACGCCCGATTCGGACCACAAATGGTCCTTTAAATCTCCATTTTAAGGTTTTTGCTCAAAGCCCTAATTTTCTTGATTTCTTACCTAAATTTAGAGGACTAATGGAAGATTCTTTGATAAAATCATGTATTTAACTCATAAAACATACCTTCAATTGAACCACTGAATTCGTCTTTAACTCTCTTTAAAAACCTTCAAAAACGAGCAGCCATGGGTGAAAATAGACCCAACTTCGCGAACAAACTGGTTTAAAAGTGACTGACCTGGAATAATTTTCTTTCTATGCGATCGCGGCCTTGGACACTCGATCGCGATGAGCAATTTCCCAGGCTTCCAGAAAATGTGAAATGCGAACGCGTGAGCCACCCTGTGAACACGAAGAGTAACAGAAATCCTTTTACGCGATCGCGCAAGAATGCATGCGATCGCGAAGCTTCACCTTCAAAGCTTATGCGATGGCAATTGCCCGCACGCGAACACAATGAACAAATTTCGTGCCTCCAAAATCCCTCTAATGCGATCGCGGACTCACCCCCGCGATCGCAAAGGCCAAAATTTCTGCAACAGAAGGGCTGAAAACCTGCAACTTTCAAGGGCAAAAATTGGTCCGATTGACCACCCGAGGCCCTCGGGACCTCAACCAAAAGCACCAACCTACTCCAAAACATGATACGAACTCGTTCCAATCGTAAAAAACATATCCTTAAACACGAACATCATCAAATTAAGGCGGATTCAAGCCTAAGTTTCAACTATAATTTCCGAAACTAACATTCAATCAAAAATCCGACCAAACGATGTCTGACTGACCTGAAAATTTGCAGACATATCCAAAATCACCTAACAAAGCTATCGTAACTGTCGGAATTCCATTTTGAGTCCTAGATCAAAATCTCACCTATCGATCGAATTTTGCCAAAATTCCAACTTAGCCAATTCAAGCCTATTTCTACAGCGAAACTACAAATTCAATTCCGATCGCTCCCCTAAGTTACAAATCACCTCCCGAAGCTAACCGAATCACCGAAATTCGACTCCGAGCCCTCTAACCATATAGTCAACTTGAGATTGACTTTTCATAAATAAGCTGCACACTAAAAGGCTATATGCCTTATTTTCAACCAGAATTAATCCGAATTCACTCGATAGACTCTAGCACATGTATAGCAACATGAAACAACTTAATGAGGGGAAAATGGGGCGGTGACTCACGTGACGACAGGCCCGGTCATCACAGGAAACGTCTATAATTAACCCTTAGAGGCTACAAAGTTAGGAAAAACTTTACATCAATTCTATCATATCGCGTGATTTTTTTCTCTCGTTGCTAAGTTGAAATCTCTACTCTTGTTCTTTCGTGAATGTAGAGGCCATGTATCCCTCCTTCAGCCGAGCAACTGCATAGATCAGTAATGGATGAGCTACATTTTTAGAGGCTTTGTGGAGGTTGGATAGTTTTCACCAAACTCTTCACTACCACTCTTAGTGGTACATTTTTTGAGGATTCCCAGGACTATTTGGACAATTGTCATGAGATTCTCAGGGACAAGGGGGTTGTGGAGACCAATGGGCTCTACTTTGCTACTTTTTCCTTATCTTGATCCACCAAGACTTGGTGGAGAGATTATGTTTGGTTAGACTAGCCGGATCACCATCTTTGACTTGGGAACAAATTATTCAGCTACAACTAGAGAAGTTTCTCCCTATCACTCAGAAAGAGATCTATCAGCGGTAGTTTGAGCATCTTCAGTAGGGTTCTACGACCGTTACTTAGTATGAAACCAAATTTACTGACTTGGCTCGTCATGCTCTTATCATACTTCCCACCGAGAGAGAGACATGGTGAGAAGGTTTATTGAGGGACTTATACATCCTATTGGACTTCAGATGGCAAGGGAGATAAGGAGTAAGATTCTTTCCAGGAGGAGGCCAATATGGCCAAGGAAGTGGAGATGGTTCTGTCGTAGGGAGGTGGTCATGGTATGGACAAGAGGCCTCATCATTCAAGCAGATTCAGTGGTACCTCATCTAGAGGCAGGGATTCACATTGGAGGGGATATCCTCCTAGGCCCTTTCAGTCAGCACTTTAGGTTTATCATGGTGCTTTAGGTGGACATGGTTCTCATACCTAGTATTCTGATCAGCAGTCCTACAATGAAACTCCAACTCCTATCAGTGATCCACTGTTTTAGAGTTTTCAGAGTTTTCATGTTTATCAGCCCCATAGCTGATGGCTTGCTTTACTTGTAGAGACATAAGGCACATTGCTAGGTATTTCTCTCGAGCATCGAGTGGCTCTCAATATCAGGGTTCCCGTGCCATAGTTTAGGCACCGAGTGTTCCATAGCTCGCCCAGCCAATTAGAGGTGCGGGTAGAGGTATTAAAGGTGGAGCCCAAGCTTGAGGCTGAGGTTTCCAATGTAGTTATCACATGTACTATTCTGGTTTATGGTAGAGATGCTTCAATTTTGTTTGATCCAGGGTCTCTTATGTGTCATCTTATTTTGAACCGGATATGGTCATGCCTAGTGATTCCTTGAGTGCCCCTATATATATGTCTAGTGGGTGATTCTATTGTGGTAGATCAAGTTCATTATTCTTTTATTGTGGTGATTAGGGATCTTGAGACCCGAGTAGATTTTCTTCTTCTGGACATGGTTTGTTTTGATGTTATTTTAAGGATGGACTAGTTATCACCTTATCACGTTACGTTGGGTTGCCATGCCAAGACTGTAACCTTAGCCTTGCTGAGTTTACCTCGTTTAGAGTGGAGGAGGACTACTGGTCATTCTACATGTAGTGTTATCTCTTATATGAAGGCTCAACATGTGGTCGAGAAGGGGTGTTTGGCCTATTTGGCCTATTTGGCTTATGTTCGTAATTCTAGTGTCGAGGTTTCTTTTATTGATTCTGTGCCTGTTATTTGGGAGTTCCCTAAGGTATTTCCTTCAAACCTGTCGGGTATGCTACCCGACAGGGAAATTGACTTTTGCATTGATTTGGCTTTGGGTTACATGGTTCGATGAGAATCTGTATTGATTACTGCGATCACGTGATTTTTACCCTACATATGAGTTATTCCCATAAAATTCAAATAAATAATTTTTTCTTATTTTTTACAATTTGTGTGAATTTTGTGTTAATTGTTTGCATGTTATTTGCACATGATTAGTCAAATATATACAAAAATATGCATTTTGTGTTTAGGAAATTAATGTCACCTTAGTAGGTGTTAGTTCAATTTAGAACAATTTTAAAGAAACCAAAATATAACTGTCACGACCCCAAAACTTGGACGTGATGGCGCCCAGCACATTGCTAGGCCAGCTTGGTCAATCAACTATAACTCAGAGCTATCAGCTCACACTTTACCCCTTTTAAGCATAAATACTGAGAATATAATGAAAATAATATCCAACACATCGGGATTAGAAATCCCAAAACCAGTATAAACCTCCCACCGAATCAGGAGTCATAAGTCCTGAGCCTCTACCAGAATATAACGTTGTGATAGTGTATACAACTGTTCGCAAGTGTGGATTAGACTAAGAAAATAAAGAAAGACTGTAGAGTCCGGTCCTGCGGACGCTGGCAGCTACCTTGATTGTCCAAGTAAAGCTCTCCGAGCAAATGTGGTCTCAGCTCTGCTGTGATGTACATGGATCTGCACACAAGGTGCAGGTAGTCGAGTGTGAGTACTTCTAACTCAGCGGTAATAAAAGTAAATAATGCTGAGGAAAAGAAAACCACACAAAGCACTATCTTATGCTATATAATACAAAACTGTCTTTAAACTACAATACACTATCATTTTATTCCTTTTCAGCATATGTGAGTAGATTACTTAGAATTCTCTTTTTAATGTCTTTTCCTTTCATTATGATAGCTCAATACCTGGTACAACCTCCGACAGTGAAAGTTTGTACTCAAATCAGTCTCTTGGGCTCAGCACTCCTTAACAGTGTCCACCAAGGGTTTTGGTCAATAAGGCAAATAATGCATATATGCCAGAAATGTATGAGTGCTAAATATTATGCCACGTAGTATGTATGCCATGCAATGCATATGACGCTGTGGCTTACAACCCGATCCATGCAAAGGCGCCCGTGCTCACTGTGGGGGTTCAGACTCCGGAGGGGCTCCTACAGCCCAAGTGCAATATCAATATCACTCCTACTGCGGCGCACAACCCAATCTATATACTACTGCGGCGCACAACCCAATCTATATACTACTGTGGCGTGCAGTCTGATCCATTCAATATGCTATTGTGGCATGCAGTCGGATCAATGCATGTATATGAATATGCTCACTTATCACTCGAGGCTTGAAAGCCTCCTCACATAGACCACCATGCACTCATATATGGCCCTTGGCCCCAATCGGTCAAATGAGTAATCAAAAATCCCCTCAGGCAAAAATATCATATTAGCTCACAGCTAAAAAATATCATTGTGAGTATGTGATTTTTGCCCTAAGCAAACAAATTCCAATATAAAAATAAAAATAAAATTTTGATGTGCAATTATGTGTTTAATTGAAATAATTGTGTGATTGTTGTTGAAATAATTAACTACAAAAGGAGTTAATTAGAAAATGTCACAAAAATAAAGAAAATTAGAGAAAGTTAACAAAAAAATACAAGAATATCAGAAAAATAAATGAAAACTAGCAAAAATGTAATAAAATATCAAAAGAATTAGAAAAAAATAGGAAAATAAAAGAAAAACAACAATTGAAAAGGAATATGAAAAGAGAAAACAAAATACAAAAGAAAAATACAAAGAAAATAATTAAAATACAAGAAAATACACAAAATACAATAAAATTTGGCTAAAATTCAAAAATACAAGCCCAAAATGTCACAGCCCAGAAGAAATGGCCGTCCAGTCCAAAGCTCGAATCAAAACGACGGCGTAAAGGGCAATTGAATCTCAACTGTTGATATATCAATCCAACGGATCTCATGAGGCGGTTAGAATACGAAAAAAACGACATCGTGTAAAGGTTTTAATCCTGGCCGTCCAAGAGTTGATCAGACGGATGCTGATAAGTCTCCCCAAAGAATTTAAAACGATTTAGTATATTGAATAAATCATGGCCGTCCATATTTAAAGATCTAACGGATGTCAGCTCGCCTCTCATTAATTGGAACGACAACGTTTAAGGAGAATTAATCTTGGCCATTGATCACAATTGATCTGAAGGACAGGATCACTCGTGCCCAAAGAGGTATAAAAGCCTCGTTTCTCATTTAGAGACCAATATACACACATACAACCTGTAAACCCTAGACGCCCTGTCTCTTCTTCTTCATCTTCTTCAACCTCCGTCTCCAATGGAGACCGGCCTGAGACCTGGCCTTTTCCGTCCAAAACCAACCCCAAAAGCTTTCTCCTTTACTGTTACAGACCATCACAACCCTAAAAGCCTAGGAAAAAACCAAAAGCCCCATCTTCTTGAAAGTCCGGTCATCGGAACTTTCCCCGGTGACCTTCAGCCTATGAACGAGACTTCCACTTTTACACACTTGGACCACGTTGAAGAGGTCTTTCACCTCCTATAGGTGGTTTGTTTCGAATACCCCCAGAATCATTCGAATATTGAGAAAAAGTTCGCCGGAACCCTATCTCCGGCGAACACCCAAATGTAACCCACCCCCAAATACATCCCAAATACACCCATAACACCCCTCTACCACTAAAAAACCCAAAAATAAACCCATTAGAGGAAATCTGGAAAAATCAGAAGACATTGAGTCTTCAAGTTCTTAAAGCCTGGAAATAACAAAAAGAAAAGAAAGAAGAAAGAAAAGAAAGAAGAAAGAAAGAAAAAGAACATGAGACAGATCCTGAAAGCTAAGTTCTCATGCTCTTTGTCTTCTTTGCTTATCTTTCTTACTAAATCTCATGTATAGTGATTCTTTGCATGTTTTTGCTTATTTTGTCTTCTAAGTCTCCTGTATATGATTCTTTGCATGTTTTTGACTATTCGTCTTCCAAATTTTCTGTATATGATCCTTTGCTTGTTCTTGGCTGTTAGTCTTCTGAATATTCTATTATTAGCCTATGGTGATCTCATGCCTAAGATCTATCATGTTCTTTATACATAACTAGTCCGTTTTTGCTTTGTGGGATTTTTTTATAAGTTTAACACATGAATCTTGTTAAATATGTTTCATTACATGATTTGTTCACTCTACCAAGTCTGAAATTACGATTTGATTGATTGGGATTCAACCATTATCAAAATTCTCTCTGAGTTCTGGTTAATTGAAAAACGATTTATGATTAAGGCTATGTGTGCAATACAACATAAATTGGCTATATTTTAATATGATTCATATGTTAGACTATTCTGAATCTTATTATGCTTTGTGGTTTGGTTATAGTGTAAAGATATAGGTATAGTTTCTGGCTATTTTTGAAAATGACTAAGTATGGCTATTATTGAAATAATTAGAATTGTTTGATTAGTCTAGCCACTACTGAAATATAGAGTGGTTAGTTCTGCAATATAATCCTGGTTAGCTAATGTTAATAAAAGGGGTTACATTTTAAATTAGTCAAAATCTGTTAAAGATAGGTTAAAATTGAAAAAGGGACTGGGGTTAAAATCTGGTTGAATCTTAAATAGGTTATAAGATAATGGTTATTAGTTAAAAGATGCTAAACGTAGTATACCCTGACCTTGGTAGGTCGGGTAAATAATAGATAACAATAAGGTTATAATGGGAACCATAAATGGTATAATTGTGGATTTAATAGAGCATATAGGGACAAAATAGACTTTAATGCTTAGTATTCTTGTAATTACCCATAAAATAAAGGGCAATATAGGCCTAGTAAAAAAGGTATAATTGAAATAACCCTTAGCAAGTGAGGACAGCCTAATAATATACCCTTAATAGAATCAAAAAGAATTACCTAGAACCTTCCAGCAGGGGCTGGAAGGCATTTCGAGCTACAAATAAAGGTGTTAAACTGTAATTAATAAGAAAATGAAGGGGAGGGAACTAAGAAAAATAATTTGAATTTCCCCCTCAAAATTTCACCCAAATCACCTATAAATAAGCTTCGCTTGAGCCTGAATTAAGGGTTAGACATTAGATATTGGGGTTGGAGAATTCTGGGTTAGAAAAATTCCGAGTTGAATTAAAGGATAGAAGTTTAGGGTTATAAATTGTGGAGTTCTAGCAGAGTTCCTTGCTGGATTCTATTGGATTTCTTCAATTCTATTTACTGATTGCTTAATTGCTGGGTGTGGAGATTATACTTGGCTGTTATATTGCTACTTTGTTGTGACTGTTCTTCTACTGTTCTATTGCTGCTATCACTGACTATTCTTCCTCCCAATACCAAGACTCATAACTTTTCACTGCTGAACCAGGTACATGTTCTATCCAGAAATGTAATTACCAGTTAATTGAAGAAATGAGAAGTGTTATGAGCTACTTGGATGAAGTCTTCTGCTATACTTTATAGATTTATAGTTATGATGTATTAGATTTTCTGTAATTCAATAGGATAAATTGTAATAGCTAAACTGTATAAACGGAAACAATGTAATGGATAGTGTAGAGGTAGTGTAAATATAGATATAATCGTCCTTAAACTTAGGTTAAAAATAGGATAATACATGAACTTAATTCACTTAGTAAACAGGCTTAACAATCGGAAATAGTAATTAATTGATCTCGTTTAATTTGAGCATGATAATTAGAAATGATTAATCGAGTTACACCATTGTTTTATCACATAAATTAGCTCAAAAACAGTTTACAACTTCATAAGTTAGAATCATGAAGTCAATAGTAAGTCAAAATCTGCACTGTTAGTATTATAACACTGTATAAGTAGCTGAAACTATAGAATTATCATTTAAGTCCTACTAATGTCAAATGCTTAATTAGAAATTAAAACATCGGATAGATATTGATGAATATGTATTCCAGATTCCTTATAAAATAAAAATGACATTTGTTGATTTATTTTAGTTGGCACGATTATTATGATGTTTCGGTTCTGCTTTGTATTCTTCTCATCTTATTTGGGCCTAATTGATAGCATAGGCCCAGATCCAACTGGATTTATTACTGGGCCTCTGAATAATGAAATATATGTATACTGGGTTTCTGAAGCCTAGTTACGTGAACTGGACTGTTAATACAGTCCACAATGTCGAGGCCTGAAAATGGAATATTGGGCCTGGATGTAATTCTGAAAATACAAAAACAACAATATAATTAGGAGAAAAACTAAAAATAGAGAATATAGAACTTGATAGGGTTGGACTTTTTAAAAGTAACACGATGAGCCTCGTATAGAAGGAAAATACGTGGGGCCCCCATATAAACGTTTATAAATGATAGACTCGGGGAGACCGTTTAGCGAATTTCACGGTCTTTCCTAAAAGATAATAAGCCGTATTCATTATAGGCATGATTTAAAATATACATTCCTTAATACGAGTGCACATTTATGTGACTTAAATCTTAAATCCCGATGAAGCTGAAACGTATTAAAATTCACAGGCGTACTGGTTGCGGTGTGACTCAAAATGCATTTTCGTGATGTCACAAGTCATTAAAATATCAAAGCGGGACATTCACATTTTGTAAAAGCATATAACGAAATCATATAAGTCAAAAACGACAGTTGAGCGACCGTGCTAAAACCACGGAATTCGGGAGTGGCTAACACCTTCTCCCGGGTTAACCGAATAACTTATCCGGATTTCTAATTTCGCTGACCGTTTAAACAGAGTCAATTTCTTCGAATTTGGTGGTGACTTGGGACACCATTATCTTCCCAAGTGGTGACTCTGAAACTCTAAATAAAATCTCATTCCGATTGTCCTTAAAGTGGAAAAACTCCTTCCTCGTTATTACTATTATATCCTATCTTGGGGTGTACTAGTAATTAACGTGGTATACCTTATTACTTTCGGAAAAAGGTAGTAAAAAGGGAGGTGTGATAGCTCTGGCGACTCTGCTGGGGAAAAGCAACCCAGAACTTCGATTCAGGGTTTAAGAATTTAAGCTCGATTGAATTGTCGTTCTTGATGTTATTTGACTTCATTATATGCTCTAATCTATGTGCTACATGTTTACCGCTTTGATATTACATGAATTGTTTATATAAATTGTGCCGAAAACCCTTCTTTTCTCACCTCTGGGGATGTGCTTACTGGTTGAGACTCCCCTTTCTGTTAGTGTCATACCTTAAATAAGAAATAGAGGTTGGATAAGTTACAAAGCCGAATGACCCCGCGGGTCCTCTGTACGTAGTCCCCTCCTCGATCCTAGTTGTCCACTCGGGTACACGGTCTAGTACCATTGAAACACTAGGATACTGAGCCTAGATGTAGGACATTTACTTGCATCATAACTGACTTAGGGGACTCAACACAGGGGTTGGGTCCGTCTAGGACAGGTGACCCGGTAATCAAAGACCGAGCATATTATATGTTGCATTTATTTGTCCTGGATTATTATGCGGGCCGGCTAAATTCCTAAATACAAAGAAACAAAAATGTTAGAATGGAGAATTTATCGAAATATTGACGAAACTCTGTCGAAATTTGAAAAGAAAGTTTGAAAATAGATGGAATAATGTTGGTTAAAAATAATTGGTCACAAAATAATCTGAACGAACTACGCAGGTTTGATTCTCGCCATTAGGTGAGCTACGTAGGCAACCCTTGACGGGTCCAACCACCCTTTTTAGAAAAATAACCCAAAAATATTGAATTTTAGTTTTCAAAAAATCGAAGTGATGCTGTTTTTGGAAATAGCCGCATTTTCCGAAAGGACGACGGAAGGCTGCTTTTGCAAAATTGGCCACTTTGAAGTTATGTCTTTTTCTTTTTAAAATAAATAGCCCAGAAAGGCTAATTCTTTCAAAAAATAATGAAAATTTGTCTTTGAAAAAGTATTTTCCCTTTTTCTGAATAAAATCGCCTTTAATAAATGTGCAGGATGAGCACAGTACAAAATGAACCCTTTGTTTTAATGATCAAAATCCCTTTGGAGTTGAGGTTATGGTGGAACGATCTGGGCCAAGAGGGACAGGTTTGGGTCAACCGATATCTGAAAGATCTTACTGGGTTGATGGGCATAATACCCCGAGGTGATATTATTCGGGCTCTCGTCACTTGTTGGGATCCTGCGCATAATATGCTACACTTCTGATATTTTGAGCTCACTCCTACAATAGAAGAAATTGCTTATTACATCGGGAAAGGCGAGGTTCCCCTAAAAGATAAATACCCGGTGGCTCTGAGGGCAATTGTAGTGCACAGGTTCCTCGATTCCCTGAAAATCGCCAGGAACGTTCATAATGAAGACTTGGCTCATGGGTTTTGTACTTTGAGTTTCATCTACCGCAGATATGGTCATATTGGGGGATTTAATGACCCTACGAACAAGCTCTGCAGTAAATCTAACCGAGTCAAGTGGGAAGAACATAAGCGATTTGCCTTTATGGTGGCATTTCTAGGATTGGTTATATTCCCGAGGAAAGATGGAAATAATGATATAAGAGTTGCCGAGATTGCCGGTACTCTTCTTGTGCAAGATAATGGCACACTGGCACCGATGATTGTAGCTGATATCTTCCGTGCTGTCACATCCTATAAAGTAGGGCATAACTTCTTGGAGGGATGCAATTTGCTTCTCCAGATGTGGTTGATAGAACATTTGTATCGTCACCCTCAGTTCTCAAGTTACGGGTCATCTGAAAAGATGTGCATTGAAGAGTTTTATATGAGAACAAAAGAAGTTAAGTTGCGAGAAGTATCAAAAGGTTGGATTACATACTTGCGATTGTTGACTGCTAGCCAAATTGATTGGGCATACGGATGGTTGCCCCTTAATGAGGTGATATACATGCCAATAGAAGGGTCGCATTTTATGATAATGTGTCATAAAAGCATTCATCCTTATGCACCGAATAGGGTACTGCGGCAGCTTGGGAGATATCAGGTCATACCAAAAGACGGGGACCTCATCCTACAAGCCGTAGAAATCAGTCCGGACGGACAATTCCCGGAAGCAAAGATTCTACAAATTTGAATTGAATGCCAATGCTTAAGAGTAGACACTTGTGTGGGAAACCGAACTCGATGGGAAGTATCACCAGGGTATGCCGCATGGCATCACCAGGATGTCGAGCATGATAGACCAATGAAGAGGCCTCATATTCAAGAGTTGGTCGAGCAGTCTAAGGAACACAAAGATTGGGTAGCCGAAGAAAATGAGTACCGAGCCAGAATCAGCTTGTTGGAGAAACAATTCCAAGACCTCAAATTCGAAAGAACCTTTCAAGCGGCATCTGGTGAGGGAGAAAAGAAACAGCTGAGAAAAGAGAATGAAATTCTGAAGGCTCAAATTGCAAAGATGAAAACGGCAGCCGAAACCCCAGTTTGCCTAGCTCGGGATGAGAAGTTAATTGAAAATATTTGGCGCAAAGTGAATGACTATAGTTTTGATCTAGATAAAGCTGAAAAGGAGTTAGTCGGGGTTCGGAAACAACTGGCCAGAAATGCTGAGGAAAGAGTTCGAATGTTTCAGCGGTTACAAGATGAACATAATGTTGACGTAGCTCGGTTGAGGAAGAAGATCATTACAGCCGAGGTCAAAAGTAGCAAACAAACCAAAGAGTATGAAGTAGAGAGAGAACATTGCTACATGGCTATGGCTTAGTTAGAATAAGAGATACAACAACTACAAAAGTAGAACCAGCAAACCTTAGACGCTCGTGCTGAACAGATTGGCAGGTTACTTCAGGAAAAAGGGGTCATCAGGGAAAGAATCGTCAACATTGCTCAGTACATCACAAGAAAATGCCAATTGTGTGAAGATATGTCCCAGTCAACATTCACATTAGCAGTAAAGTTCTTTGTAAAGCAAGTAATGACCGACCTAGATAAACACCAAAGTGGATTAGCATATAGGCCGCGGCAAGACCGAACGATGTCTCGCGGGCACTATCTTTAATATACTCATAGGGCATGCATTTTCTATTTGTATTTTTCTTTTGCATTTGTAGTACAACATCATTGGTAACCAATGTTTGAGTATCAATGAAAAATTCAAAAGTTGCTGTTATTTTCTTTCTTTTTATGCGAATTGTTTGGGCGATAGGCAAACATGTAGGAACAAAAAAACAAAAATGAATAAAGAAGAACGGAAAAGAAGAAAATAAGAAAAAGGAATAAATAGAAAAGCAATGAAATGAAGAAAAACAAAAGTGAAAAAGAAAGCTGGTGGTTTAAAGAGGAATAATGTTGAGATGATGTATAATGACTAGGCAAAAGTTGTGATTTTTAATTGTGATATTTACCCCTTATGAGCTAAGTATTAACAAGTTTTGTTGTTGATGAGAACAAGCTTTTCAGTTGGCAACTGGCATTCTGGCACATCACAGCTACAATACACGTTCAAAAGCCATGACCAAAGTAGTGACTCATGAAATCGAGCCCACTATTATGGATCCGGTACAAGAGGAAGAAGTTGTGGACGTAGCTAGTTTGAAAGAAGAGATGTAGAAATTGAAATAGTAGATGTCAGAGATGTACCAGGCCTGCTCTAGGGGTCCACCTTTGCCTTCCTATCCAGCCAACCTAGCATACATCCCTCCTGCAAACCCAAATCCTGAACCACCCACTATGAACTCATCCTCCACATACCCAACTTACCCACATTACTATGCTACAACTTCACAAGCACATCCACCATTGTCTAAACAAGATCCACCACCACCGCTTTAGGTCGCTCCAGTATACGTGGAACCACCATCCGCTGCTCTACACAAATCTTCCAGTGAACCTGTGTTCCATGTTCAAGACACTCATTATTATCCACTAGAACCAACTTTCGGGAAATATGACTCCTACACACCGCTCATAGATATGACAGAAGAGGAAAAGTCTGTCAGAAAATTGGAACAGGAAGAGATGGCCTGTAAGATGAAAAGTCTTGAACAGTCATTTCGTAACATACAAGGGCCAGGAGGCCAAGTGAGTGTTGCGTACAAAGATCTATGCTTGTTTCTGGAGGTGCAGCTGCCGGCCAGGTTTAAATTACCCAAGTTTGATATATATGATGGTCACGAGGATCCAGTAGCCCATCTGAGGGATTACTGTAGTAAAATGCGTGGAGCAAGAGGAAGGGACGATTTACTTATGGCTTATTTTAGCCAAAGCTTAAGTGGTTCAGCGTTGGAATGGTATACTCGACAGGATCATACCAGGTGGTTTATCTGGGATGACTTAGTGCAATCGCTTGCCAACCATTTCCAATACAATCTAGAGATTATCCCTGGTAGGTTTTCGTTGACTAAGATGGAGAAGAATCCCGAGGAACATTTCTGGGAATACGGATTCAGGTGGAGGGAGCAGGCTGCACGAGTAGACCCGCCAATGAAAGAAGCGAAAATGGTGGACTGCTTTCTACAGGCTTTGGAGCCAACCTACTATGGCCACTTAGTATCGGCAATTGGAAAAACCTTTAACGAGGTAGTCAAGATGGGAAGCTTTGTAGAAGAAGGGCTAATGACAAATAAGATCATGAGCTACTCGGCTATTAAAGCCACAAACCAAGTAATACAAACTGGAACTGGAGGGTCAATTGGCAAGAAGAAGAAGGAGGAAGTTGCGGTCATTGAAGTTAGATCATGGTCCCGGAGCCCCAACACATATCATCATCCACCTGGCCCATACCAACCATATCCACCAGCACCATATAACCCACCTCCACCATATTATCCTCCAACCAATCCACATTTTACCGTCCCACTTGCTCAACCTTACCCACCGCCTCCACATGCATGGCGTACCCCAACTCCGCAAAATGTTTACCACGCACAAAATGCCTATCCGCCTTCCAAAACATATAGAAATCCAAATCGACCCAATTTCCACCCAGATTCAGAAGTAAAAGGAGATAGAGCCCAAAAAAAGAGAATATTTACTCCGTTAGGGGAGTCATATACCAGTCTTTTTCATTGTTTGAGAGAACTAGGGATATTGAGCCCTATTTAACCAAATATTCCCAACCCACCACCCAAAAATCTAGACCAATCAGTCCGATATGAGTATTGTTACGGGGTGCCAGGACATGATATAGAAAAGTGTTGGCATTTAAAGTCCGTCGTACATGAACTTATTGATACTATGAGGATTGAAGTGCAAGCTCCAGAAACTCCCAATATCACGCAAAATCGTTTGCCAGCACATCATGAGACGCATATGATAGAGTTGGAGCAGGGAGAGAGCGGTAGAAAACCTTCTCAATCGGTAATGATGATTAAAGCTAACAACAAGGTGGAAAGGGAAGTTGAAAAGGAAAAAGTTCCAATTGAGTTGCCAACAAAGGAGCTATCAGTGGTTGAGCCCATGAAAGCAGTAGTGCCAGGAGTGAAGCCTTTGTTGACAGTGAAGTGAGCTTATGTGGAACCTGTGGTTATCAAACCAGTGGTACAGATGCCAGTCGTGAACACCAGGGCCACACCATGGAATTATGATAAGGTTACAATGATAGTATAAGGGGAAGGAAGTTAAAGGAGAAATCAATGAAACTCATGGTTTAACTCGCTCCGGGCGATGCTTTGCCTCGGAAGAATTGACAAAGACAAAAGTGGTAAAGGAAAACTCGGCTAATGTAAAGAAGGAAGTTACTGAAGAGGAAGCGGAAGAGTTCTTGAAGAAGATGAAGGCTCAGGACTATTCTATAGTGGAGTAATTGAGAAAAACGCCCGCGCAGATTTCATTGTTATCATTGCTAATCCATTCTAATTAACATAGAAAGGCGTTGATGAAAATTTTAAATGAAGCCCATGTGCTTGAGAATATTTTAGTATGCCATCTGGAGAAAATCACGAACAAGATCTTTGAGACAAATAAGATAACATTTTCAGATAAGTGAGTTGCCGCTTGAAGGAACGGAGCATAACAAAGCATTATACCTCACAGTCAAGTGTGAAGAATCTGTAGTAACCCGTGTTCTGGTGGACAACGGGTCAAGTGCCAATATTTTCCCACTCTCAACCTTGGGGAAGTTAAAGGTCAATCATGAAAGAATTCATCGGAATAGAGTATGTGTACGGGATTTTGATGTAGGTGGCAAGAATACTGTAGGGGATATTATAGTAGAGATTACTATTGGACCGGTGGATTACACTATGGAGTTCCAGGTGCTAGATGTTGATGTATCATATAACCTTTTATTGGGACGTCCGTGGATCCACGCGGCGAAAGTTATACCATCCTCTTTGCATCAGATGGTAAAATTTGACTGGGAGCAACATGAGATCATAGTGCACGGAGAAGATGATGTCTGCCATGCTATTACGCCATTTGACGAAGCTGAAGGAGATAAAGGTCCATGGGTGTATCAAGTCATGGACACTGTGGTGGTGAAAAAAATATCTGAGGGGGAAAACATGCCAATTCCCACAGTGACTCCTACAACAGTGATGGTTGCAAAGGAAATGATAAGAAACGGGTTTTCTCTAGGGAAGGTCTTAGGAGTAACTCTGCAAGGGATAACACTGCCAATCCACCTTCCGGGCAGTAATGACACTTTTGGTTTGGGTTTCGAGCCAACCGTTGCCGATATCCAAAGAGCTAAGAAAATGAAGAAGAAGGGTGGTCCCTCCCAAAGCCTATCCCAAAACTATCCAATTCTTGTACCAGGCCTGGTACACGGAGACATCTGGCAACTGTTAAACCAAGCCGCACTAAAATAAAACTGGATGAGGAACCTCTAGCATGGTTCGATAGGCTATTCGAATATGTGAATATGTTGGAGACGGGTGAAGGAACAAGTAAAATGGATGTTCAGTTCATGGGACCCTGCATTACGCTTAATAACTGGGAAGCTACTCCTCTTCCGATAAGGAGGGAGTTGTGGTAATTAGATTTTAAATATTTCATTTCCCCAAAGTTGTCTCATTTGTAATTCCACATCCCATCAAAACAGATGTATCCAATGCTTGTTACCTTTTTTGAAAAATCAATGAAAGGCAGTTTCTTTTCTTCTTCCATTTTTGCCTTATTTTATTTTTCTTCTTTTGTACAATTCAATATTTGCTGATTCCAATGACATGTCATGCATGAAGGATTCCCAGTCCAGTCTTGATAGTCGAATAGTTAAATAGGAAATTGAAAGTGAACTTGAAGTGGAATATGAGGATAAGGAAATATTGGAGGAAAATTGTAAAGATTTGAATCATTTTGAGGAAAAACCCAAACCGAACTTAAATGAGACAGAATCCATTAATCTGGGAAGTGAGGAGAATGTTTGAGAAACAAAGATCAGTGTGCATTTAGAGGCTTCCCTCAGAGAAGATTTAATCAAGTTGTTACATGAGTACAAGGACATATTTGCTTGGTCCTATGATGACATGTCCGGGTTCAGTAATGATTTAGTGGTACATATATTGCCAATTTTTCCAGAATGCCAACCAGTAAAATAGAAGCTAAGGAAATTTAAAACAGACATCAGTGTGAAAATAAAAGAAGAAGTTAACAAGCAATTCGAGGCAAAGGTCATACGGGTCACTAAATATCCCACCTGGTTAGCTAATGTTGTGCCAATTCCGAAGAAAGATGGAAAAACTAGGGTGTGCATTGATTACCGGGACCTTAATAAAGCTAGTCCAAATGATGATTTTCCATTGCCAAATATCCATATATTGATCGACAATTGTGCCAAGCATGAAATTGGTTATTTTTTGGATTGTTATGCGGGTTATCACCAGATCCTGATGGACGAAGAAGATGCAGAAAAGAAAGCCTTTATCACGCCTTGGAGAACATATTGTTACAGTGTGATGCCATTGGGGTTGAAGAATGCCGGGGATACATATATGAGGGCAATGACCACTATGTTTCATGACATGATACACCGAGAGATCGAACTATATGTGGACGATGTCATCTTTAAGTTCAAAAAGCAATGTGACCATGTCAAAGATTTGAGAAATTTTTTCCAAAGGCTCCAAAGATATAATCTCAAGCTCAATCCAGTAAAGTGTGCTTTCGGGGTGCCGTCAGGAAAGTTATTGGGGTTTATAGTAAGCCGGCGTGGTATTAAATTGGATCCGTCAAAGATAAAAGCAATCCAGAATTTGCCTCCGCCGAAGAAAAAGAAAGAAGTGATGAGTTTATTGGGCAGGTTGAATTATATTAGTAGATTTATCGCTCAGTTAACGTCAACTTGTGAGCACATTTTCAAATTGTTTAAGAAAGATGATGCGGTAAAATGGACTGATGAATGCCAAGAAGCCTTTGAAAAAATTAAGGAATATTTGGCCAATCCTCCAGTATTAGTTCTTCCAAAACCGGGAAGACCTCTGATCTTGTACTTAACCGTACTGGATAATTCTTTTGGCTGCGTACTGGGGCAGCATGACGAAACGGGAAAGAAAGAGCAAGCGATCTATTACCTCAGTAAAAAGTTCACATCTTACGAGGTAAAATACACTCAATTGGAGAAAACGTGTTGTGCTCTAACGTGGGTTGGTCAAAAACTGAAACATTACCTGTCATCTTATACCACATATTTGATATCACGGTTGGATCCATTGAAGTATATATTCCAAAAGCCTATGCCTACAGGAAGACTTGCTAAGTAGCAAATTTTGCTCACAGAGTTTGACATTATCTATGTAACTCGTACGGCAATGAAGGCGCAAGTAGTTGCAGATCATTTAGGAGAAAACACAATTGATGATGAGTATGAGCCGTTAAAAACATATTTTCCTAACGAGGAGGCAATGAATGTTTAAGAGGTAGAGCAAGATGATAAGCCAGGCTGGAGAATGTACTTCGATGGAGCCGTCAACAGTAAGGGAATCAGAATTGGAGCAGTGCTTATTTCAGAAACGGGTCAGCATTTTCCCGTTACCGCTCAGCTTCAATTTTTATGCACTAATAACATGGCTGAGTATGAAGCATGCATATTGGGATTAAGGATGTCGATAGATACGGGTGTTCAAGAGATTTTTGTCATGGGTGACTCGGATCACTTGATACATCAGATTCAAGGAGAATGGGAGACGAGAGATTTGAAACTGATACCTTATCGACTGTGTCTGCATGATTTGTCTCAGAGATTTCAATCTATAGAATTCAAACACATCCCAAGAATGCACAATGAGGTAGCGGATGCTCTGGCCACATTATCTTCCATGTTGCACCATCCAGATAAAGCTTATGTAGATCCACTACAGATACAAGTGCGCAATCAAAATTCTTAGTGTTTTATCGTGTAAGAAGAACTTGATGGTGAGCCATGGTATCATGATATCAAAGAATATTTGAGGATATGAGGGTACCCAGAACAAGCCACAAGATACCAGAAAGGGGCTATAAGGTGATTGCCAAATGGATTTTTCCTCAGTGGAGGAGTTGTATACAAAAGAACACCAGATTTGGGGCTATTGAGATGCATAGATGCGCAGCAAGATGACACAATTATGGCTGAGGTACATGATGGAGCTTGTGGACCTCATACGAGCGGATACATTTTAGCCAATAAAATACTAAGATCAGGATATTATTGGCTCACCACGGAGCGTGATTGTATTAGATATGTGAGGAAATGCCATCAATGTCAAATACACGGAGATTTGATTCACTCTCCACCCTATGAGTTGCATACAATATCTGCACCGTGGCCATTCGTTGCCTGGGGCATGGATGTCATTGGACCAATAGAGAGCATCTAATGGGCATAGATTTATCTTGGTAGCAATTGATTATTTCACCAAATGGGTGGAGGCGAAGACATTTAAGGCAGTGACAAAGAAGGCGGTGGTGGATTTCGTGCACACAAATATCATTTGTCATTTTGGAATTCCTAAGGTGATTATCACAGACAATGGAGCAAATCTGAACAGTCACCTCATGGCAGAAGCATGTCAACATTTCAAAATCCGGCATCGTAACTCAACACCTTATAGGCCTAAAGCGAATAGAGTAGTGGAGGCTGCGAATAAGAATATTAAGAAGATTCTCAGAAAGATGGTGGAGGAGTTAAGGAAATGGCATGAAAAACTACCATTTTCTCTCATGCGTTATCGCACAACTGTACGTACTTCAATTGGTGCAACATCTTACTCATTGGTGTATGGAACAGAGCCAGTCATACCTGCATAAATTGAGATACCTTCTCTTTGGATCATAGCTGAGGCTGAAATCGATGATGATGAATGGGTAAAATCTCGGCTAGAACAATTGATCTTGATTCATGAGAATAGGCTGGCGGCAGTTTGCCACGGACAATTATATCAGCGGAGGATGGCTAGAGCATAGAATAAGAAAGTACGTTCGCGGAAATTTGAAGTGGGACAGTTAGTGCTGAGACGTATTTTGCCTCATTGGGCCGAAGCAAAAGGAAAGTTTGCACCAAATTGGCAAGGGCCATTCATGGTGTCACAGGTATTGTCCAACAGAGCTTTATATTTGACAGATGTTGAAGGAAAATGTGTAGAGACTACTATCAACTCAGATGTAGTCAAGAGATATTATGTATGATTCCTTTTTCATATGTACTATTGTATTTTTCATAATTTTGGAATTGAAATGATGAAGGCATTTTATTCTCTATCCCAACACTATATCCATTGATATCCCTATTGAGCCTTATTTGCTTTATTCTTTCATATCCCTCTCTCGGAGTCGATCATGAACAAGAAAAGCAAAAAAAGAAAAAAATGATACAGGGAAAAGAAAAATGAAAAAAATGATGATGAAAGAAAAATGATGAAAAAAAAAGAATGCAAAAAAAAAAGAAAAATGCATACAAAAGACAAAAAGAAAATCGGGAAAAAGTCAAGATGACATAATGAATATGAACGTAGTCTAAACTACGTCTGACTTGATCGCGAAAGGGTACGTAGGCAGCCTCAATGAGGTTCAGTCATGATAGAAATAAAATCTAAGATTCCCCAAATATTGAAAATGGGGCAGAAGTTATGTTTATGATTCCGAGAGTTGTAAATATTTTTGAACCCTCGTCAAATTTTGAGCCTTTATACCTTTCTTGATAAACCCAACCAAAAGCCACATTACAGTCCAAAGAAAGACCTTCTGATTAATTTCAAGGAAATGATGATACAACGAGAATAAGGAGAAACATGGCATGGACGGTACCCGGCGGTTTGGAAAACAAAAAATAAAAAGAAAAGTAAAACAAAAATGAGAGAGTCTTATTGGTGAAAACCTTAATCGGCACCAAAAGGCGATTGTGAGATGAGAGAACAAAAATGAGAGAGTCTTATTGGTGAAAACCCTAACCGGCACCATAAGGCGATTGTGAGATGAGAGAATAAAAATGAGAGAGTCTTATTGGTGTAAACCTTAACCAGCACCATAAGGCGATTGTGAGATGAGAGAATAAAATGAGAGAGTCTTATTGGTGAAAACCCTAACAAACACTGATAATAGGTGAATTTGACTATATTTATGCCCTAAATAATGACACTTTATTGTTATTTTGATATGTTTATGATGACAAAATGCTTTTACTAGTATTTGTAGTGTGTTATAGGTACACATGAGCTAATGAAGACTAAAAGAGCAAGTTTTGGAATCAAAATATGGTGAAAAAGGCCAAAGTGTGGTACAAGTCAAGAAATTATGATGAAAATAGCCAGGAAGGTATGATTCCGAGCTATATAGATGTTAATGAATTTAAGTGATTTGGAGCTTTGAAGTCTGAGTAAAATCTCAAGGAATTAAGTCAGGATCGTGTTCGGGGATCAAATTTGATAGTTTAGTATAAACGAAGACTCGAGGAGGCATATTGCGCACTGCCTAGTAAAGTGGACATAACGTTTTGCTCAGAACTTCATTTTTGCTCCATAATATATGGTTGGAAAGCTAACTCAATGGGATACAACTGTCATGTTTTGAGTTTTTCCAAATTCCAAACAGAACAGGGTGAAACACCGCGGTCTATCCTCGACCGCGGACGAACTACGAAAAAAGAGGCTCGTGGAACCTCTCAAACTTCTGAGAACCTGACTGTTCATGGTCCATCCGCGACCGCGAACGGACCGCGAACGACGCCAAAAATTTGAAGGCTAAACTTGTCAAAACTCAAATTTTGTAACCTAAACCCTCTATATAAGCATAGATTTCGCCCAAGAGAGGCAAGTATTGTATTATTCCCTACTTTTGCAAGATAATTAGTAAGAGAGAGCTCTCTCAACTTATTTCTTTCCTTTATATTGATTCTTTAATTATGAATTCAAATATTATTCTTGTTTCTTTGATTATGAGTAGCTAATTCCTTATCTAAGGTTTTGATGGAACCTATTGAGTGATGAACTTCTAGTTTATGTGATTACAAATTGTTAGCTAGATTTCTATTTGTTCAATTTCGTTCTTGTTGTAGTTAATTGGTTGAGCTATCAATTAGCTGTGCCTATTTAGTGTACATAACTTGGAAAAGAGTGCACATTTAGGTATATTGTTGAACAACACCATACCTAAGTTATTGGAGCAATCTATAACTTTATGCGTAAAGGTAGGATTAGGAATAACAAAACCTTGGGTGCAATCTAAAGTGAACCATTCAAATTATATCTAGCTAGGGTATCTCGAGAGAGTGCACTAGTAAATTATTGTAGTTGCTCGGGAGAGATTTACGGTAAAAATAGCGTTCATGATTGATTGAATAATATTGACAATTTGTATGAGCATAAACAGAAGGGATTCCATCAATAGGGGAAATCAATACCTTAGTCTTTCTTTATATTCTTTACCCAACATTCAATTCTTTCTTTTAAGTCTTTAATTCTTGCAAAAGTTAGTTGTTAGAAAACCTTCACAAAAGTATACTCAAATTTTGGGAAACTGCTCTAGAAGTGTTCTTGGGTTGTGAAAGTTGCAGTTGGTAGGTTAATTCCCTGTGGGATCGACTCTGGACTTAATTGACCGAATTATATTGACTACGACCGTTGCTTGGACGTGAATCAATTTTGGCGTCGTTGCAGGGGAATTAACGGAATTATCAATTGCCATTAACATAACTACAAGATTCTTGTGTAGTCAGGTTCTTTCTACACACCTTACATTGAATATTTTTACGGTTGTTGAATTGGGTACTCAGGTGCATGCCTATGAAATTTGCAAGGACTGGAGAACTAATTGAAGGACTCTTAGACCTAGAGCAAACTTTCCAGGCACATAACAGGGCAATCAAACGAATTCAGCAATCTCAGCAACCAATTAAACTAGATTTCGACATGGGAGACGTGAACGACCCAAACCAGCAAGCTGGGTTGAACGCACAGGAGGCGCAGGAGGTGCAGGAAAGTGCATTATTTGACTGGGTGTAACGGATAATTTGGCAACCGCCATTATTGTGCCAGCGATTCAAGCTGAGTCTTTGGAGATTACTAACAACATGCTACACTCCTATCACTCCAGTGGTACACTCTGTACCTCTGAATCCTTCTAACACTACGGAGGACAACATGGCTACTTTATTGACACAAATGAGCATCCTGGCGAAGAAGGTGGAAGAATCTGGGGTCAAGCAGCATGTTCACATTGTAGACACTACCTATGGTGGTTTATGCATATCTTGTATTAGCCGACCCATAAGTAATCCATGGGCTGCAGACCAAGAATATCATCATCAGCATGAAGACATGAACTATGTGGCTAATTATGGAGGGCAGCGACAAGGTAACCAGAGTTGGGCTCAGTAGGCGCCACAGCAGTACAGGCCTCCTCAACTACACTATAATGCAGCAGGTATGAGGACACCAAATAACATGGCTCCATATCCTAGACCGCAGAATTTCAACAATCAGCAGTAGGGGTATCAGCCACCTCCACCACAGCATGTGGGTAGACATGATGATGGGTTCGCAAGGTTGGTAGCTATGATGCAGCAGGTAATTGGGTCACATGCCAAAGTCAATGAGAGGATAGATGCACATGACACAGCTATCAAGAATATTGAAGTTGTAACGACCCGACCGGTCGTTTTAGAAAATTACGCCCCAATCCCTAATTTAACTGTTCCCCTAAGTTCATTTCTACTATTGTGGTTTGCCGGGAGAGTCGGTTCTGAAAATTTGAGCATTTTGGGACACTTAGTCCCTAAATAAGAGCTTTGAAGCTAGAAAATGGCCCGTAGCCGGAACAGTGTTAAGATGATCTCGGAACGGAAATCCGATGGTTTCATTAGCTCCGTTAGGTGATTTCGGGGTCGGGAGCGCGTTTGGAATGTATTTTGGAGGTCCGTAGCTCAATTAGGCTTGAAATGCCGAAGGTTGAAATTTTGGCGAATCCGAACGGTAGGTGAGATTTTGATCCGAGGGTCGGAATGGAATTCCGACAATTTTCGTAGCTTCGTTATGTGATTTTGGATATGTCCGCAAATTTTCAGGTCATTCGGACGTCGTTTGGTCGGGTTTTAGATCGAATGTGCAATTCGGAAAGTTTTAAGAAATTTAGGCTTGAATTCGATGTGAATTATGGGTTTTGATGTTGTTAGACGTGTTTTGAGGATTTGAGCAAGTTTGAATAAGGTATTAAGATGTGTTGGTATGTTTGGATGAGGTCCCGGGGGCCTCGGGGTGTTTTCGGATGGTTAAACGGGAGAAAAATTGCATTGCAGGTTGGGATCCTGCTTCTGTTGTTTCCGCTCCTGCGGAATTTTGGACGCAGGAGCGTGTCCGCAGAAGCGGACGAGGTGCGCAGGAGCGGCTGGTTACGCAGAAGCGGAATTCATTCCGCTAAAGCGGCATCGCTGGTGCGAGCCAGTGATCGCAGAAGCGAAGCGGAGAAAAAGGGGCATGGTCCGCAGAAGCGGACATTTGACCGCTTGGGCGAGACCGCAGAAGCGGTAAACAGTGCGCAGAGGCGGATGTTTCCGCGAATGCGGATGTTCCTTCGCAGAAGCGGGCCCGCTTAAGCGGCCCTTTGCTCGCAGAAGCGGAAATGGCCGGCCAGGCCTGGAACCGCTGAAGCGACCCTTTGGTCGCGGATACGGGTGCATAGGAGCGGAAAATATTCCGCAGAAGCGAAAATCGCTGTAAGTAAGTGTATCCGAAGTTAGAAAAATTTCAGAACATTTCACACATTTTGGGTCTCGGCTTTAGAGGCGATTTGGGAGATTTTTAAGAGAAATTCAAGGGAAATCATCAGGTAATCAACTATGGACTTAAACTATGATTAGTATTGATAATATTATGCAATTATATTATGAAAATGGAGGAATTTGGGGTAATTTATGGAGGATTTAGCCCTAGGCTTGAACTTTAGAAAATCAAGGTTTTGAATGGGCAAATGGAGTCCGAATTTGGTAAAATTGATATGCTTAGACTCGTATTGAGATGAGGGTTCCGAATATGTGACTTTCGTGATTTTTCGATAAGCGTACCGAAAGTCGGGTTTTGACAACTTTGGGAATTTTGATGTAAATTGAGTTGTATTGATTGGGTGTAGTCCCATTGGCCTAATTTGTTGTGTTTCTACTATATTTGATCAGATTCTACGCGTGCGAAGCTTGATTCTCGCGGCAAGAGGGTTATTTCTTAGCGGTTTTTGTACCGGAATTGAGGTAAGTGGCTTGTCTAACTTCGTGTGGGGGACTTTCACCCCTAGGATATTATTGTGATACTTTAATTGCCTTGTACGCGAGGTGACGGGCGTGTACATGTGCTGGTTGTTGAACACATACTTTACTCAAAATGTTCAATGAGTGATATTACTGTTTTTAGCTGTTAAATTCGATATTCCTACCCGGTAGTAGTTAGAAAAGCATGATTAGATAGAATCTAACTGTCTAGTTGCTTAATTGACTTACTTGAGTTTTCTTGGTAATCGCTGGCGCTGTTCATCGGCGAAGTTATCATTAGGCATATTATACTTCTCTCTGTGTATTCCTTTACTTGTTGTGGTTGTGGACTACGGGTTCGATTCCCGAGATCCTGAGATTATTGAAATGTGGACTACGGGTTCGATTCCCGAGATCCCGAGATTATTGAAATGTGGACTACGGGTTCGATTCCCGAGATCCCGAGATTATTGAAATGTGGACTACGGGTTCGATTCCCGAGATCCTGAGATTATTGAAATGTGGACTACGGGTTAGATTCCCGGAGATCCTGAGTTATTGAGATATTATTGAGACATGGGCTGCGGGTTCGATTCCCGGAGACCCAGAGGTACTGAGAATGGGACTGTGGGTTCAATTCCCACAAATCCTGGATTCGTTTATTTGAGTTGGTTATTTGTTATTAGCTTGATTGTAGACAGTTTCAGTAAACATCGTAATGTTGTTATTTCGGAAATTATTGTTATTATCTGTTAAACTGTTTATTTTGTTATCATCATATTATTATTGTTTCTCGGTAGGGCCCTGACCTTCCTCGTCACTACTCCATCGAGGTTAGGCTTGGCACTTACTGAGTACCGCCGTGGTGTACTCATGCTACTCTTCTGCACACTTTTGTTGTGCAGATCCAGGTACATCAGAGCAGGCTCGTACTAGGTGATTCTGCAGCTTTCTGGAAGACTTCGAGGTATGATCTGCCACGTCCGCGGATCCGGAGGCTTCCCTTCTATTCTAGTATTACTAGTTGACATTTTTCTTCATTTTGTTGTTAGATACTCTTTACACATAGAGCCACAGTTGTATTTCCCTTTTAGTCTGTGTTACCGTGGGGTTCCGGATCTTGGTAGTGCTTTATTTATTGTGTGACGGATGTATGTGCCAAGCGGCACGGATTACATATTTTTTTTATGTTATTTTCCGCTGTTTCTTATTTAAGTATTTATAACTTATAGATTTCGCAAAGTGTTAGGCTTACCTAGTCGTGGGGACTGGGTGCCATCACGACATGTTCACAATTGGTGAACTAGGGTCGTGACAAGTTGGTATCAGAGCTCTAGGTTCATAGGAGTCACGGGACACAGACCGGTTACTTAGAGTCTCGCTGATCGATACGGAGACGTCTGTATTTATCTACGAGGGGCTATGTAACTGTTTAGGAAACTCTTCATTTCTTTTGGATTCCTTGTCGTGCGACATATTTGGCATCAAAAATCTAAACTATTGCTTTCTATTCTCTCACAGATGGTGAGGACACGAGCTACTCGCGACGATCAGGTACTCGCGCCCCCTGTTGCTGCCGTCAGAGGCCGGGGCTGAGGTAGAGGACGAGGACACGCCCGAGGTGTAGCCACAGCACCCTCGCGCGCTGCCGCTGAGGTGCCACCGGTAGACCAGGTTGGAGCGCAGGCACCCGGTACACCGACTACAGCTGCTACTACTCCAGCACTACAGGAGACCCTGGCTCAGTTCATGAGCATGTATACCACTTTGGCCCAGGCAGGATTGCTTCCTCTTGTTGCAGCTACATCTCGGGCCGGGGGAGGGGCCCAGACTCCCGCAGCCGTTACACCAGAGCAGCGTGTGCCAGTGGGGCAGGTTCCAGATGTTTTGGTTATGCCTCCTGCTGCCCCAGCACAGTCCGGAGGTGGACCAGCTGCCTCTGAGGACGAGTAGCGTAGATTGGAGAGGTTCAAGAAATATGACCCTCCAGTGTTTAGTGGTTTGGCTTCAGGTGATGCATTGGGTTTTCTGGAAGAGTGGCATCGTATTCTTCGCACTATGGGGATTGTGGATGTAAGGCCCCGTAAAATTTTTGTGCATAAAACCTAGTAGATGTGGTGTCATGGTCCGAATGATGTGTTAGGAATGCGTAGAATTCTTCGCGGCGAGCTTGCTCGCCGCGGTTCGGACCCTTGGTAGTGATTTAAGTTTCAAAAATGTAGAGAAATAATTTTCCAAAAAAGTGTCAAATATGCGGTCAAGAATGCGACCGCAGAATCAACATGCGGACCGCATTCTGACCGCAAATCGTTCCAGAGAGTTGCCCAAATCCGTGTCAAATGTGCGGTCGATATGCGATCGCATGTCAATCTGCGGTGCACTTTTGCGACCGCAGAATCAACATGCGGTCCGCATAGTGACCGCATATTTGACCCCGGCCCAGCAGATTTTTGTAACATTTTGACCCGAGCTCTTCTTTAATATAACACACTTCTTCTTCATTTTATCATATCATCTTACCAAAAATTAGAGAGAGAAGAGAGGGTTTTTAGAGAGAGAAATCTTTCATCTTCAAAGATTGTTCCAACTATTTAATTCCAAGGGATCCTAGGGCAAGGATTCAACTTCCCCAATGTTTTCAAGGTAAAAACCCTAACTATTTTCTTTGATTTTCAGTTTTAATTGGGTAAAGAGAGGTTTGCATATAATAGCTTTTGAAAATAGAATTTTTACACTCATGCATGATTATTAAACTTGATTTCTAGTAAAAAGAAGTGAGTAGAAGTAAGAGTCTTCAAGAACAAGGTTGGCAAGAGTAGGATATCTTGGGTAAGCATAAAGTAGGAGGAAAAACTCATCATCAGGTATGTATGGCTAATTTTGATTCTTGTAAAATCGCCCATATGTGTGAAATTGTTTGGCATGTGTTAATTTGAGAGATTTTATGTGATTTTTTTCGATATCATAGTTGGGTATACAATTGATGATTGAACTACATTTGGTATGGTTTGAAATATGAATTGAAAGATGACAAAGGAATTGAAATTGGTAAAGAATTGAGGAAAATTGTTGTTATGGCATATATGGTTCCTTTTGGAAAGAGATGAAACACCTGAATTGTGGAAATATTGTAACATGGTTGTGATATTGAATTGAGAAGAAATTAAGAACATGAACCAATGTGTAAGTTGCTTATTTGAACTTGTTGAAATTGTGTGTAGTACCTTATCTGCTGTTTGAAATTGTTGTGTTTTCAACCGTAAGGCGGGGTCGTGTTGCGCGCCGCAACGTGGTGAAATAAGGTTTGGGTTGGGGTGATAAGGGTGGCCGAGGTAATAAGGGTGGTCAGGGGCAATAAGGATGGAAAGCGATCGAAATCGCTATTGAAAATTGATACATAAATCAATAATGTGAAATTGTGAAAGGAGACAGCAGGAGAGTTTGCAACCTGTGGGGCACCGATTGCCCCTTTGTTTGACTACTTGTGCTTTACGTGATTGATTGGTTATTGTTAAATTGGTTGATTGTAGAAAGTGCTTTGTGTGAGAATTATTTGAAATGAGGAAAATGTGGAAACATGGTTGGTTGGCTTAATTAATTGTTGATGTAATTTAATGGCTTGAGTTTACTTGGGACAAAGTTTGTCCATACATACCAGTACAATTCAAGTGTACTGACGTCCCTTTTGCCGGGGCGCTACATTCGTGTCATGATTGTAGGTGGATCAGTAGCAGGCACTTCAGCTCCATCGGCAGTAGTATCCTTCTCCTTCCACTGCCCGTTTTGGTGAGCCCCTTTCTTCCTCGGGGCCTTGTGTGGTTCTTGCCACTTCGGTTTGGATTTCATTTTGGTTTTGAAAGGTATAGCCGGAGCCTTGTTACCGGCAAGTATTGTATTTCCCTTTTGTATCCTAGAGGCTCTGTAGACATGTAAACCGTGGGACTCCAGTCTTATATATATAAGGTGTTATGTCGGGCGTTGTAAAAGTTGAAATCTTGTTAATGAATCACTCGTATCATTTTATTAGTTTAATGTGAAATCAATTATGATTAGTAATATATTTGGTTAAAGAGAAACAATCATCACAGGGGTAACGCGTGGGAATGAAAGGCACCCAGGTCCGCTTGACTGGGGCAACCCGGTCAGGCGCCGGTCATGTCCCTCGATTTGGGGCGTGACAAACTTGGTATCAGAGGCTTAGGGTTTTAAAGTGTCCTAGGATGTCTCGGAGCCGTGTCTAGTAGTGCCCTTCTTATAGGTGTGTTGTCGACCACATCATATAAGTAGGGGGCTACACGGGCATTTAGGAATTTACCTACTTCTTTGTTAATCTATATCGTGCGGTAAAGTGCAATGTGGAGATATCCGTGTCTAATTCGTGCCTTGTTCCCAAATTTTCAGAATATGGCACCTAAGAAGAAGGCTAGACTCGGCCTTAGGGCCAATGCCGGCCCAAGTGCACCTGTTAATCATGTACCCGATGCCGTGGGAGAGAATGACCCACCAGTCCCGAATTTGCCTGGCCCATCTGTTCAAAACCCAAGTGTCCCTATTCCAGCTGCGGCAGAGGATGCCACCATTCCTCCTGCCAGTGTTCCTGACTCAGATACAGTTCCCGCTTCGGGCTCCGGTATCTCTAATGAAGAACTTAGGGGAGCCATCCATATGTTAACACAATTAGTGGCTGCCCAGGCCCAGAGATCCCATGATGCCCCTGCATCCTCCAGCGGACAGGGAGATTCCTTTGGCTCCAGAGTCCACCAGTTCTTGCGATTGGCCCCTCCAGAATTTTCAGGCACCGATCCAGAGGCTGACCCACAGGAATTCCTTGATGAGATATACAAGACCCTCAGAGTGATGAAGGCTACAGATATAGAGGGGGTAGAGTTGGCCTCTTACAGGCTGACGGGAGCGGCACGTTCATGGTTCGAAATGTGGGAGGATTCCCGTGAGGAAGGGAGCCCTCCGGCCAGATGGGATGAGTTCGTGGATGCATTTATGGACCACTTCTTACCTGCTGAGGCAATGGCAGCTCGTGCCACCGAGTTCGAGGTTCTCAAACAGGGCAGTATGAGTGTTTGGGAGTATCACATGGAGTTCGTAAGGTTGTCCAAGTACGCTCCTCATTTAGTGTCGACCATGGATGCCCGGGTTCGACGGTTTGTTCAGGGCCTTAGCCCTTTGGTGGTGAATGAGGCCGCCACAGCAGCTTTGCACTCAGACATGAACTATGGGAGGATTGTGGGGTTTGCTCGGTGCCACAGAGGCCGGGAAATCGAAGATTCGTGCGAAAGAGAAAGTAGCAACGGTGGCCCGGTCAACGGGTCGTTCGGGGAGATCACTTCCGGGGAAGGGGTCATCAGGGCCATCCCAGTCATATGCTCGGTCCTCCGCGAGTGCACCGCCATCCGTGCACAGTCATCAGCAGGGCAGTTACTCGAGACCTGGTTCAGACAGCAGGAGGTCTCGTCAGTCTGGTCATCCTGGGGTGAGATCCCAGCAGCAGGGGAGACCTACATGCCCCAAGTGTGGGAGATTTCATACAGAAACATGCTACCTTGACCTTCCAGTGTGCTTCGGGTGCGGGGTGAGAGGTCACATTCAGCCAGACTGTCGTGCTCCCCGTCAGGGTATAGGTAGGGGATCTGCTCAGTCATCTGGTTCTTCAGCTGCTACATCATCAGCGCGTACTCCAGCAGCAGCAGGGCGTGGTGCAGCTAGGGGTGGAGCTCAGGGTAGGGGTGGACCTAGCCGATTCTATGCATTGAGTGGTCGCCAAAATGCCGAGGCTTCTCCAGATGTTGTTACAGGTATCATGTCTGTTCATACTATTGATTGCTATGCCCTTATTGATCCAGGGTCCTCCTTGTCTTATGTTACTCCATTCATTGCTTCAAGTTTTGGGATAGAACCCGAACAGCTTCATGAGCCGTTCTCTGTGTCGACACCTATTGGTGATTCTATTACAGCCTCACGAGTCTATAGGAATTGTGTTGTTACGGTGGGTGGTCGTGATACCACAACCGATCTTATTGATCTTGGGATGGTAGATTTTGATGTTATTATGGGGATGGATTGGCTCTATTCGTGCTTTGCCAAACTTGACTGTCGAACGAGAGTTACGAGGCTCGAGTTCCCTAACGAGCCAGTTATTGAATGGAGAGGAAATGGTGTAGTGCCAAGGGGTAGGTTTATTTCCTACCTTAAGGCTTCGAAGATGATTAAGAAGGGGTGTATCTATCACTTGGTTCGGGTAACGGACACCACCTCGGAGGTGCCTACCCTCGAGTCCGTGCCAATTGTGAATGAATTTCCTGAAGTGTTTCCGGATGAGCTTCCAGGCATCCCGCCGGATAGGGAGATTGATTTCGGGATCGATGTAATGCCGGATACTCAGCCAATATCCATTCCACCATACAGAATGGCGCCAGCAGAGTTAAGGGAGTTAAAGGAGCAGCTGAGGGATTTATTAGAGAAAGGGTTCATACGATCGAGTGTGTCGCCATGGGGTGCTCCGGTTCTCTTTGTCAGAAAGAAGGATGGGTCACTTCGAATGTGTATTGATTATCGGCAGCTCAACAAAGTCACCATTAAGAATAAATATCCTTTGCCTCGAGTGGATGATCCGTTTGACCAATTGCAGGGAGCGAGGTTCTTCTCAAAGATTGATTTACGGTCCGGGTACCACCAGTTGAAAATCAGGGAGCAGGATATTCCTAAAACCGCCTTCAGAACTCGTTATGGTCACTTTGAGTTTTTGGTTATGTCTTTTGGGCTAACCAACGCCCCAGCAGCTTTCATGGACCTTATGAATCGGGTTTTCAAGCCATTCCTAGATTCCTTTGTGATTGTATTCATTGACGATATTCTCATCTACTCTCGGAGCAGGGAAGATCATGCCGTTCACCTCGGAGCAGCATTGCAGACCCTTCTTCAGCATCAATTGTATGCCAAGTTCTCAAAATGTGAGTTTTGGTTGGAGTCCGTAGCTTTTCTAGGGCATGTTATTTCCAGTGAGGAAATTATGGTGGATCCTCCGAAGATTGCGGCAGTGAAAGATTGGCCTAGACCCACGACCCCGACAGAGATTCGCAGCTTTTTGGGTCCGGCGGGGTACTATCGGAGGTTTGTAGAGGGATTCTCAACCCTCGCCTCCCCATTGACTAAATTGACGCAGAAAGCAGCTTAAGTTCCAGTGGTCCGAAGCATGTGAGAAAAGTTTCCAAGAACCGAAGTCAAGATTGACCTCGGCACCCAGTATTGGCCTTGCCATAAGGCACGGAGGGATTTGTAGTCTATTGTGATGCCTCCACAGTCGGTTTGGGATGTGTATTGATGCAAGCACGGAAAGGTTATAGCTTATGCTTCCGGACAACTCAAGAACCATGAGAAGAATTATCCGACGCACGATTTGGAACTTGCAGTACTGTTGTGTTTGCCTTGAAAATATGGCGACACTATCTTTATGGGGTTCATGTAGATGTGTTTTCGGACCACAAGAGCCTCCAGTATTTGTTCAAGCAGAAAGAGCTGAATCCTGAGACAGCGGCGGTGGTTAGAACTACTCAAGGACTACGATATGGACATATTGTACCATCCAGGGAAGGCAAATGTGGTAGCCGACGCTCTTAGTCGGAAATCCATGGGTAGTTTGGCTCATTTGGGTGTGGATCAGATACCCCTGGCTCGAGAGGTCTACCAATTAGCCAGTTTGGGGGTTCGTATCTCGGCGTCAGACGAGGGGGATATCTTGGTGCATAATGGAGCAGAATCATCATTGGTCGCGGAAATCAAGGAAAAATAGTTCATGGATCCAGCATTGGTTCGGGCGAAGGAAGCAGTCATGGATGACAAGACCTCAGCATTTGTACTCAGCAGCGAAGATGGTGTATTGCGGTGTCAAGATAGGCTATGTGTTCCGGATGTGGACGAGCTTCGGGAAAGAGTGATGGCAGAGGCTCATACTTCCAGGTATTCTCTGCACCCTGGTTCAACGAAAATGTATCACGATCTCAAGGAGATTTATTGGTGGAACGGTATGAAAAGGGATGTGGCAGGCTTTGTAGCTAAATGTCCGAACCGTCAACAAGTGAAGGCCGAGCATCAACGGCCCGGTGGATTAACTCAAGCTTATAGAAATACCAAGGTGGAAATGGGAGATGATCAATATGGATTTCGTGGTGGGGTTACCTCGCACTCGGCGTAAGTTTGACTCAATATGGGTGATAGTAGATCGACTCACCAAATCAGCTCACTTCCTGCCTGTCAAGTCCACTGATACTGCGGAGCAATATGCAAGATTGTACATCAGAGAGATAGTAAGGCTTCATGGCACTCCACTTTCTATCATCTCAGATCGCGGGGCTCAGCTCACCGCTAACTTTTGGAAGAAGTTTCAGCAAGGTTTGGGAACTCAGGTGAATCTCAGCACAGCTTTCCATCCACAGACCGATGGACAGGCCGAGCGGACCATTCAGACGCTCGAAGATATGTTGCGGGCTTGTGTCTTAGATTTTAAAGGTAATTGGGATGAACACTTGCCACTGATAGAATTTGCTTACAATAACAGCTATCATGCTAGCATTCAAATGGCCCCATTTGAGGCATTGTACGGGAGAAGATGTAGATCGCCAATCGGGTGGTTTGAGGTAGGTGAAGCGGAATTGCTAGGGCTAGATATGGTGTACGAAGCTATGGAAAAGGTCAAAGTTATCCAGGAGAGAATGAAAACAGCACAGAGTCGTCAAAAGTCCTATGCAGACGTTCGTCGAAGGGATTTGGAGTTTCAAGTCGATGATTGGGTGTTCTTGAGGGTATCTCCTATGAAGGGAGTCATGCGATTCGGGAAGAAAGGAAAATTGAGTCCTAGGTATGTCGGGCCTTATCGGATCGTTCAAAGGATTGGTCAAGTTGCTTATAGGCTAGAGTTGCCTCCCGAGATGTCATCAGTGCATCCGGTATTCCATGTGTCCATGTTGAAGAAAGTGATTGGAGATCCATCCACCATCATGCCAGTCGAGGCTATTGAGGTTAATGAAGATTTGTCATATGAAGAAGTTCCAGTTGCCATTCTTGATAGGCAAGTCCGTAAGTTGAGAAATAAGGAAGTTGCCTCCGTTAAAGTATTGTGGCGAAGTCAACAAGTTGAGGAGGCCACATGGGAAGCAGAAAAAGAGATGAAAGAAAAGTACCCCCATTTGTTTGATCAAGCCTAGAAGAAATTAGGTGACCCTCCTACTCCTAGTAACTGTCATCTGGCCTAAGTTGTTTCCCTCTTAGAATTAGTAAAGTCTCCTTTATTTGTAATGAGTTAAATGTGTTGTTACCTTGGGTCATTTGAACCGTTCTTGACAAATGAAAGCCTTATAAAGATTTACGTGTTTAATAAACAACTAATAGTAAGTGTAGATTGGTAATGGTTTGTTAAGTGTACATGGTGTGTTAAAATGGTTAAATAAGGTAAGAATTCATTGAAGTGACTAGTTTATGTGCAATGGTAACAATGTGATAGAATATGTGCATTCGTTGAGATAAGAAAGTGTATACCAGTTGTAAAAGGTGTTGTATTTGTGTATTGTTGTTTGGTAATGTGTTTCGGGGGCCCTCTGACAGGTGGATATGTCCATAATACAAAGGAAACTCCGGCGAAATTTTTCTAAAATATAAGAGTTAGTCAAAATTTTGATGGTTGCATATCATGTCTTTCAAAACCAACTCATTTATTTCAAAATCCTCATTCGAGGACGAATGATCTTAAGGGGGAGGATGTAAGGCCCCGTAAAATTTTTGTGCATAAAACCTAGTAGATGTGGTGTCATGGTCCGAATGATGTGTTAGGAATGCGTAGAAATAATTTAAGTTTCAAAAATGTAGAGAAATAATTTTCCGAAAAAGTGTCAAATATGCGGTCAAGAATGCGACCGCAGAATCAACATGCGGACCGCATTCTGACCGCAAATCGTTCCAGAGAGTTGCCCAAATCCGTGTCAAATGTGCGGTCGATATGCGATCGCATGTCAATCTGCGGTGCACTTTTGCGACCGCAGAATCAACATGCGGTCCGCATAGTGACCGCATATTTGACCCCGGCCCAGATTTTTGTAACATTTTGACCCGAGCACTTCTTTAATATAACACACTTCTTCTTCATTTTATCATATCATCTTACCAAAAATTAGAGAGAGAAGAGAGGGTTTTTAGAGAGAGAAATCTTTCATCTTCAAAGATTGTTCCAACTATTTAATTCCAAGGGATCCTAGGGCAAGGATTCAACTTCCCCAATGTTTTCAAGGTAAAAACCCTAACTATTTTCTTTGATTTTCAGTTTTAATTGGGTAAAGAGAGGTTTGCATATAATAGCTTTTGAAAATAGAATTTTTACACTCATGCATGATTATTAAACTTGATTTCTAGTAAAAGAAGTGAGTAGAAGTAAGAGTCTTCAAGAACAAGGTTGGCAAAAGTAGGATATCTTGGGTAATTTGAGAGATTTTATGTGATTTTTTTCGATATCATAGTTGGGTATACAATTGATGATTGAACTACATTTGGTATGGTTTGAAATATGAATTGAAAGATGACAAAGGAATTGAAATTGGTAAAGAACTGAGGAAAATTGTTGTTATGGCATATACGGTTCCTTTTGGAAAGAGATGAAACACTCGAATTGTGGAAATATTGTAACATGGTTGTGATATTGAATTGAGAAGAAATTGAGAACATGAACCAATGTGTAAGTTGCTTATTTGAACTTGTTGAAATTGTGTGTAGTACCTTATCTGCTGTTTGAAATTGTTGTGTTTTCAACCGTAAGGCGGGGTCGTGTTGCGCGCCGCAACGTGGTGAAATAAGGTTTGGGTTGGGGTGATAAGGGTGGCCGAGGTAATAAGGGTGGTCAGGGGCAATAAGGATGGAAAGCGATCGAAATCGCTATTGAAAATTGATACATAAATCAATAATGTGAAATTGTGAAAGGAGACAGCAGGAGAGTTTGCAACCTGTGGGGCACCGATTGCCCCTTTGTTTGACTACTTGTGCTTTACGTGATTGATTGGTTATTGTTAAATTGGTTGATTGTAGAAAGTGCTTTGTGTGAGAATTATTTGAAATGAGGAAAATGTGGAAACATGGTTGGCTGGCTTAATTAATTGTTGATGTAATTTAATGGCTTGAGTTTACTTGGGACAAAGTTTGTCCATACATACCAGTACAATTTAAGTGTACTGACGTCCCTTTTGCCGTGGGCGCTACATTCGTGTCATGATTGTAGGTGGATCAGTAGCAGGCACTTCAGCTCGTCGGCAGTAGTATTCTTCTCCTTCCACTGCCCGTCTTGGTGAGCCCCTTTCTTCCTCGGGGCCTTGTGTGGTTCTTGCCACTTCGGTTTGGATTTCATTTTGGTTTTGAAAGGTATAGCCGGAGCCTTGTTACCGGCAAGTATTGTATTTCCCTTTTGTATCCTAGAGGCTCTGTAGATATGTAAACTGTGGGACTCCAGTCTTATATATATAAGGTGTTATGTCGGGCGTTGTAAAAGTTGAAATCTTGTTAATGAATCACTCGTATCATTTTATTAGTTTAATGTGAAATCAATTATGATTAGTAATATATTTGGTTAAAGAGAAACAGTCATCACAGGGGTAACGCGTGGGAATGAAAGGCTTCAGATGATGCATTGGGTTTTCTGGAGGAGTGTCATCGTATTCTTTCTACCATGGGGATTGTGGAGACCAGCGGGGTTTCCTTCACTACGTTTCAGTTTCGTGGGACCGCTTATGATTGGTGGCGCACGTATGAGTTGGATAGTCCGGAGGAGTCCGCTTCGTTGACCTGGACGCAGTTTTCAAATCTGTTTTTGACGGAGTTTGTTCCCCAGAGCCTTAGGGATTCTTGGCGCTTGGAGTTTGAGCGGTTGCGACAGGGCTCCATGTCGGTATCGGAGTATGCTATCAGTTTCACCCGTCTAGCCAGGCATGCACCGGCTTTGGTAGCCACGGTTCGGGAGAGAGTGCGGAGATTTATTGAGGGCCTTGTTCCGCCTATCCGATCCAGCATGGCCAGAGAGCTTGAGACAGATATATCTTATCAGCAGGCAGCTAGCATTGCCAAGAGGATCGAGAGTATGCTCCCTAGAGAGCGGAGGGAGAGAGAGGCCAAAAGGTCTCGTGAGTGGGGTCATTTCTCTGGTGCCCGCACTTCATCAGCCGGTCGTTTTGGCAGAGGTTATTCCGGTCAACCAGTTCACTCGGCGTTGCCCGCAGCCGGTAGTACTCCAGGCCTTCCAACATCTCAGGAGCCTTATTATGCTCCCCCAGTTTCCAGTGCACCTCCTGCGCGGGGTCCGTCCAGGGGTCAGACTAGTGGGGGTGAGGCCGGTCAGTCACAGCCACCGCGTCCTCCCAGAGCTTGTTTTAAGTACGGGGATACTCGCCACCTGGTTAGAGAGTGCCCCAGGCGCAGGAGAGGAGCCCCTCATCAGTCATCACAGCATTCGCGTGGTTCTCAGGGCCAGCAGGCTATCATTCCAGCCCCAGCTGCCACTCCACCTGCCCAGTCATCCAGGGGCGGGGGTCAGGGTTCCAGAGGCCGCCCTCGAGAGGGGGGACAGGCCAGATTCTATGCTATTCCTGATCGCGCTGCGGCTGTTGCATCTGACTCTGTTATCACAGGTATTATTACGGTTAGTCACAGGGAGGCATCGGTTCTATTCGACCCTGGTTCCACTTTTTCATATGTGTCTTCTTACTTTGCTTCTCATCTAGGTGTGCCTCGGGATTCTTTAAGTGCCCCCATTTATGTTTCCACTCCGGTGGGTGATTCTTTGGCTGTGGACCGTGTATATCGGTCGTGTTTGATTACCATTTGTGATTTTGAGACCAGAGCGGATCTATTGCTGCTTGGGATGGTCGATTTCGATATTATTCCGGGCATGGACTGGTTGTCGCCCCATTATGCTATTCTTGATTGTCACGCCAAGACCGTGACACTGGCTATGCCAGGCATTCCACGTATTGAGTGGAGTGGTACTCTAGATCACACCCCTAGCCGTGTTATTTCCTTTCTTAGAGCTCAGCGTATGGTTGAGAAGGGGTGTGCTGCTTATCTATCCTATGTGCGTGATGTCAGTATTGACACTCCCTCTATTAATTCCGTTCATGTGGTACGTGACTTTGCCGATGTATTTCCAGCTGATCTCCCGGGCATGCCGCCCGACAGAGATATTGATTTTACAATTAATTTGTTGCAGGGCACTCAGCCCATTTCTATTCCTCCGTACCATATGGCTCCCCCTGAGTTGAAGGATTTGAAGGATCAGTTACCCACGCGTTACCCCTGTGTTGACTGTTTCTCATTAACCAATTATCTTACCAATAAAGACTGATTTCACAATACATAAACATAACCATGTGATTTATTTACTAACAATTCATAATTTATATTTACAACGCCCCATACATATACATAGGCCACAATCCCACAGTTTACATGTCTACAGAGCCTCTAGGATACAAAAGGGAATACAATACTTGCCGGTAACAAGGCCCCGGCTATACCTTACAAAATCCAAAAGAAAGTCTGAAATAAAAGTGGCATGAGCCACACTGTGCCCCGAGGAAGAAAGGGGCTCACCAAAACGGGCAGTGGAAGGAGAAGGATACTACTGCCGATGAGCTGAAGTGCCTGCTACTGATCCACCTACAATCATGACACGAATGTAGCGCCCCGGCAAAAGGGACGTCAGTACACTTGAATTGTACTGGTATGTATGGACAAACTTTGTCCCAAGTAAACTCAAGCCATTAAATTACATCAACAATTTATTAAGCCAGCCAACCATGTTTCCACCTTTTCCTCATTTCAAATAATTCTCACACAAAGCACTTTCTACAATCAACCAATTTAACAATAACCAATCAATCACGTAAAGAACAAGTAGTCAAACAAAGGGGCAATCAGTGCCCCACAGGTTGCAAACTCTCCTGCTGTCTCCTTTCACAATTTCACATTATTGATTTATGTATCAATTTTTACTAGCGATTTCGATCGCTTTCCATCCTTATTGCCCCTGACCACCCTTATTACCTCGGCCACCCTTATCACCCCAACCCACACCTTATTTCACCACGTCGCGGCGCGCGACACGACCCCGCCTTACACTTGAAAACACAACAATTTCAAACAGCAGATAAGGTACTACACACAATTTCAACAAGTTCAAATAAGCAACTTGCACATTGTTTCATGTTCTCAATTACTTCTCAAGCCAATATCACAACCAAGTTACAATGTTTCCACATTCAATAATATTCACACATGTATATTCAACAATTTTCCATAATTCAAGTGTTTCATCTCTTTCCACAATAAACCAATTCTCAAGTGTTTCGATTTCTTTTCCACAAGGTGCCATATAGGCCATCATAATCATTATTCACAAATTCTTTACCCAATTCAACTCTCATTTACCTTTCGGTTCATATTTCTTACCACAACACTCATAGTTCAACAACAACTTTGAATATCCAACAACAACATCAATTAATCACATACAATTTCTCAAATCAACACATGCCAAACAATTTTACACATAAGGGCGATTTCACAAGAATCAAAATTAGCCATACATACCTGGTGATGATTTTTCCTCCTACTTTATGCTTACCCAAGATATCCTACTCTTGCCAACCTTGTTCTTGAAGACTCTTACTTCTACTCACTTCTTTTTACTAGAAATCAAGTTTAATAATCATGCACGAGTGTAAAAATTCTATTTTCAAAAGCTATTATATGCAAACCTCTCTTTACCCAATTAAAACTGAAAATCAAAGAAAATAGTTAGGGTTTTTTTTTTTTTACCTTGAAAATATTGGGGAAGTTGAATCCTTGCCCTAGAATCCCTTGGAATTAAGTAGTTGAAACAATCCTTGAAGATGAAGAACTTCTCTCTCTAAAAACCCTCTCTTCTCTCTCAAATTTTTGGTAAGATAATATGATAAAATGAAGAAGAAGTGTGTTATATTAAAGAAGAGATCGGGTCAAAATGTCACAAAATCTGGGCCGGGGTCGAATATGCGGTCACTATGCGACCGCAGAACACACATGCGGTCCGCAAAGTGACCGCAAAATGGCCTCAAAAATTACTCCAGCTCTGCTACGAAATGCGGCCATTATGCGGTCCGCATTCCTGATCTGCGGTCGCAAATTGGATCGCAGATTCACTATGCGATCGCAATTTCGACCGCATTATTGACACGATTTTGGGCAACTTCTCTGGAACGATTTGCGGTCAGAATGCGGTCCGCATGTTGATTCTGCGGTCGCATTCTTGACCGCATATTTGACACTTTTTCGGAAAAATTATTTCTCTACATTTTTGAAACTTAAATCACTACCAAGGGTTCGAACCGCGGCGAGCAAGCTCGCCGCGAAGAATTCTACGCATTCCTAACACATCATTCGGACCATGACACCACATCTACTAGGTTTTATGCACAAAAATTTTACGGGGCCTTACATCCTCCCCCCTTAAGATCATTCGTCCTCGAATGAGGATTTTGAAATAAATGAGTTTTGAAAGACATGATATGCAAGCTATCAAAATTTTGACTAACTCTAATATTTTAGAAAAATTTCGCCAGAGTTTCCTTTGTATTATGGACATATCCACCTGACAGAGGGCCCCCGAAACACATTACCAGACAACAATACACAAATACAACACTTTTCACAACTTGTATATACTTTCTTGCCTCAACAAATGCACACATTTTATCACATTGTTACTATTGCACATAACTAGTCACTTCAATGAGTCCTTTCCTTATTCAACCATTTTAACACAACATGTACACACAAACAAACCACTACCAATCTACACTTACTATTAGTCGTTTACTTAACACATAACTCTTTACAAAATGGAGGAGGCTTTTACTAACACTAAGAGGGAAACAACTTGGACAAGATGACAGTTACTAGGAGTAGAAGGGTCACCTAATTTCTTCTAGGCTTGATCGAACAAATGGGGGTACTTTTCTTTCATCTCTTTTTCAGCTTCCCATGTGGCCTCCTCAACTTGTTGACTTCGCCACAATACTTTAACAGAGGCAGCTTCCTTATTTCTCAACTTACGGACTTGCCTATTAAGATGGCAACTGGAACTTCTTCATATGACAAATTTTCATTAACCTCTATAGCTTCGACTGGCATGATGGTGGATGGATCTCCAATCACTTTCTTCAACATGGACACATGGAATACCGGATGCATTGCTGACATCTCGGAAGGCAACTCTAGCCTATAAGCAACTTGACCAATCCTTTGAACGATCCGATATGGCCCGACATACCTAGGACTCAATTTCCCTTTCTTCCCGAATCGCATGACTCCTTTCATAGGAGATACCCTCAAGAACACCCAATCATCGACTTGAAACTCCAAATCCCTTCGACGAACGTCCGCATAGGACTTTTGACGACTCTGTGCTGTTTTCATTCTCTCCTGAATAACCTTGACCTTTTCCATAGCTTCGTACACCATATCTGGCCCTAGCAATTCCGCTTCACCTGCCTCAAACCACCCAATTGGCGATCTACATCTTCTCCCGTACAATGCCTCAAACGGGGCCATTTGAATGCTAGCATGATAGCTGTTATTATAAGCAAATTCTATCAGTGGCAAGTGTTCATCCCAATTACCTTTAAAATCTAAGACATAAGCCCGCAACATGTCTTCAAGCGTCTGAATGGTCCGCTCGGCCAGACCGTCGGTCTGTGGATGGAAAGTTGTGCTGAGATTCACCTAGATTCCCAAACCTTGCTGATACTTCTTCCAAAAGTTAGCTGTGAACTGAGCCCCACGATCCGAGATAATAGAAAGTGGAGTGCCATGAAGTTTTACTATCTCCTTGATGTACAATCTTGCATATTGCTCTGCAGTATCAGTGGACTTGACAGGCAGGAAGTGAGCTGATTTGGTGAGTCGATCTACTACCACCCATATTGAATCGAACTTACGCCGAGTGTGAGGTAACCCCACCACGAAATCCATATTGATCATCTCCCATTTCCACCTTGGTATTTCTATAATCTGAGTTAATCCACCGGGCCGTTGATGCTCGGCCTTCACTTGTTGACAGTTCGGACATTTAGCTACAAAGCTTTCTATATCCCTTTTCATACCGTTCCACCAATAAATCTCCTTAAGGTCATGATACATTTTTGTGGAACCTAGTTGTACAAAATATCTGGAAATATGTGCCTCTGCCATTACCTTTTCCCGAAGTTCGTTCACGTCCGGAACACATAATCTGCCTTGACCCCGCATTACACCATCTTTGCTGCTGTGTACAAATGTTGAGGTCTTGTCATTCAGAACTGCTTCCTTTACCCGAACTAATGCTGGATCCATGAACTGTTTTTCTTTGATTTCCGCGACCAATGATGATTCTACTCCATTATACACCAAAATATCCCGCTCGTCTGACGCCGAGCTATGAACCCCCAAACTGGCTAATTGGTAAACCTCTCGAGCCAGGTGTCTCTGATCCACACCCAAATGAGCCAAACTACTCATGGATTTTCGACTAAGAGCGTCGGCTACCACATTTGCCTTCCCTGGATGGTACAATATGTCCATATCATAGTCCTTGAGTAATTCTAACCACCGCCGCTGTCTTAGATTTAGCTCCTTCTGCTTGAACAAATACTGGAGGCTCTTGGGGTCTGAAAACACTTCTACATGAACTTCATAAAGATAGTGCCGCCATATTTTCAAAGCAAACACAACAGCTGCAAGCTCCAAATCATGCGTCGGATAATTCTTCTCGTGATTTTTTTTTTTTTTTGAGTTATCTCAAAGCATACTCTATAACCTTTCCGTGCTGCATCAACACACACCCTAACCAACCTTGGAGGCATAACTTTCACCTTAATACTTTACATCGATAGCGGAACATCCTTACTATATTCCTCATACATAAGACCTTCCACGAATTGAGTTCCACTATAATTTCCTTGATGTGGTTACGACCCCATGTGAACAATTGCTACTAACTCTTCATAATTCTTAACCCAAGGCATTGCTGAATGAGTTTTCTCATATGACCTCCTGTCTCAAATGAATAGCACTGGCTAACTTTGCACATATACCCCGAATAACACTAACTTGCACGGCATTGTATCGAATGTAAAGTAGCATTGTGCTCTAACTTTTCTTAACCAACCTCTTCTCCCCATATGTGCATTACAGACTTTAAGAAACTGCACTACTTCCCCTGTGAAATTTCCTACCATCCCTCATTACGGTTAAACACCTCTCAAAACGTATATCAACAACCTTTATATGCATATGACTTACGAAGGGTCACTATCCCGAGAAGGGTATTCTCTGAAACTTTAAATCCTCTTCAATACTTCAACAACAACTTTTGGTTTCACTCTTAAGTGTAAGGCTTAGTCCACTTGATTCTATCTCGGATGAGTAACTCGCCTTATTCCCCATGTTATAGTTACCAATAAAGTTCCCTGATATTGCCGCTTAAGAGTTATCATGCCAAACACGTCTAGTCTGTCACGAGTTTTCATCCTCTTTCAATCCATTCCGAACCTTTCATTCCCATCTTTTTTTGCGGATAGTGCATAATTAATAGCTTTAATGTTCCACACATTTGTCTGTCTCTTGTGAATTTGAAAAATCATTATGTCTTGTTTAATCATTTTACAGTACCACAACCTTACCAATGATAACCTCGCTTCCCATTGTGTGTAGACATGAACTATCTCTAGACCTCTTTAGTTGATATTCAGTGTCATCCAAGTCGGTTGCATTGCGGTTAATCCCTTATAACTTTTATTAACACTTGTGCTTTAGGTGAGTCCACCATTCTGATGCAAAAATTATTTTAAATAACCATGACCATCTAAATTTAAAGGTTTTCTCCCCATTTCTTCTCACCTCATTCTTCCTAGTTAGTGAATAACCACGCACTCTTCCATATATTACGTGGTCTCTTACCTTAGGTATTCCATCCGGCTCACCTCTTAACTCTTATTGGGACATATGTAGCAAGGAGTGTTTGTCTGAACATCACTTAACACTTATCTATTTGTAAGGCTCTTTAGAGGCTCTCTATCAAGCCCCAATTACCATCTTGGGTTGTTGTGGCAACACATTCATTTCTCTCACTCGTTCTGGCTTTCTTAGTATCCCGAAACTTTGTTTAAATCACAAATCTATGATTAGCCCGTTCTAGGAACTCACAATCTTTCACATTTGACATATGGTACCTCCTTGGGCCCCATTTCTCCCTGACCTTATGACAAGTAAAAGTCTCTTTACAAACATACTATTATTTTCTAGAATCGTTGACCCTATCAGTCACATTGCCATGCGTGAAGAATTTACATTCCTTAATCTCTTTTCTAGACCACACATATCTTTACCAAAATATTCAAATATCATAGCTACATGGTCTCGCTCTTGTTTCATTGTATTTAAGTAGCCTCACGATGGTCCTCCCTCTCCCACATGGGGAAAATATCCTGGATCTTGACACAAGTCTTGAGTGTAGAAACTTTAGGAACATATGCCTCATATATCAATCCCTCTTATATATATACTCGACCATTAGGAAAATTTAAGTCACCATAGCATTGATCTCATAAGTTCCCTTCTCCTATTCAGCCACGTAGGTATGGGATTCCAAGTCCCCACGCATATCCTTTATGAGTGTAACGCAACTTCGTACATTTCTGGGTCCATATAACGTTCGTAAGACAAGGGTCTTCTCACCTAGGGTCCAACTGAGTCTTATTTCATAACTTTTTACCTCATATGAGAGACTTACACTCTCCCCATTAATCTCTTAGTCATTATCTCATATATCACGTGCTTATATAACCAATATTCTTTCACACCTTACGATCAATTATATACTTCTTGCACTAACCATGCTTGCTATTTAAGCTTACATATCAATTATCAAATCAGTGCCTCTTCGTGCGGGTAATCACTTCTAATCCTTTCCCCAAATAAAGTATACTTGTAGTACTATGTACTTATACTATATATATTCATACAGTTTATTCAACAAGATACATGTGCAATCTCCATAACACCCATGTCTTTTCCCATTGGTCATGACATATGACAACACTACATGAAATAGACGAAAGAGCATTTAAACTTACCTTGAATCTCAACGCACGGGTTACAAAACAATCTTATAGTCAAGCTTTATCGCACGATTTGGAGTGATGAAGGAGGGTAATATTCCTAAATGTCCGTGCAGCCCCCTACTTATATGATGTGGTCGACAACACACCTATAAGAAGGGCACTACTAGACACGGCTCCGAGACATCCTAGGACACTTTAAAAACCATATGCTCTGATACCAAGTTTGTCACGCCCCAAATCGAGGGACATGACCGGCGCCTGACCGGGTTGCCCCAGTCAAGCGGACCTGGGTGCCTTTCACTCCCACGCGTTACCCCTGTGTTGACTGTTTCTCATTAACCAATTATCTTACCAATAAAGACTGATTTCACAATACATAAACATAACCATGTGATTTATTTACTAACAATTCATAATTTATATTTACAACGCCCCATACATATACATAGGCCACAATCCCACAGTTTACATGTCTACAGAGCCTCTAGGATACAAAAGGGAATACAATACTTGCCGGTAACAAGGCCCCGGCTATACCTTACAAAATCCAAAATGAAATCTAAATGAAAGTGGAGTGAACCACACAGGGCCTCGAAGAAGAAAGGGGCTCACCAAAACGAGCAGTGGAGGATGAAGGATACTACTGCCGATGTGCTGAAGTGCCTGCTGCAGATCCACCTACAATCATAACACGAATGTAGCGTCCCCGGCAAAAGGGATGACGATACACTTGAATTGTACTGGTATGTATGGACAAACTTTGTCCCAAGTAAACTCAAGCCATTAAATTACATCAACAATTTATTAAGCCAGCCAACCATGTTTCCACCTTTTCCTCATTTCAAATAATTCTCACACAAAGCACTTTCTACAATCAACCAATTTAACAATAACCAATCAATCACGTAAAGAACAAGTAGTCAAACAAAGGGGCAATCAGTGCCCCACAAGTTGCAAACTCTCCTGCTGTCTCCTTTCACAATTTCACATTATTGATTTATGTATCAATTTTTACTAGCGATTTCGATCGCTTTCCATCCTTATTGCCCCTGACCACCCTTATTACCTCAGCCACCCTTATCACCCCAACCCACACCTTATTTCACCACGTCGCGGCGCGCGACACGACCCCGCCTTACACTTGAAAACACAACAATTTCAAACAGCAGATAAGGTACTACACACAATTTCAACAAGTTCAAATAAGCAACTTGCACATTGTTTCATGTTCTCAATTACTTCTCAAGCCAATATCACAACCAAGTTACAATGTTTCCACATTCAATAATATTCACACATGTATATTCAACAATTTTCCATAATTCAAGTGTTTCATCTCTTTCCACAATAAACCAATTCTCAAGTGTTTCGATTTCTTTTCCACAAGGTGCCATATAGGCCATCATAATCATTATTCACAAATTCTTTACCCAATTCAACTCTCATTTACCTTTCGGTTCATATTTCTTACCACAACACTCATAGTTCAACAACAACTTTGAATATCCAACAACAACATCAATTAATCACATACAATTTCTCAAATCAACACATGCCAAACAATTTTACACATAAGGGCGATTTCACAAGAATCAAAATTAGCCATACATACCTGGTGATGATTTTTCCTCCTACTTTATGCTTACCCAAGATATCCTACTCTTGCCAACCTTGTTCTTGAAGACTCTTACTTCTACTCACTTCTTTTTACTAGAAATCAAGTTTAATAATCATGCACGAGTGTAAAAATTCTATTTTCAAAAGCTATTATATGCAAACCTCTCTTTACCCAATTAAAACTGAAAATCAAAGAAAATAGTTAGGGTTTTTTTTTTTACCTTGAAAATATTGGGGAAGTTGAATCCTTGCCCTAGAATCCCTTGGAATTAAGTAGTTGAAACAATCCTTGAAGATGAAGAACTTCTCTCTCTAAAAACCCTCTCTTCTCTCTCAAATTTTTGGTAAGATAATATGATAAAATGAAGAAGAAGTGTGTTATATTAAAGAAGAGATCGGGTCAAAATGTCACAAAATCTGGGCCGGGGTCGAATATGCGGTCACTATGCGACCGCAGAACACACATGCGGTCCGCAAAGTGACCGCAAAATGGCCTCAAAAATTACTCCAGCTCTGCTACGAAATGCGGCCATTATGCGGTCCGCATTCCCGATCTGCGGTCGCAAATTGGATCGCAGATTCACTATGCGATCGCAATTTCGACCGCATTATTGACACGATTTTGGGCAACTTCTCTGGAACGATTTGCGGTCAGAATGCGGTCCGCATGTTGATTCTGCGGTCGCATTCTTGACCGCATATTTGACACTTTTTCGGAAAAATTATTTCTCTACATTTTTGAAACTTAAATCACTACCAAGGGTCCGAACCGCGGCTCGCAAGCTCGCCGCGAAGAATTCTACGCATTCCTAACACATCATTCGGACCATGACACCACATCTACTAGGTTTTATGCACAAAAATTTTACGGGGCCTTACACACTCAGCCCATTTCTATTCCACCGTACCGTATGGCTCCTCCTGAGTTAAAGGAGTTGAAGGATCAATTACAGGAGTTATTGGGCAAGGGTTTTATTCGACCCAGTGTTTCGCCTTGGGGTACTCCTGTATTGTTTGTGAAGAAAAAGGACGGTTCTATGCGTATGTGTATTGACTATCGTCAGCTGAACAAGGTTACAATGAAGAACCGGTATCCTTTGCCCCGTATTGATGATTTATTTGACCAGCTACAGGGCGCACATGTGTTTTCTAAGATTGATTTGCGCTTTGGGTATCACCAGCTAAAGATTCGGGAGCCAGATATCCCGAAGACTGCCTTCAGGACCCGGTATGGTCACTATGAGTTCCTCGTGATGTCTTTTGGGCTGACTAATGCCCCAGCAGCCTTTATGCATTTGATGCACAGTGTGTTCAAGCCTTATCTGGACTCGTTCGTGATTGTCTTCATTGATGATATTCTAGTATATTCTCGGAGTCGGGAAGAGCACGAGCAACATTTGAGGATAGTGCTTCAGATTCTGAGGGAGAAGCAGCTTTATGCCAAGTTCTCTAAATGTGAATTCTGGTTGAGTTCAGTGGCATTTTTGGGCCACGTGGTGTCGAGTGATGGTATTCGAGTAGATCCGAGAAAGGTGGAGGCCGTGCAGAGTTGGCCCAGACCCTCCTCCGCTACCGAGATTCGCAATTTCCTTGGTTTGGCGGGCTATTACCGTCGTTTCGTAGAGGGGTTCTCTTCGATTGCAGCACCTATGACTAGATTGACCCAAAAGGGTGCCCTTTTCAGTGGACAGACGAGTGTGAGGCGAGCTTTCAGAAGCTCAAGACAGCTTTGACTTCGGCCCCTATATTGATGTTGCCTATAGGTTCGGGGTCCTATACCGTATATTGTGATGCCTCACGAGTTGGACTCGGTGCGGTATTGATGCAGGACGGTAGGGTGATTGCCTACGCGTCGAGACAGCTGAAGGTGCATGAGAAGAATTACCCTGTTCATGATTTGGAGCTAGCCGCCATTGTTCACGCCTTAAAAATTTGGCGTCATTATTTATATGGGGTTCCTTGTGAGATCTACACTGATCACCGGAGCTTGCAGCACTTGCTTAAGCAGAAGGACCTGAATATGCGTCAGAGGAGATGGTTGGAGCTACTGAAGGACTATGATATTACTATTCTCTATCATCCGGGCAAGGCTAATGTGGTTGCTGATGCCTTGAGTCGTCGGGCAGAGAGTTTGGGGAGTTTAGCATATCTACCAGCTTCGGAGAGGCCTATGGCGATGGATGTTCAGGCTTTAGCCAGACAGTTTGTTAGACTGGATCTTTCGGAGCCCAGCCGGATTCCTGGCATGTGTGGTTTCTCGGTCTTCTCTATTTGACCGCATCAGGGAGCGTCAGTTCGACGACCCTCATTTGCTTGTCCTTCGGGATAGAGTTCGGCGTGGTGATGCTCGAGATGTTACCATCGGGGATGATGGAATTATGAGGATGCAGGGGCGTATCTGTGTGCCCAATGTAGATGATCTTCGAGAGCCGATTCTAGCAGAGGCCCATAGTTCGCGGTATTCCATCCATCCGGGTGCCGCGAAGATGTATCAGGACTTGAAACAACATTACTGGTGGAGGCGGATGAAGAGGGATATAGTTGATTATGTTTCTAGATGCCTCAACTGCCAGCAGGTGAAGTATGAGCATCAGCGTCCGGGTGGATTGATGCAGCAGATTGAGATTCCCGAGTGGAAATGGGAGCGCATCACCATGGACTTTGTATCTGGGCTTCCACGGACTGTTAGGAAGTTTGATTCCATTTGGGTTATTGTGGATCGGCTGACCAAGTCCGCCCATTTCATACCGGTGAGCACTGCTTATTCATCGGAACGACTGGCGGAGATCTATATCAGGGAGATAGTTCGGCTGCATGGTATTCCAGTTTCCATCATTTCAAATAGAGGCACTCGGTTCACTTCATGGTTCTGGAGAGCCGTACAGCAGGAGTTAGGCACTCGGGTGGAGCTGAGCACAGCGTTTCACCCCAGACTGATGGGCAGTCCGAGCGCACTATTCAGATTTTGGAGGATATGCTCCGTGCGTGCGTGATTGAGTTTGGAGGTTCATGGGATCACTTCTTGCCACCGGCGGAGTTTGCTTATAACAACAGCTACCAGTCTAGTATTCAGATGGCACCGTATGAAGCCCTATATGGTAGGAGGTGCAGGTCTCCCGTGGGTTGGTTTGAGCCGGCGAGGCCAGATTGCTAGGTACTGATATGGTTCAGGAGGCTATGGACAAGGTCAAGGTGATTCAGGACAGACTTCGTGCGGCCCAGTCTAGACAGAAGAGTTATACGGACAAGAAGGTTCGCGATGTGGCTTTTATGGTTGGTGAGCGGGTTCTGCTTCGAGTCTCGCCCATGAAGGGCGTTATGAGGTTTGGAAAGAAAGGGAAGCCGAGTCCTAGATTTATTGGCCCTTTTGAGATTTTGAGGCGTGTTGGGGAGGTTGCTTATGAGTTGGCCTTACCTCCCAGCCTAGCCGGAGTTCACCCCGTATTTCATGTCTCCATGCTCCGGAGATACCACGGTGACCCGTCGCATGTGTTGGATTTCACATCTGTTCAGCTAGACAAGGATCTGTCTTATGTTGAGGAGCCAGTAGCCATTCTAGACAGGCAAGTCATAAAGCTAAGGTCAAAGAACATCGCTTCGGTAAAGGTTCAGTGGCGGGGCCAGCCGGTCGAGGAGGCGACTTGGGAGACCGAGCAGGATATGCGCAGCCAGTACCCTCATCTTTTCACTACTCCATGATGTTTTCTATGCTCGTTCGAAGACGAACGAATCTTTAAGTGTGGGAAGATGTAACGACCCGACCGGTCGTTTTAGAAAATTACGCCCCAATCCCTAATTTAACTGTTCCCCTAAGTTCATTTCTACTATTGTGGTTTGCCGGGAGAGTCGGTTCTGAAAATTTGAGCATTTTGGGACACTTAGTCCCTAAATAAGAGCTTTGAAGCTAAAAAATGGCCCGTAGCCGGAACAGTGTTAAGACGATCTCGGAACGGAAATCCGATGGTTTCATTAGCTCCGTTAGGTGATTTCGGGGTTGGGAGCGCGTTTGGAATGTATTTTGGAGGTCCGTAGCTCAATTAGGCTTGAAATGCCGAAGGTTGAAATTTTGGCGAATCCGAACGATAGGTGAGATTTTGATCCGGGAGTCGGAATGGAATTCCGACAATTTCTGTAGCTTCGTTATGTGATTTTGGATATGTCCGCAAATTTTCAGGTCATTCGGACGTCGTTTGGTCGGGTTTTAGATCGAATGTGCAATTCGGAAAGTTTTAAGAAATTTAGGCTTGAATTCGATGTGAATTATGGGTTTTGATGTTGTTAGATGTGTTTTGAGGATTTGAGCAAGTTCGAATAAGGTATTAAGATGTGTTGGTATGTTTGGATGAGGTCCCGGGGGCCTCGGGGTGTTTTCGGATGGTTAAACGGGAGAAAAATTGCAGGTTGGGATCCTGCTTCTGTTGTTTCCGCTCCTGCGGAATTTTGGACGTAGGAGCGTGTCCGCAGAAGTGGACGAGGTGCGCAGGAGCGGCTGGTTACACAGAAGCGGAAGTCATTCCGCTCAAGCGGCATCGCTGGTGCGAGCCAGTGATCGCAGAAGTGAAGGGGAGAAAAAGGGGCGTGGTCCGCAGAAGCGGACATTTGACCGCTTGGGCGAGACCGCAGAAGCGGACAATGTTTCCCAGAGGCGGATGTTTCCGTAGAAGCGGAAGCTTCTTCGCAGAAGCGGGCCCGCTTAAGCGGCCGTTCGCTCGCAGAAGCGGAAATGGCCGGCTAGGCCTGGAACCGCTGAAGCGACCCTTTGGTCGCGGATACGGGTGCATAGGAGCGGAAAATATTCCGCAGAAGCGAAAATCGCTGTAAGTAAGTGTATCAGAAGTTAGAAAATTTTCAGAACATTTCACACATTTTGGGTCTCGTCTTTAGAGGCGATTTGGGCGATTTTGAAGAGAAATTCAAGGGAAATCATCGGGTAATCAACTATGGACTTAAACTATGATTAGTATTGATAATATTATGCAATTATATTATGAAAATGGAGGAATTTGGGGTAATTTATGGAGGATTTAGCCCTAGGCTTGAACTTTAGAAAATCAAGGTTTTGAATGGGCAAATGGAGTCCGAATTTGGTAAAATTGATATGCTTAGACTCGTATTGAGATGAGGGTTCCGAATATGTGACTTTCGTGATTTTTCGATAAGCGTACCGAAAGTCGGGTTTTGACAACTTTGGGAATTTTGATGTAAATTGAGTTGTATTGATTGGGTGTAGTCCCATTGGCCTAATTTGTTGTGTTTCTACTGTATTTGATCAGATTCTACGCGTGCGAAGCTTGATTTTCGCGGCAAGAGAGTTGTCTCTTAGCGGTTTTGTACCGGAGTCGAGGTAAGTGGCTTGTCTAACTTCGTGTGGGGGACTTTCACCCCTAGGATATTATTGTGATACTTTAATTGCCTTGTACGCGAGGTGACGGGCGTGTACATGCGCTGGTTGTTGAACACATACTTTACTCAAAATGTTCAATGAGTGATATTCCTGTTCTTAGTTGTTAAATTCGATATTCCTACCCGGTAGTAGTTAGAAAAGCATGATTAGATAGAATCTAACCGTCTAGTTGCTTAATTGACTTACTTGAGTTTTCTTGGTAATCGTTGGCGCTGTTCATCGGCGGAGTTATCATTAGGCATATTATACTTCTCTCTGTGTATTCCTTTACTTGCTGTGGTTATGGACTACGGGTTCGATTCCCGAGATCCCGAGATTATTGAAATGTGGACTACGGGTTCGATTCCCGAGATCCTAAGATTATTGAAATGTGGACTACGGGTTCGATTCCCGAGATCCTGAGATTATTGAAATGTGGACTACGGGTTCGATTCCTGAGATCCTGAGATTATTGAAATGTGGACTACGGGTTCGATTCCCGAGATCCTGACTTATTGGTAGGGACTGCGGGTTCGATTCCCGGAGATCCTGAGTTATTGAGATATTATTGAGACATGGACTGCGGGTTCGATTCCCGGAGACCCAGAGGTACTGAGAATGGGACTGTGGGTTCAATTCCCACAGATCCTGGATTCGTTTATTTGAGTTGGTTACTTGTTATTAGCTTGATTGTAGACAGTTTCAGTAAACATCGTAATGTTGTTATTTCGAAAATTATTGTTATTATCTGTTAAACTGTTTATTTTGTTATCATTATATTATTATTGTTTCTCAGTAGGGCCCTGACCTTCCTCGTCACTACTCCATCGAGGTTAGGCTTGGCACTTACTAAGTACCGTCGTGGTGTATTCATGCTACTCTTCTGCACACTTTTGTTGTGCAGATCCAGGTACATCAGAGCAGGCTCGTACTAGGTGATTCTGCAGCTTTCTGGGAGACTTCGAGGTATGATCTGCCACGTCCACGGATCCGGAGGCTTCCCTTCTATTCTAGTATTACTAGTTGACATTTTTCTTCATTTCGTTGTTAGATACTCTTTACACATAGAGCCACAGTTGTATTTCCCTTTTAGTCTGTGTTACCGTGGGGTTCTGGATCTTGGTAGTGCTTTATTTATTGTGTGATGGATGTATGTGCCAAGCGGCACAGATTACATATTTTTTTTATGTTATTTTCCGCTGTTTCTTATTTAAGTATTTATAACTTATAGATTTCGCAACGTGTTACGCTTACCTAGTCGTGGGGACTGGGTGCCATCACGACATGTTCACAATTGGTGAACTAGGGTCGTGACAGAAGTACAGGTGGGCCAGATTGCTATGTCACTTAACAATCATCCTCAAGGGACATTGCCTGCAGATACACAAACAAATCCAAAGGATCAAATCCCAAAGCAGCTGATGGCAGTTAATATGAAAAGCGGAAGAGATCTTGATGCTGAGCAGGAAAGAGAGAGAAGTAATTTGTAGGATGAGACACTCACTTTAGTACCCATTGAACTGGAGGAGCCCACCAGGTTGACAGAAGTTACAGTCCAGCCAGTAGCTAAAAATAAAGATGTGCAGCAGGGAACGGAGAAAGTAGCTGAACCGGTATAGCAGCCGGATTGAGGAGCAGGTGATAGAGAAAGAAAAGTCCCAAGTTATTGGGAAGAAGAGGCCTCCATCCCCATTCCCCCAAAGGTTGGCCAAGCACCATAAAGAGGAGCAATACAAAAGGTTCTTTGATATGCTCAAGCAAATCCAGGTAAACATTCCTTTAATTGAAGCTTTGAAAGAAATGCCCGGGTATGCTAAGATGATGAAATATTTGATGTCGTGGAAATTTGATTTCAAAGACATGGCCACCATGATTCTTACACAGACTTGTAGTGTAGTGGTCTCTAGACCCATTGCTGAGAAGCTATCTGACCCAGGTAGCTTCACCATTCCATTTACTATAAGAAACTTTGCCGTTGCGAAGACATTGTGTGATTAGGGGGCAAGCATAAATATTATGAACTTGGTGATTTATAAGAGGCTGGGCATCGGAAGAGCCAGACCTATTTCTATATTGCTGACCGGACAGTTAAGCGTCCATTCGGTATAGTGGATGATGTGCTCATTTAGGTGGGGAAGTTTGTGTTTCCCACCGATTTTGTTATTCTTCACTGCAAGGTGGACGAGGAAATTCCTATAATCTTAGGAAGACCATTCCTAGCCATAGGGAGAGCTCTGATTAATTGTTAGACCGGGGAACTCAAGATGAGGCTGAATAATAAGGAGATCATATTCAATATGCAAAAATCCATGAGGCGCCCTAGTGAGTTTGCGAATTGCTCTCTCATTGATATGATATATGTGATAGTGGATACATATGATGTAGAATTGACTACTCAAGATCCACTTCAGGCATGCTTGATGAACTTAGAAGAGGTAAATGGTGAAAGCCTAGCAAAGTGGGTGCTATCTCTGGAAGGTAAGGGGTTTTGGGATAGAAAGTTGGAGTTTAAACCTCTACATTTAGAGAAAAGAGAGACCCCTCCAGCAAAACCATCCATAGAAGAGCCACCAAAGCTGGAGCTTAAACCACTACCATCTCATCTCAGGTATGAAAGGTATGAATTTCTAGGCCCTAACTCCACTTTACCTGTTATTATCTCATCTGGTTTGCTAGATGTGCAGGCTCAAAAGCTATTACAGGTACTCAAGGAATGTAGAACTGCCATTGGTTGGACCATGGCAGATATAAAGGGGATCAGCCCCGCATACTACATACACAAGATTCTCCTAGAATAGGGACACAAACCCTCCAGGAAACGCAAAATAAGGCTGAACCCGAATATGAAGGATATAGGTAAAAAGAAAGTGATAAAGTTTCTAGATACGGGGTAGGTCCCAGGTAAGGTTTCTCACCCTTTTGTGTTGTACATTGATTATTATGCCATGAGGACATGGCATGATTTTAAGTGTGGGGTGGGAAACTTATCTTGTATATATTGTATATAGTAGATGTAGCTATAAATTATATTAGCTGGCTTGGCCCGATGATGGACACTTGGCGATGGGTTTCTTAAGGGTCTAAGTCAGAATAAAAAAAATAAAAAATTTCAAAAATCAAAAAATATGAGTAGAGGGCTATTCCTGATGATGGACTATTTGGATAAATACTCTTGAGGGAAGTAGTCCATGTAGGAATTTTTCTTTCTTTTATTTTCTTTTTCTAGGTAGTGTATTACCTACCCCTTGGTTTTTCTTTTGACCACGGTTCTTTTCCAAGGGTTTTTATTGAATCGGGTTAGGTAGATTATTCATTTTTTAGGATTAGAGAGCAAAGGTTAACATGTAACCCCAAGTATGCACATTAGCAAAACTTAATTGAACTTAAGAATGTATCATCTAAGCTTGACTGTAGATTCTAGGATATGCCTTAAATTGCACAATACATCTTGCTTGAACATTGATAGGACTTTGTAGATGAACCGGATGCTAAATGAGTTGCATGCTAGGTGCGTGTGAGATTTCACTTACATTATATGTTTTACATTATACCTAGAACTTGCCCTGTGTGTTTGCAAAGCGAAATAAAATTTGTTTGGTTGTAGAGCTGATAGAGGCATTTCTTAGTGTAACCCCATAAATCAATAAGACATGAATTCACTTGTACATAATATCCTAGTTAACCCCTTTGAGCTTAAAGCCTATTCTTTGATAACCCTTGAATGTTCATGAAAAATCGAAATCATAAATTATTCTACTTAACCTCCTAGAAGCACTTGTGTTGTAAAGAATATGCAAAAGTCTAAGTATGGGGTGAAGAGAAGTTAAAAAGAGAAAATCAAGAATGAATGGTAGAAAATGGTGAACTGGCAAAATAATGTAAATGCGTTGCAAAGTAACGATTAAAAAAAAAGAAAAAAAAAATATATATATATATATATGTAAAATAGAAAGGCCAGTTACACCAACAAAAGAAAATTGGGGATTAAAAGTAAATAAAGGCGAAGTAATGTTTAGGGGAGACATAAGGAGAAAGCCAAAAAGGGAAGTTTGGAAAAAGAAAGAAAGTGCTTCGGGAGGTTAGTCACTATAACCAAAAGTATCCTACCCGTCCCTTAGCCAACATTACAACCCTTAAAGACCTCTTGATCTGTGATTGAATAACTCGATTAGTGGAGTATTACACTAGGGAAAAGCCGATGGTGTATCTGTATGCATATGAATGTTCTTTGTTGAGAGCGAGTGAATTTTTCCTATATCTATAAGTTCTGTGTTCTATATTGTTTATGTGTGGGAACTTCTATCAATAAATTGTGTGAGGGCATATAACCCAGGAAGGAAAAGGTAAATTTGCAAGTTTGTGATAATAACTAGAGTAAGCAATAATGTGCTGGCATGTGAGTTCACTGTTAGATACGGATTGTGCATGTCTTATTTTAATCAGGAAAGATAGCGTTTATGACATATTTTGGGGAAGACATTAATAAAATTGGCCTAAAGTGTGATTAAGGTTGCTCGAGGAGGAGCAAATGTTTAAGTATGGGGTATTGATAATAGTTGAATTTGACTATATTTATGCGCTAAATAATCACACTTTATTGTTGTTTTGATATTGTTTATGATGAAAAAATGCTTTTAATAGTGTTTTAGTGTGTTATAGGTACACATGAGCTAATGAAGACTAAAAGAGCATGTTTTGGAGTCAAAAGATTGTGAAAAAGGCCAAAGTGTGGTACAGGTCAAGAGATTAGGATGAAAATAGTCGGGAAGGTGTGATTCCGAGCTATATAGATGTTATGGAAGGAATTTAAGTGACTTGGAGCTTTGACGTCTGAGTAAAAGCTCAATGAATTAAGCCGGGAACATGTTCGGGGGTCAAATTTGATAGTTTAGTATAAACGAAGACTCGATGAGGCATATTGCGCACTGTCTAGTAAATTGAACATAACCTTTTTCTCAGAATTTCGTTTTGGCTCCATAATATATTTTTGGAAAGCTAACTCAAATGGCTACAATGCTTATGTTTTGCATTTTTCCGAATTCCAAACGCAATAGGGTGAAACACCTCGGTCCATCCGCGACCGCGGAAGAACTGCGAAAAAAGAGTCTCGCGGAACCTCTAAAACTTCAGAGAACCTGACTGTTCGCGGTCCATCCACGACCGCGAAAGACGCCAAAAATTTGAAGGCGAAACTTGTAAAAACTCAAATTTTGTAACCTAAGCCCTCTATATAAGCTTAGATTTCGCCCAAGAGAGGCAAGTATTGTATTATTCCCTACTTTTGCAAGATAATTAGTAAGAGAGAACTCTCTCAACTTATTTCTTTCCTTTATATTGATTCTTTAATTATGAATTAAATTATTATTTTTGTTTCTTTTATTATGAGTAGCTAATTCCTTATCCAAGGTTTTGATGGAACCTATTGAGTGATGAACTTCTAGTTTATGTGATTACAAATTATTAGCTAGATTTCTATTTGTTCAACTTCGTTCTTGTTGTAGTTAATTAGTAGAGCTCCCAATTAACCGTGCCTATTTAGTGTGCATAACTTGAAAAAAAGTGCATATTTAGGTATATTGTTGAACAACAGCACACCTAGGTTATCGGAGGAATCTATAACTTTAGGCATAAAGGGGGGATTAGGAATAACGAAACCTTGGGTGCAATCTAAAGTGAACCATTCAAATTAAAGCTAGCTAGGGTAGCTTGGGAGAGTGCACTAGTAAATTATTATAGTTGCTCGGGAGAGAATTACAGTAAAAATAGCGTTCATGATTGATAGAATAATATTGACAATTTGTATGAGCATAAACAAAAGGGATTCCATCAATAGGGGAAATCAATACCTTAGTCTTTCTTTATATTCTTTTCCCAACATTCAATTCTTTCTTTTAAGTCTTTAATTCTTGCAAAAGTTAGTTGTTAGAAAACCTTCACAAAAATATACTCAAATTTTGGGAAACTGCTCCAGAAGTGTTCTTGGGTTGTGAAAGTTGCAGTTAGTAGGTTAATTCCCTGTGGGAGCATCTCTGGACTTAATTGGCTGGATTATATTGACTGCGACCGTTGCTTGGACGTGAATCCATAAGGCGAAAATGAGGAATATTCTGTTGAAAGAAGAAAAACAGCAAAAATAAGATTGGTTTAGGTTGAAAGAAAAGATGTAGTTAAGATAGCGACAATTCGATTGAACAGACAGGGTCATAATTTAAATACATGGCATGGTCAAAGGAATCAGCCATCATACCCAAATAAGTGTTGTCTCTACTCCAAAATACCCTTACCCTTTCAAATTCATATTTTTCTGCATTTCATTGATCAAAAACCAGTTGCCCATTGAAAGCTAACTACCAGCTTCTCATGCTAAGAGGTGTAATAACACTGGGTCAGAGAATAAACAAAAGAGAGGATGGCAATCAAAGCCAAAGAAAAATGAAAAGAAAAGAAATGAAAGAGAAAGCAAAAAGAGGATTACAAAGGAAGAGTTGAAAAATATGCAACTGAGATGTAGAGCAGAATAAAACAAGAAGAGGCAGACAATGGAAGCAAAATCAACAAGAATGCCAGTTACCAACATTTTTTAACTAATAAGATTGTTCACTGATCTAGACAGGAACAAGAGATTCAAGTTCTCACTAATCACTTTAAAGTGAACGCGACCAATGTGGAAGAAGAAAAACACCAAAAGAAATACAACAATAAAAGGAGGAATCCGCAGAGGAGGACTCATTCATTCATCAAGAAACCTACCCAAACATCAAGGGAGGTATTATCTTTTCAAAACTCACACTCCAGTTATCAAACTAAGGGAATATTTTTCTGTATTTTCATTTCATGCATCAGGCGACCACCTGGATAACAAGGGAATATTTTTTCTGCATTTTCATTTCATGCATCAGGCGCCCACCTGGATAACAAGGGAATACATTTCTGCATTTTTATTTCTGTTCAAGCGCCCACTTGGATAACAAGTGAATATTTTTTGCATTTAATTTCTATTCAGGCGCCCACCTGGGTAACAAGGGAATATTTTTTCAGCATTTTCATTTCATGCATCAGGTACCCACCAGGATAACAAGGGAATATTTTTCTGCATTTTCATTTCATGCATCAGGCGCCCACCTGGATAACAAGGGAATACATTTCTACATTTTTAATTTCTGTTCAGGCGCCCACCTGGATAACAAGGGAATATTTTTCTGCATTTTTAATTTCTGCTCGGCGCCCACCTGGATAATGAGGGAATATTTTTCTGCATTTTCATTTCATGCATCAGGCGCCCACCTGGATAATGAGGGAATATTTTTTAGCATTTTAATTTCTGTTCAGGCGCCCACCTGTATAACAAGGGAATACTTTTCAGAATTTTAATTTCTGTTCAGGCGCCCACCTGTATAACAAGGGAATACTTTTCAGCATTTTAATTTCTGTTCAGGCGCCCACCTGTATAACAAGGGAATACTTTTTAGCATTTTAATTTCTGTTCAGGCACCCACCTGTATTACAAGGGAATACGTTTCAGCATTTTAATTTCTATCCAGGCGCCCGCCTATATAACAAGTGAATACTTTTCAGCATTTTAATTTTTGTTCAGGCGCCCACCTATATAACAAGGGAATACTTTTCAGCATTTTAATTTCTGTTCAGGCGCCCACCTGTATAACAAGGGAATACATTTCTACATTTTTAATTTCTGTTCAGGCGCCCACCTGTATAAAAAGGGAATACTTTTCAGCATTTCTAATTATTTTGTCTAAACATGAGTAACACCATAACACATGGAAAGCCCACAGTGGGGTAGAGGAAAAAGTTTTCTTTGTTTTTGTTTTTCTTTTAACAGGTATCAACCTGGAGGCAAGAAACAAAATTGGAAGTCACAATAAAGGGATGGAAGCAGTATGTCAGAAACAAGAAAATAATTAAAAAATACACAAAAAAGAGAGATGCAAATAAAAGAGCAACAAGAGATATGGAAAAGCAAGGAAGTACAAGAAGACAAGAAATAGATAGGAACTATTGTACTTCATAAGATCATAGCTTAGAATAGCTTCTTTATTTTTCATTTTTATCCCTGTGTAATAAGGAGGTAGTTAGTGATTACAGCAACAATAGTAGCAGTAGCAAGTCTGGGTAGTTTCAAACTACCAGACCTTCCCGAACTACACTGACCCGATTCCTGTTTAGCCTACGATATGTAGGCAACCTCTGAGGGAGGGTGCGGTCAAAAAGTTTTCAAAATGTTTCTTACGGAATATGCCAGTGGGCAAAAATCTCTCATTACTGCTCACTTAACTTTTTACTGAAACTCCTCGTGTTCCCGAGCAAAGAGGGGCAGCTGTGAGCACGTGATTTTTGCCCAAAGCAAACAAATTGCAATATAAAAATAAAAATAAGATTTTGATGTGAAATTATGTGTTTAATTGAAATAATTGTGTGATTGTTGTTGAAATAATTTGAAATTAGAACTACAAAATGAGTTAATTAGAAAATGTCACAAAAATAAAGAAAATTAGAGAAAGTTAACAAAAAATACAAGAATACCGGAAAAATAAAAGAAAAAATGGCAAAAATGTCGTAAAATACAAAACCAATTAGAAAAAAATAGGAAAATAAAAGAAAAACAACAATTGAAAAGGAATATGAAAATAGAAAATAAAATACAAAAGAAAAATACAAAGAAAATGATTAAAATACAAGAAAATACACAAAATAAAATAAAATTGGGTTAAAATTCAAAAATACAGGCCCAAAATGTCACAGCCCAAAAGAAATGGACGTCCAGTCCAAAGCTCGAATCAAAACGACAGGCGTAAAGGGCAATTGAATCTCAACCGTTGATATATGAATCCAACGGATCTCATGAGGCAGTTTGAATAAGAAAAAAATGACGTCGTGTAAAGGTTTTAATCCTGGCCGTCCAAGAGTTGATTAGACGGATGCTGATAAGTCTCCTCAAAGAATTTAAAACGACGTAGTATATTGAACAAATCCTGGCCGTCCATATTTAAAGATCTAACGGATGCCAGCTCGCCTCTCATCAATTGGAATGACAGTGATTGGGGAGAATTAATCCTATCCATTGATCACAATTGATCCAACGGCCAGGATCACTCATGCCCAAAGAGGTATAAAAGCCTAGTCTCTCATTCAGAGACCAATACACACACATACAACCTGTAAACCCTAGACGCCCTGTCTCTTTTTCTTCATCATCTTCAACCTCCGTCTCCAATGGAGATCGGCCTGAGACGCTGGCCTTTTCCGGCCAAAACCAACCCCAAAAACATTCTCCTTTACTCTTATAGACCACCAGCACCCTGAAAACCTAGGAAAAAACCAAAAGCCCCATCTTCTTGAAAGTCTGGTCACCGGAACTTTTGCCGGTGACCTTTAGCCTATGAACCAGGCTCCCACTTTTACACCCTAGGACCACCTTGAAGAGGTCTTTCACCTCCTATAGGTGGTTTGTTTCGAATACCCCCAAAATCGTTCGAATGTTGAAAAAACGTTTGCCGGAACCCTATCTCCGGCGAACACCCAAATGTAACCCACCCCCAAATACATCCCAAATACACCCATAACACCCCTCTACCACTAAAAACGCCAAAAATAAACCGATTACAGGACATCTGGAAAGACCAGAAGACTTTGAGTCTTCAAGTTCTTAAAGCCTGGAAATAACAAAAAGAAAAGAAAGAAGAAATAAAATAAAAAAGAAAGAAAGAAAAGAAAGAAAGAAAAAGAAAAGGAGATAGATCCTGAAAGCTAAGTTCTCATGCTCTTTGTCTTCTTTGCTTATCTGTCTTACTAAATCTCCTGTATAATGATTCTTTGCTTATTTTTGCTTATTTTGTCTTCTAAATCTCCTGTATATGATTCTTTTCATGCTTTTGACTATTCGTCTTCCAAGTTTTCTATATATGATCCTTTGCGTGTTCTTGACTGTTAGTTTTCTGAATATTCTATTATTAGCCTATGGTAATCTCATGCCTAAGATCTATCACGTTCTTTATACATAATGTGACGACCCAAAGGGTCATCATATATTTTTCTCATTTGTTCCGCGCTTCCGAGGACTCGAAAACCTCATTTTATATTGCCTCGATTTATGTGCATAGTCCTGGCATGTAGTCAGAAAATTTTTGTGTTAGAATATATGAATTCTATGGAAAATTTGATGAAATTTGATATTAATATTGATATAGTTGACTTCGGTCAATATTTTTGGTAAATGGACCCGGACTCGAGATCAGACAGTCCCGGAAGGTCTGTAGGAAAATATGGGACTCGGGCATGCGTCCGAAATCATATTCTGAGGCCTAGAGCCCAAGATATGAATTTTTGTGTTAAATTGTTTTTGTTGAAATTATTAAATGAAAATGGATTAAAAGACCATGGTATCGGGCTTGTATTTTGGTTCCGACGGCTGGTACAAGTCTTAAATATTATTTAAGTACTTCCTGCAAAGTTTGACGGCATTTGAACGTCGTTTGATGTGTTTTGAACCATGAGTTCCAAATTTGAAAGTTTATGAAGTTTAAAAGAAGAAATCATGAATTTGAGGCTTGATTCTATGAAAACGATGTTATAATGGCGATTTGATCGTGCGAGCAAGTTTGTAGTATGTTTGTGAGGTTGTGTGCATGTTTGGTTCAGAGCCCGAGGGCTCGGGTAAAGATTTGATAGGCCGTTAGAGCAGATTTTGAAAAATAACACAGCTGGTATTTTTCCCCCAGCTGATATCCCCGCAATTGCGAAGAATTACTCGCAATTGCGAAAGTCCCCAGAAACAGCCCAGGATCGCAAAAGCGAACAATATCTCGCAAATGTGAAGAGGCCCTTGAATGGTCTTGGTTCGCAAATGCGAACAATAGATCGCAAATGCGATGATGCGCATGAAACACTTGAGTTCGAAAATGTGAACTATATATCGCAAATGCAAGGCTGTCAGGGAAAGCACATGTTCGCAAATGCGAACCCTTTTCTCGCAAATACGACACCCACGGTCAGGACCTACTATGTTCAAGATTGCGAATAAATGTCTGCAATTCCCATATCTGCAGCTGTGCAATCTGATACTTAAAACAAATTTTAAACCCTTTTTCACCATTCTTTCAAAACCCAACACAAAACACACGATTCTCCAAGAGCAATATCACTCCAAATCACTTGTAAGTCAATTTTTACTTAACTCTTTCAATTCCTAACATCATTAAACATTTTTTCCATGAGAAATCAAATGTTTTTATGGTTGAAATTGTTGTTTTTGGGTAGAACCTAGGTTTTTCTTAAATTGGGGAATTGGACCTCAATTTGAGGTCCGATTATGAAACAAATCATATAATTGAACTCATGAGGGAATGGGTAACCGGACTTTGGTCCGAACCCCGAGTTTTGACCGTGTGGGATCGGGAGCATTTTGGGAAATTTTGGGTAAAACTTTGAGGAAACCATTTTTATGCATCCAAACCAATTTACATAGTATTTATTAATGTAATTGAACCAATTGTGATTAGATTCGAGCAAGTTTAAGGTTGAAATTCGAGGTAAAGTGATAGTTGAAGGTTAATTGGACTTCAAGGCTTGAGATAAGTGTTTGATCTATCCTAGCTTGAGGGAATAGGATTGAATGTGCTAATTGCTATTTGATCGAGTACGGTGTATAGACTGTGGTGACGAGCATCTATACACTGGCGTCTAACATGACCGTGAGTCGTTTGTTGACATATATTGTGAGTTAATGTGGGATGTTTTTAAGTCATGTTCTTGAACCCTTGCCGGGTTGTGAAGTTGATTATTATTTCCCTTGCCGGGACTTTACTGTGATGATTATTGTTTCCCTTGCCGGGACTTTACTGTGATGATTATTGTTTCCCTTGCCGGGACTTTACTGTGATGATTATTGTTTCCCTTGCCGGGAGAGTTTATATTATTTGTTTCATTCTTTTGCCCTTAACTGTGATTGTTATTTGGATGAGGAAGAGTGATAATGCACGAAGGGTGATGCCGTACCATTTTTACTTATGTTCGCACAAAGGATCATTCCGTGCCTGGTTTTACTGATTATGTACGAAGAATCATGTCGTGCCTTGTTTTACTGATTATGTACGAAGGAACATTACATTTCGTTTTTATTTAAACCATGCACGATGGATCATGCCGTTCCATGGATGTAAGGATGAGAGTAAAAGCACGAAGGGTGATGCCGTGCACTTTTATTTGATTATTTGGTGAGGATGAGAGTAAAAGCACGAAGGGTGATGCCGTGCAACCATTTAAATTTCTTGTTTTGGTGATAGCTATTTTTATTACACTCTGATTCTCTTTACTGATTTATGATGTGTTGTTGTTGTGTTCCCCCCAGTATGATACCTCCTTTGTTATTTGTGTTATTCGATAATTCTGTTATTTTGTAGAATATACGTTATATAGAACTGCACAGATTTATGTGCGTGTTTGGTCCTAGGCTTGTCAGTACTTAGCCGGGATAGGCCAGGCACTTACCAGCACATGGGGTCGGATTGTGCTGATACTGCATTTCTGTGCGTTTTTGCACAGGTCCAGATTTTGACCAGGAGCAACAACAGTAGAGTAATTGTGGGATTTATGTGCTTCCGAGACCGAGGTAGCTTGCAGGCGTCCGCAGGCCCGGCGTCTGCTCTATTTATTTTTGTTATTGCTGTGGTCTCATTGTTCCGAGACATTCATTATTTTCTTTCAGACCATTATGTGCAGTTATTCCTTAGTAGTTCGTGAGTTGGTGACTCCACATCTTGGGTAGAGGATTTATGTCAGTTGCTTTACATTATTATTATTAATCTCTTATTCGAAAGACTTCCGCATTCAAAAATTTGAGTAATTATTTCCTGCTATTAAATATGAGAACAAAAGTTATGGTATGAACAGGAAATTGGTGAGTGAATTGGCTTGCCTAGCTACCACGAGTAGGCGCCATCACGATCCCGATGGTAGGGGAAATCCGGGTCATGACACATAACTAGTCTGTTTTAGCTCTTTAGGATTTTTTATAAGTTTAACACATGAATCTTGTTAAATACGCTTCTTTATGTTATTTGTTCACTGTGCCTAGTCTGAAATTACGATTTGATTGATTGGGATTCAACCATTATCAAACTTTTCTCTGAGTTCTGGTTAATTGAAAAATGATTTATGATTAAGGCTATGTGTGCAATTGTCACGCCCCAAATCGAGGGACATGACCGGCGCCTGACCGGGTTGCCCCAGTCAAGCGGACCTGGGTGCCTTTCATTCCCACGCGTTAACCCTGTGTTGATTGTTACTCATTAACCAAAATATCTTACCAACAATGACTGATTTCACAATGCATAAACATAACCATGTGATTTATTTACTAACAAGTTCATAATTTATATTTACAACGCCCCATACATATACATAGGCCACAATCCCACAGTTTACATGTCCACGGAGCCTCTAGGATACAAAAAGGGAAATACAATACTTGCCGGTAACAAGGCCCCGGCTATACCTTACAAAATCCAAAAGAAAGTTTGAAATAAAAGTGGCATGAGCCACACTGTGCCCCGAGGAAGAAAGGGGCTCACCAAAAACGGGCAGTGGAAGGAGAAGGATACTACCGCCGATGAGCTGAAGTGCCTGCTACTGATCCACCTACAATCATGACACGAATGTAGCGTCCCCAGCAAAAGGGACGTCAGTACACTTGAATTGTACTGGTATGTATGGACAAACTTTGGCCCAAGTAAACTCAAGCCATTAAACAAGAATCACCGTGTTAAGTCAGCCAATAGATTACATCAAGAAGTCAATTAAGCTAACTAACCACGTTTCCAACCTTTTACTCATTTCAGATAAGCCTCTCCACAAGCACGTTTAAAGTCCACAAATAGAACAACAACCAATCAACCACATAAATTGCAAGTAGTCAAACATAGGAGCAATCAGTGCTCCCCAGGTTGCAAACTCTCCTGCCTGTCTCCTTTCACAATTTCACATTATTGATTTTTGTATCAATTTTCAATAGCGATTTCGATCGCTTTCCATCCTTATTGCCCCCGACCACCCTTATTACCTCGGCCACCCTTATCACCCCAACCCACACCTTATTTCACCACGTTGCGGCGCGCAACACGACCCCGCCTTACAGTTGAAAACACAACAATTTCAAACAGCAGATAAGGTACTACACACACAATTTCAACAAGTTCAAATAAGCAACTTACACATTGGTTCACGTTCTCAATTTCTTCTCAATTCAATATCACAACCATATTACAATATTTCCACAATTCAAGTGTTTGATCTCTTTCCAAAAGGAACCATATATGCCATAACAACAATTTTCCTCAGTTCTTTACCAATTTCAATTCCTTTGTCATCTTTCAATTCATATTTCAAACCATACCACATGTAGTTCAATCATCAATTTTATACCCAACAATGATATCGAAAAATCACATAAAATCTCTCAAATTAACACATGCCAAACGATTTCACACATATGGGCCATTTTACAAGAATCAAAATTAGCCATACATACCGGTGATGATTTTTTTCCTCCTACTTTATGCTTACCCAAGATATCCTACTCTTTCCAACCTTGTTCTTGAAGACTCTTACTTCTACTCACTTCTTTTTACTAGAAATCAAGTTCAATAATCATGCATGAGTGTAAAAATTTTATCTTCAAAAGCTATTATATGCAAACCTCTCTTTACCCAATTAAAACTGAAAATCAAAGAAAATAGTTAGGGTTTATACCTTGAAAAGATTGGGGAAGTTGAATCCTTGCCCTAGGATCCCTTGGAATTAAATGGTTGGAACAATCTTTGAAGATGAAAGATTTCTCTCTCTAAAAACCCTCTCTTCTCTCTCTAATTTTTGGCAAGATAATATGATAAAATGAAGAAGAAGTGTGTTATATTAAAGAAGAGATCGGGTCAAAATATTACAAAAATCTGGGCCGAGGTCGAATATGCGGTCACTATGCGACCGCAGAATCCACATGCGGTCCGCAAAGTGACCGCAGAATGGCCTCAAAGTTGTGCAGGTTCTGTTAAGGAATGCGGTCACTATGCGGTCCGCATGTTTGATCTGCGGTCGCAAAATGCACCGCAGATTTGACATGCGATCGCATATCGACCGCACATTTGATAGATTTTTGGGAAACTCTCTGGAACGATTTGCGGTCAGAATGCGGTCCGCATGTCAGGTTTGCGGTCGCATTCTTGACCGCATATTTGACATTTTTCTGGAAAATTTTATTCTCTACATTTTGAAACGCATTCCTAACACATCATTCGGACCATGACACCACATCTACTAGGTTTTATGCACAAAAATTTTACGGGGCCTTACAGCAATACAACATAAATTGGCTATATTTGTAATTCATATGTTAGACTATTCTGAATCTTATTATGCTTTGTGGTTTGGTTATAGCTGTAAAGATATAGGTATAGTTTCTGGCTATTTTTGAAAAATGACTAAGTATGGCTATTATTGAAATAATTAGAACTATTTGATTAGTCTAGCCACTACTGAAATATTGAGTGGTTAGTTCTGCAATCTATTCCTTGTTAGTTAATGTTAATAAAAGGGGTTACATTTTAAATTAGTCAAAATCTGTTAAAGATAGGTTAAAATTGAAAAAGAGGCTGGGGTTAAAATCTAGCTGAATCTTAAATAGGTTATAAGATAATGGTTATTAGTTAAAAGATGTTAAACCTAGTATACACTAACCTTGGTAGGTTGGTGAAATAATAGATAACAATAAGGGCATAATGGGAACCATAAATGGTATAATTGTGGATTTAATAGAGCCTATAGGGACAAAATAGACTTTAATTCTTAGTATTCTTGTAATTAACCATAAAATAAAGGGTAAGATAGGCTTAGTAAAAAGGTATAACTGAAATAACCCTTAGCAAGTGAGGGCAGCCTAGTAATATACCCTTAATATAATAAAAAAGAATTACTTAGAACCTTCCAGCAGGGGCTGGAAGGCAATTCGAGCTACAAATAAAGGTGTTAAACTGTAATTAATAAGAAAATGAAGGGGAGGGAACTAAGAATATGAATTTTGAATTTTCCCCTCAAAATTTCACCCAAATCACCTATAAATAGGCTTCACTTGAGCCTGAATCTGGGGTTAGACATTAGATATTGGGGTTGGAGAATTCTGGTTTAGAAAAATTCCGAGTTGAATTAAAGGCTAGAAGTCGAGGGTTAAAAATTCTGGAGTTCTAGCAGAGTTCCAAGCTGTTCAATATTGTTGGATTCTATTGGATTTCTTCAATTCTATTTGCTGATTGCTTAATTGTTGGGTTTGGAGAATATACTTGGTTGTTATATTGCTGCTTTCTGTTACTGTTCTTCTACTGTTCTATCGCTGCTATCACTAACTATTCTTCCTCCCAATACCTAGACTCATAAGTTTTCTCTGTTGAACCAGGTACATGTTCTATCCAGAAATGTAATTACCAATTAATTGAAGAAATGAGAAGTGTTATGAGCTACTTGGATGAAGTCTTCTGCTATACTTTATAGATTTATAGTTATGATATATTAGATTTTCTGTAATTCAATAGGATAAATTGTAATAGCTAAACTGTATAAAACTGAAACAATGTAATAGATAGTGTAGAGATAGTGTAAATACAGATATAATCGTCCTTAAACTAAGGTAAAAAACAGGATAATACATGAATTTAATTCACTTAGTAAACAGGCTTAACAGTCATAAATAGTAATTAATTGATCTCGTTTAATTGGAGCATGATAATTAGAAATGATTAATCGAGTTACATCATTGTTTCATCACCTAAATTAGCTCAATAACGGTTTACAACTTCATAAGTTAGAATCAGGTAGCCAATAGTAAGTCAAAATCTACACTGTTAGTATTATAACGCTGTATAAGTAGTTGAAACAATAGAATTATCATTTAAATCCTGCTAATATCAAATGCTTAATTGAAAATTAAAACTTAGGATATATATTGATGAATATGTATTCCAGATTCCTTATGAAATAAAAATGACATTTGTTGATTTATTTTATTGTTCAATGAATACTGGCACGATTATTATGAAGTTTCGGTTCTGCTTTGTATTCTTCTTGTCTTATTTGGGGCTAATTGATAGCATAGCCCAGATCCAATTGGATTTATTACTAGGACTCTGAATAATGAAATATATGTATACTGGATTTCTGAAGCCCAGTTACATGAACTGGACTGTTAATACAGTCCACAATGTCCAGGACTGAAAATGGATTATTGGGCCTGGATGTAATTCTAAAAATACAAAAACAGCAATATAATTAGAAGAAAAACTAAAAATAGAGAATATAGTATTTGATAGGGTTGGACTTTTTAAAAGTAACGGGATGAGCCTCGTATAGTAGGAAAATATGCGGGGCCCCCATATGAACGTTAATAAATGATAGACTCGGGGAGACCGTTAAGCGAATTTCACGGTCTTACCTAAAAGATAATAAACCTTAGTCGTTATAGGCACGATTTAAAATATACATTCATTAATACGAGTGCACATTTATCTGACTCAAATCTAAAATCCCGGGGAAGCTGAAACGTATTAAAAGTCACCGGCTTACTGGTTGCGGTGTGACTCAAAATGTGTTTTCGTGACGTTGCAAGTTGTTAAAAATATCAAAATGGGACATTCACATTTTGTAAAAGCATATAACCAAATCATATAAGTCAAAAATGACAGTTGAGTGACCGTGCTAAAACCACAGAATTCGGGAGTGTCTAACACCTTCTCCCGGGTTAACGAAATTCCATTTCCGGATTTCTAGTTTTGTGGACTGTTTAAACAGAGTCAATTTCCTCAGATTTGGGATTAACCGATGACTTGGGACACCATTATCTTCCCAAGTGGCGACTCTGAAACTCTAAATAAAATTTTGTTCAGATTGTCCTTAAAGTCGAAAAACTCCTTCCTCGTTATTATCATTATATCCTATCTGTGGGTGTACTATTAATTAACGGGGTATACCTTATTCCTTTTGGAAAAGAGGTAGTAAAAAGGGAGGTGTGACAATCATCAAGAGCTTGTTCATGTTTTTCAAATCTTTTAAAAATGCTGAGTAGCAAAGTACAATTTTAAAACCTTAGATTGAGATAAAAATATGCACAGTATTATCAAAACACTAATACCAACCCCTGAAGGATTCAGATAATCGGCACGAAGCCCAAAACATGATAATTAGTCCAATTCTTGATAATTAATATCTTTATTAGGGTGTCAATTCAATTTCAAGGAATTAGGTGTTATTATTTATTAAGCGGGACGGACCAAGTAACAATCCTCAATGGTTCTCTACCTGTGACGACCCGGCCCGTCATCACGAGAATTACCACCTCGTTACCTTGCATTTATGTGTTTTATACTGTTATATCAGTGTTAGAGTCTATTCGGTGAATTAGGAGTGATTTGGGTTGTAAATGAGGCAATTAGCCTTTTTGAAGGAAGCTTGAATGTGGAAAGTCAACCTGGAGTTGGCTATGTAGTTAGAGTGCTCGGAATCAGATTCTGATGATTTGGTTAGTTCTGGGAGGTGATTTGTGACTTAGGTGAGCGATCGAACTTGAATTTGGAGGTCCTGTGTAGTTTTAGGCTTGAATTGGCTAAGGTTCAATTTTGTCGAAATACGAATGGTAGGTGAGATTTTGACCCGGACGTCGGAATGGAATTCTGACAGTTGCAGTAGCACCGTTAGGTGATTTTGGATGTGTCTGCAAAATTTCAGGTCATTCGGAGGTCGTTTGGTCGGGTTTTTGATTGAATGTGTAATTCATAAAGTTTTAAGGAATTTAGGCTTGAATTCGATGTGAATTGTGGGTTTTGGTTTTGTTAGACGTGTTTTGAGGATTGGAACAAGTTTGAATAAAGTATTTGGATATGTTGGTGTGTTCGGATGAGCTCGCGGGGGCCTCGGGGTGTTGTCAGATGGTTAAACGGGAGAAAAACATGGAAATTGCATGTCTGAAGATTGCTGGTTCTGTTGTTTTCGCTCCTACGGAAATGGGAGCGAGTCCGTAGGAGCGGAAAAGAGAGCGCAGATGCGCTGGTGTCCGCTGAAGCGGATCTTGGTCCACAGGGGCGGCACCACTGGTGCGGAAGGTAAGACCACAGAACCGGTTTGGGCTCGTTATGTGAGGATCCGCAGAAGCGGAAGGCTTGTTGCCTAAGCGAGTCCGCAAAAGCGGACTTTGATGCGCAGAAGCGATAAGACCCGCAGGAGCGGAGGTGGTTCTGCAGGAGCGGACGCATGGAAGCGGTCCGTGGCTCGCAGAAGCGAAAGTGGACAATTAGGCATGGGTTTTGTAGAAGCGACCGTTTGGTCGCGGAAGCGGTATCGCAGAGGCGGAATTTGTCCGCAGAAGCGTAAGTCGCAGAGGGTTTAATTATATCAGGAGTTAGAAATTTCAGAAATATTTCAAAACATTAGGGCTTCGGTTTAAGAGGCGAATTGGGCGATTTGGATGGGAAATTGCTGGGAGTTCATCGGGTTATCATCGGAGGTGAGTTTTATTGTTCAATTACGTGTTTTTATCTTGAAATCCTCCTCTATTTTACTTAAATTGGATGAAATTATGGGGGAATTTAGCCTAAGCCAGGGCTTTGGTAAAATGTCAATTTGAATGGGCAAACGGAGTCCGATTTTGGAAAACTTTACATGCATAGACTCGTATTGAGATGAGGATTCCGGATATGTAACTTTTGTAGTTTTTCAAGAAGTGTTCCGAAAGTCGAGTTTTGACAACTTCGTGGGTTTCGTTGCAATTTGAGTTATTTCGAATGGGTTGTGTGTTATTAGCATATATTGATGTATTCTCTATGATTTTGAGCAAATTTGGCATCCGAGTAGATTGATTTACGAGACAAGCACAAGGCAGACTGAGGCTTCTACCGGTTCGAGGTGAGTGGTGGTAGTAAATAATGTACTGAGGGTTTGAAACCCCGTACTTGCACTATACAATGCTATGTAGAGATAAGACACGCGTCATGTGACGGGTGTGGTGGCATTGTGATTTGGGGATTGGACTTGGTCGTTCCCGACTGATAGTGTATTATGTATTATGATTATGTGTAAGATTATAACTGTGCAATTTGGCTAGTAGCCATGTTTGGGGCCTTGTGCCGATCTGTAGAGTATTTAGGGAGCCAGTAGAGCTAAGCGACCCTTATATCATGATGGATACATATACTCAGCCGTAGTTATAGCTATATTGCATATCATGAGCCCATACTAGATATGTACCTTGAGAGAGACTATCTAGGGTGGAATTCCCTGTTCTAGCTGAGTGGGACTGAGAGGCCAAGTCTATACCGATTAGTGATATACATGTGGATCGGACTGTACGCCGCAGTATTATTGCGCTTGGGCTGTAAGAGCCCCTTCGGAGTCTGAGTCTGCACACATTCTCAGTGAGCGCTGGAGCATATTATGGGATCGGGCTGCACGCCGCAGCAGTATAGTTATATATATATATATATATATATATATATATTGGATCGGACTGCACATCGCAATAATATATGAGTGGATCGGGCTGCACGCCGCAACATCATAGGGCTTGGTCCTAGGGAGCCCCTCCGAAGTCTGTATACACCCCAGTAAGCGCCATCGACGTTAAATGGAGCGAGCTGCGCGCCGCAGCGGTATATGTATTGGAGTGGGCTGCACGCCGCAGCATTATATTTATTCATATCCTTATACATACTTAAATACTTATACATTATAGGCATATGTATATATCCTCATACATTGGGATGGCTGTACACCGTAGCGGTACGAGTGAGGATTTGGTCAGTATAGGACCTTGTTGAGATAGATGTGGACTGGAGATCAGAGTATTCACTGTTGTGATGACTTACCTGTGAGGTTACCCTTAGAACTGTATAGGGACAGTACAAGTGTTCTCACTTCCAGTTGTTATTTATTATTATTACTCACTGAGTTGAAATATACTCACCCCACTCCCCTGCACTTTTTGTGCAGATATGCAGGTTTAGGAGGGCAGTTGAGCTATCGCAACTTCTTGTGTTATCGCCATTCCGTGGAGACTTCGAGGTAGCTGCCGACGTCCGCAGTACCTGACCTCTTCCTCTTTATCATTTTGTTGTTTCAATTCTGCTTAGTCTGGATTTCGTAGTAGATCTCATTTGTAGAGGCTCAGACTTGTGACACTACGATTTGGTTGGGACTGTATTCGTGTATTTCATTTCTGCACTTCTTGATTTGTTATAAAGACAAGTTGATTATGCCGATTAATCAGTATTGATTTATAATTGGCTGGTTTAAATGGATAAGATGGTCGGGCTTCCCTAGCAATATGTTGGGTGCCATCACGACCGGGGTTTGGGTCGTGACACTACCCCACACCCGTTATCCGGCGTGCAAGTCACATCTTTACAACACTAGGATGTGCAAGTCCGGGGTTTACTAACCCTCAGGACATCATTTACAAGTATTATCCACCTCGATCCGGCAAAAACTCAAGCCTGCAACGCCTTAGCTCCTCGAACCGGAATCCACGCATGTCAAAACTAGCCAAAATCAGTACAAATATATCAAAATAGGCTAATGGAACAACACCCAATTGAAAGCAATCAAAATACATGAAAAATCTTGAAACTAGCAAAACCCGAGCCCCGAGACCGCTTCTCGAATAATTACAAAAGTTACATTTTTAGAATCCTTATCTCAACACGAGTCCATACATATAAAGAACTCCTAATTCGGACCACAAATGGTCCTTCAAATCTCCATTTTAAGGTTTTTATTCAAAGCCCTAATTTTCTTGATTTCTTACACAAATTCAGAGAATTAATGGAAGATTCTTTGATAAAATAACGTATTAAGACCACGAGACTTACCTCCAATCAGTTCCTGATGAAATACCCTTCGAATTCTATCAATTAGCTCTCAATGTAGTGCAACAATGGGGGAAATAATGAAACCCTCGCGACTGATATGATTTTTAACTGATTCTGTCCGACACTTAAATTACCTTACGCGATCGCGACCTCTAGCACGCGATCGTGATGAACAACTGACAGGTCTCAAATGATCGCGACTTCCATCATGCGATCGCGTATCACAAAATCTCAGGCCACCATTTTCCTTCTACGCGAACGCGTGCATTACCCTACGAACGCGTACCTCTAACATTTTCCTCTACGCGATCGCAACAGCCTCTTCGCGATCGCGTAGGCTAAAATTTCAAGGTCCAAATTTTTCTTCTACGCGATCGTGATGGGTTAATTTCCTGCAACTTTATAACAGCAATTCAGCTATGCTATTTATCACAAAATGGTTCGTTTGACCCCCGAAATCACCCTCGAGACCCCCGGGACCTCAACCAAAACCACCAACCTACTCCAAAACACGATAAAAACTTGTTCCAATCATAAACGCCTGGCCTTAAACACAAAAATCATCAAATCATGACAGATTTAAGCCTAAGTTTCAACTATAACTTCCGAAACCAACATTAAATCAAAACCCCGATCAAACAATGTTCGAGTGACCTGAAAATTTGCAGACATATCCAAAATCACCTAACGAAGCTACTGCAACTGTCAAAATTCCATTTCGACTCTTGGATCAAAATCTCACCTATCGATCAGATCCACCAAAATTCCAACTTAGCCAATTCAAGTCCATTTCTATACCGGAACTCCAAATTTAATTCCGATCGCTCCCCTAAGTCATAAATCACCTCCCAAAGCTAACCGAATCATTGAAATTTGATTCCAAGCCCTCTAACCATATAGTCAACATCAGGTTGACTTCTTATAAATAAGCTTCACTCTAAAAGGCTATATGCCTTATTTTCAACCAGAATTAATTCGAATTCACTCGATAGACTCTAAGACAGGTATAGCAATATGAAACAACTTAATGAGGGGAAAACGGGGTGGTAACTCATGTGACAACGGACCGGGTCATCATAATAACATTTTGTGATTTTAAGTAAGAAATTATCACAAATAGAAGTTAATTAATAAAATCAAAATAGATACAAAATAAAAAAAATACACAAAATGCAAAAGAAAATAAAATACAAAATACAAAATAAAATAAATAAAAAAAGATAAAACACAAAGAAAAAAAAAGATAATACAAATACATGGCCATAATTGGATCAGTGGCCCAAACAGTTATCAAGCTTAAGCCCAAAACCAAGCCAAAATGACCCAGGCCCAAATGTTATCGATCCGTTCTGCCCCATGAAACACAAAATGATGTCGTTACAGCGCCATTAATCCTGGCCCTCCATTTTTGATAATCCAACGGCTAAGGAAGGCTCAACTATTTCTAATAGGATATAGATTATATACAATTTTTAAAACACTAAAATCAATTTAAAAGTTTGTATCCTCTTCTCCCCTACCTAAAGCCGCCTTACTCTCCCTGCCCAACTTGCCGGAACCCTACCGACAGGAAATATTCCCTTACCAAACACCACACCCTTAACACCGTATGACCGACATGACGTCCTCTTCTCACCCCTCTACTTTCCTTCCTTCGACTACCTTCACATCTCTTCAAATATTCGAATTAAACTCGCTGGAACCCTACCGCCGGCGAGTAACATTTCACCCAAAAAACTCCAAACTCACACCAAACATCCCCTTGTCCATCCTCTACCTATCTTCAAAGGTTTTAAACCCTAAAATTCATTAGATTTACTCAAATTCCTTCGAGACTTTACAACAGACCAAGAAAATTTTAAATTTTGGTTCTTCATGACGAATACCAATTAAAAGATAGAGAGAAGAAAAAAAGAAGAAGAAGGAGAAGAAAGATTGAGAAGTGAAAAGGCGGGTATAATAAAAGCTAAGTTCTTTTATCTTTAATTTCTTTTATATTCATGTCTTTCCTTCTAAATATTATTATACGATTCTGATTAGGTTTGTTTATTGATTTAGCATATGATAAATTTTAGATTTATTAAATTTGTTTCTTCTTCTTTAAAAGATAATATCTGGATGTGGTATTCATTCTTAGTTTCTTTTCAATTGTTCTTAGTCCTGCTTCTTTGATAAATTTTGTTTATGATTTTGATTTGTTTCTTATTTTTTTCTTTCGGATAGATTTCATAGTCTATTGATGGTTAAATAATAAATGGAATTTCTCAGAGTTAATCTGTTCAATTTTAAGTTGGATAATTGCTATTGATTAATTGTGATTTGTGAATTTGTTTTGTGACTAAGTGATAATTTTTGTTTCAAACTCTATTTTGTGATTTAGTAATTTCATTTTATAGTTTTAATATTAGTGTAATAAACAGAGATTAGGGTCTGATTGGTTATAGCTGATTAATACAAAATTGTTTGATAAATCTGAAATTAGGGTTCTTCGAGTATAATTGATTGATTAAAGATCATAATTAATAACTGATTGATTAATTAGCATTTGATCAGTTAATATAATAATATTAAAGGCAATAAGGGGTAATAAAACTCAGGAAGTAAAGGTAGGATTGGAAGCTAAAAGGGCCTTTAGTAATATCAATTCTGCAGTAAGGGGTTTAGGTATATGAAATGGTATAATTGTAATACATATAGAGGATTAAGGGTAGTTTGGGTAGTAAAAGGGGGTAAATTAGTGAATAACAAATGCAAGTGAGGGTATAATAGGAATTTCAAACGAAAAGGAACATGGTAGAAGACCCTAGAATATTCTAGAATGGGTTTTAATGCTAGTTTTAACAAAATAAGTATAGTAACTTCTTTAACAAGTCAAGAATAGGGGAACAAATCTGAAAATACTAAAAATTAGATTTTCCTCCATTTTTAATTCTATAAATCAGACAATTTTTGCCATAATTAGGGACTTTTCTCCAGATTTTTAACTTTTCTTCCAGATTTTTAAGCTTCTCCCGATTTTTGAACTCAAAAATTCCCAAAAAATACTTGTTAAGGTTCCAGTTATGAAATTAATATTTTCCAGATTATATTCTTCTCTTCCTCATCTAAAATCATTAAAAAAATCCAAAAACAATGAGAACTATTAAGAATCTAGAAGAGATACTGTTACACTGAACTTCACAGCTTGAATCTCAATCTTAAAGGTACAATTTAGATTAGATGAATACTGTTTTGGTTGCTGAAATTCTGGTTGACTATCGAAGACGTGTAAATGGTTGTTTTAAAATTCTGTTGTTGTTGGATTCAAATAGCTGATATGTTACTACAGTGTTGTGGCTAACTTTTCTCCTTTGTTTCTAACACAATTTTCAGGTGCACTCCTTGAAAGCCATTACTGTGTAAATTTCATTTGAAACGTGATGTGAAAATTGAAGCTGATTTTGGATGAGAATTCTGCTCTAATTCTTACATTTTAGCTTAGTTTGTTTTGGTACATACTGATCAGCTTAGACATTAATTGAATTGAAGTCGTTTGTAATATTTGGACTGTAATTATATTCATTGAGTTGTATTAATGAATTGTATTGGAATATGAATGATAATGAACTATTAATTTTTTTTCCAAATTCAAAATTTCTCTTTCTGAAGTGATAGTTTCTATAAGAAATTATGATAAATTGATATGATTTTACAAGTAGAAATTACAGTGTAGATAACTTGCATTCAAGCTTTGCATAAATTTCTAAGTGTTAGTCCATAAGGTCAATCAACTATTGTAACTATTATTCAGAAATATATATATATCGATATATCGATTAAAGTCAAAGTGACAATGACTGAATTCAAATCAAGGTATTGGTTCATATAAAATCTCAGTGTATAGAATGTTCAAAAATAGTTAACGAAGTAGGAGCCTAGCTGTGAAATTACATGGATTCTTCTTTGCCACTGGGCATATGCGGGCCTATGTATTCAATTATACACAGGTTGGTCCAACATTGGTTTTGGTCCATAAAGCGGGTATGTTGCAAGGCCCGGAGTTAATATCAGTTTGTTAAATAACAGGTAATATATGTCATGTTAAATAAAGATTTATCACATACATGAATAGGGTTAATGTTATTAATAAAAATATTTCAGTAACAATGGCATCAGAGTAGATTGGATATGTTGTCCGCGAGCTCGGATTGAATGCATTTCGGTCTCTAAATTCGAAGCCTGTTTTGACATCCTAATAATAACACATGAACTCATGACCTCAATTATAATAATTAATAGGTAATGGATAAACAATTTAGTGTATATATATATGATTAGAGATGAAACATGTAGAAAATTTAGTACTCTAGGATTGGTCTTTAAATAAAATTGGGACGAGCCTCGCCCATTAAAAATAAACAAATTGCGGGGCCCCCTAAATAAGTTTCAACAAAAAAAATTAGATTTGGAAGGACTGTTTAGTAAATTTCACGATCTTTCCAAAAGATTTACAAGACGTAGACACTTTAGGCGCAATTTTTAACATACATTTTCAAATACGTGTGCACATTTATGTGACCCAAATCCTTCTCTCAACGAAGTCGAAATGTATCTAAAGCCACATGTGTACTGGTACGATGTGGCCCGAAATGTATTTTCACGACGTTGCAATTCTTTATTAATGATAAAACGGAATATTAATAAATGCACATAAATTGGAACATATATAGAAATCAGATAAAAACAATCACAGCAGTTGAGCGACCGTGCTAGAACCACGGAATCCCGGAGTGCCTAACACCTTATCCTCGGTTAACAGAATTCCTTATCTTCTGATTTTGCAGTATGTTAACAGAGTCATAATTTCCTCGGTTCGGGATTAAACCGGTGACTTGGGACACCATTATTTTTCCAAGTGGTGACCTTGAAATTTAATAACTAAATCCCGTTCCGAATGTCCTATAATTGGAAAAACTCCTTCCTTTTATTATATCCCTTCCCGGGGTGTAGTAATAGCGGTAAGAAAAAGGAGGTGTGACAGCTCTGGCGACTCTGGGGGATAAGAAACCCGGAACTTCGGTTCAGGGTTTAAGAATTCAAGCTCAGTTAAATTGTTATTTTGTCTATATCTGATTTCCTTATATGCTTTAATCAACATGCTATATGTTTAACTCTTTGATATTACGTGAACTATATATATAAAATTGTGTCGAAAAATCCTTCTCCTCTTACCTCCGGGGATGTGCTTACTAGTTGAGACTCCCCTTTCTGTTAAGTCATACCTAAATAAGTAATAGAGGCCAGAAAATTTACAAAGCTAGACGATCCCGTGGGTCTCCAGTACGTAGCTCTCTCCTCGATCCGAGAAGTCCGCTCGGGTACACAGTCTAGTACCATTGAAAATCAAGATATTGAGCCTAGAATTAGGACAATTTTTTGCATCATATCTGACTTAGGGGACTTAACACAGGGGTTGGGTCCGTCTAGGACAGGTGACCCGTATATCAAAGACCGAGCATGATTATATGTTGCATTTATTTGTCCTGGACTATTATGCTGACCAGCTAAATACCTGAAAACAAAAAGAGAGAAAAATAGCGATTTCTAGAATAACAATACTTAAATACTGACGAAACGCTGTCAAAATTTTTAGAAAAAAAAATATGAAAAGTGTCGGGTCAATTTTAAAAATGAGGTCTAAAAATAATTTGACCGAACTATGCTGGTTCGATTATCACCGGATGTGAGATACGTAGGCAACCCGTGACGGGTCCAACCACCCCTTTTCAAAAAAATAACCAAAAAATATCAAATTTTGATTTTGTTATAAACAAGTCAAGTGATGTCATTCTTGTTTAAAATAAGCTGAATGTCCCCCAAAAGGACACCGGAAGGCCGTTTTTGCAAGAATAGCCACTTTGAGTCCTTTAAATAATTTGCAGGCACAGCCTTGAAATATTCCCTCGCGGAAATGTCAAAAGGCCGTATTCGCAAAATCAAGTTTGTGTCATCACTCAATCTTGCAAAAAATAATCACTTTGTCAAATAAGCCATTACATTGCGAATTTTGTAAAGATAGTCAATTGACATTAAAAACTTCTCAGTCATGTGTTGGCTTGTGGCAGTGCTGAACAATGCCCCGTGAGCCTCAGGATGAGAAAATTTTTGAGTTTATTTTCTTAAACAAAATTTTGCAAAAAAAATAGCCACTTGGTCAAATAAGCCATTACATGGCCAATTTTGTAAAAATAGTCACAATTGACATTAAAAAATTTTCAGTCTTGTGTTGGCTTGTGGCGATGCCGAATGATGCCCCATGAGCCCCAGGATGAGGAAATTTTTGAGTTTATTTTCTTAAACAAAATTTCGCAAAAAACAGTCACTTTGCCAAAATAAGCCATAGCATGGCCAATCTTGTAAAAATAGTCATAATTGACATTAAAAATATTCTTAGTCTTGTGGAAATCGGTGGCACAAGATGTGAAAGTTTTTCATCAAGTTTGTAGTTGGAGTCGTCTTCTATAATTTTCCTTCAAAGAAAACAACTTTAAAAAAATCAAATAAACATCTCTTTGTTTTTGCATTAATTTGCAAGAAATATGCTCGGTTTGATTCATGGGGGGTCATGATACATAGGAAATCCACATAGCTTTCGACCATAACCATAACCAAAAAGAAAAAAAAAGAAAAGCCAATAAAAGCACAAGAAAAGAAAATAGTGGAAAACCAAGAAAGAAAAGGGAAAAAAAGGAATAATAATAAATAAAAATAATGCCTTAACACTAACGTGGTGGCTTCGTTTTGTTAATCCAGAAAGTTGAGGTGGTTGGTTGTGGTAAACTGGAAAACAAGATCCAAGGAAAATTATAATTGACATCGAAGCTGTTACGAGTGCTCAAGAGACTCAGGATTAGGGATTTCAACAAGGGTCTTCTGTGGTTGAGGAATATAGAACACTGAAACAACAAATGACCAAATGCGTCAAGCATGGGCCAATGGCCATGGACAGCCTTCTCATGAGTCGCAATTTGCTATACAGCAAGAACAAGACCATTTTCCCGAGTAACAATCGTACTCGTTTGATCTTCCTGTGAACATCGAGAATCTTACCCGAAAGAAGGTACATGAATAAATAGCCCAAAGAATGGAAAGATTAGAACAACATCTGAAAAACACGCAAGCAATGGCACGTCAAAAGAGAGTTGCCTTCAGAGATCTATGTATGTTCCCCGATGACCACTTGCCGCCTGGTTTCAAGGTTCCCAAATTGGAAAAGTACGATAGACGTGGAAACCCCATAGCCCACCTGAAAAGATATTGCAACCAATTGAGAGGTGTGGGAAGAAATGAAGAATTACTTGTGGTTTATTTTGGGGAAAGCCTCTCGGGAGTAGCATCTAAATGGTTTTGGGATCAAGACACATCTTGTTGGTACGTCTAGAATGACCTGGCACGGCCCTTTATCAAACAATTTCAATACAATATCGACATCACCCCAAACTGCATTTCCCTTTCTAAACTAAAAAAAAAACCAACTGAAAGTTTCAGGGAATATGCCGTCAAATGGAGAGTGCAGGCAGCTAGAGCTAAGCCACCCATGGATGATCACAATTTGGCCACTGTTTTCCTTCAGGCTCAAGAGTCGGATTACTTTCAAAACATGGTATCTGCAGTTGGTCAATCCTTTAAAGAAATAATCAAAATGGGAGAAATGGTGGAAGACGACCTTAAGACATGCAAAATTATAACTCATGCAAAGTGAATTTGATGATGCGAATGGGAGGGATGAAGAAATCATGATGATATGAGGGTCGATAAGAGGTCCTATGAGAACATCTAGAAGATATATGCAACCCCATCAGATTTTCCATGGCCCCCTTAAGCATTACTACCCGCCTCAGAACCCTCCATACTATGTCAATCCAGTCCAATATGTTGCCCAACCCTCAAATCACTCAAGAAAGCGAGCACGAACATCACAAAATCTCCACCACCCTCTGCAAAATTTCCAAGCACCTTATAACCCACATCCAAGCCACGGGTATGGAAGGGAACAAAAGTTGAAAGATAATTTTACACCAATAGGAGAGTCCTATGCAAGCTTGTTTGAGAAGTTAAAACAACGTGACATGATTGCATCCATTCCTCCAAATCGGGTGGATCAACGTGCGAGAAGCTTTGACTTATCTCAAAGGTGTGAATACCACTCCAATGTTCTGGGGCACGATGTTGAAAGTTGTTGGGATTTGAAAAGAGAGATAGAAATAATGATTCAGGAAGGAATAATTGTGGTCCAAGATAGTCGCATCCAGAAAATTGCACAGAATCCTTTACCTGCACATGACGGAGCACAGTTTGTGGGAATGTTGCCCGGTGATGTGGAGGATGAGAATCTTTTTGGGAAATTGTCAACCGAAGTTGAAGATATTGTAACAGATAGTGGTCTTGGCAACATTAAGATAGAACTCAGTGGCTAAGATGCCATGCTTGGTAATTGAGAAGGCGCTTCATCTCTTGGAGTTTTGGTGGTTTATTTTGGTATCATTTTTGTTGCACGGGTTATTTCAAGGTTGTAATCCGGACATTGGCTTGGAAGTCAAAACCCTTCTATCTTTCCACTTTGCTTTATTTAGTAAAAATTGTTTAGATCCATCTAGGTTTCTAATTCTAGTCTAGTCTGTTCGTTTTGTTGTTTGTCATGTTGTTTCAACCCATCAGTCTAATACAATTCTCCATTTCCCATCATTTCAAGTCATTCCATTTCTAATCACTTTCCAATTATTCTCATACTGATTTTAGTGACATGACATGCACATAATTCTCACCCTGATTTCAAAAGCAATAAAACAATGTTGAAGATGTAAGGGTACTTAAAAGAAATGAAACATATGGGAATATTTGAAGATTGAATTAAGTGAAACTGGAGAAAATAGAACATAAAGAAATACTGTGAAATTCATCATGCCTCATCGATTTAAAGCCAAAGGCAAGCGTACCTCAAAGCTAAAAGGACCATTTATGATATCGAGATTGTTGCCCAATGGCACTAAGAATCGGAAAATACAGATGACAAATATGTGGATCAGTCGAAAGGTGTTTAAATGTGTACTTTGTACTTGGTATGTTTTTAGGATTGGAATGACGAAGTCATTTTGTTCGGCTATCCAAACACTTTGTCCATTGCTTTCCCTTTGAGCTTTGTTATATTTTTCTTTCATATCCCTCTTTCGGAATCCACAACAAAAATTGAGGATTGAGCGGGGAAATCAAATGGAGAAACAAAAGAAATAAGAATAGAAGAGAAAAAGAAAGAAGAAAAGAAGAAAAAAAAGAAAAAGAGAAAAGAAAAAGAAAAGAGAAAGAAAAGAAAAGAAAGAAAAGAATTCAAGAAAAAGAAGAAATTGGGAGAAGTCAAGTCGCAACAATGAAGCGATCTTATGATCCGAACTATGTTTTGACTTGATCCCGAAAGGGTACGTAGGCAGCCTCACTGAGGTTCAGTCACAACAGAAAAAAAATTCAAATATCCCTAAGAATGAAACTGGGGCAGAAGTTATGTTTGTTATGGAAGATAAGATTCCAAAATTTGTAATTTTAACCCAAGCTGAAAAAATTTTGAGCCTTTATATCCTTCTTTCTAAATCCCATCAAAAAGCCTACATAACGGTCCAAACAATGAACCTTCCGATCAATTTTCAACAAATGCCGAGTCAAACGAGCAAAGGTGAATCATATCCGGGGCAACACTCCAGTCCAAACAAAGGAAAATAAAGAATTAAAGAGATGATGAGAACCACCTCGAGACTCCAAGATGAGATAAATCAAAATGAGAGAGTCTTATTGGTGAAAACCATCACGGGCACCATAAGGCGACAATGCGTTGAGAGAAAAATCAAAATGCGAGAGGCTTGATGGTGAAAACCCTATGGGCACTACAAGTCGATTAAGGATTATGAATCAAACTGGGAAAATGAAGTATCGATGACCAGTTTCACAGAAAATTACAACAAGAGTTGGGCATCAGATTTGCTATACAGAGAAGGCTAAAAGTGCATGTCAAGGTCGCTAGAGTCGGTATTCACATGCGATGAGTCATTCTTCTGTAGATTTCTTACTAGGAATCATCTCTCCCCACAACTTATTTTCATTCTATTCTTCCCACTTTGCTTATCTTTCCTTCTTCCTGTGTCTGTCGGATCATAACAAACAAAGAAGTGATTTCAAAATTTGCCACCAAGCTTTCCAATTGCACGAGATGGGATTTGGTCAACACATCAACTGTCATGAGTCAGGAAAAGACAAGGTCGGTGGTTTAAGCAAAAAGAGCAACATGTGCAATGAAGCAGGTAATAATTAAAAATATTTTAGGGTTCATGGGAGACACAAAGGTCGGCAAAGGGCCAACTCGGGAACAATATAACAAATGGAAGTATGGGGGTTCAAACGAAGAGGAGGTATATCTTCTGACAAAGGAATGAGTCAGTCAAGAAACATTTAAGGTATTCAAATAGACTTTAAGATCGGAGTTTGTGGGAATCGAGGAATTAGTAAAATGACAGGCCGTAAGGGCTGCGGGTTTGAAAAAAGAGGAAGTGTTTTATGTAACAAGGATGACAAGGGAAAATGGATAGCAGGTGAACAGGCAATACATTCAAGTGGAAAGCAGTTATCAAAGGAAGAGAAAGAACAATCGCCATCAAAGTTCAAGGCCACAACCAACCACCTCATTTTAAATTGACAGAATTTTCTTTGACTTGAAACAGGGGGATGGAAAATGTTATTATCAAACTAGGGCAGAAAATTTTCTGTCACATTAAAATTTTTTTTGAAATGGGATAGTCATCTAAGGAGCATGAACGTAAATACAATTGTTTTTGAAGGTGGACAATTCAAGTCGGAAGGTAACTAGAACAAGTTTCGGAGAATTATAAGATAAAGGAAAGAATCTTAGTATGTTGAATCTTTCACCTAAGATGAAAATCTTACTCTGATGAACTTTTCACCTAAGATAAAAGGAAAGAATCTTAGTCTGTTGAAATTTTCACCTAAGATGAAATCTTAGTCTGATGAATTTTTCCCGTAAGATAAAGGGATAATGTAATTTGAAAATAAAAGGAAGGCATAAGTCAATAAAAGGAAAGGCATAATGAGGAAAAGGGAAAGGCATAATTTGAAAATAAAAGCTGAAGTTGGAAAAAGAAATGAAAGCAGAAGTCAAAAAAAGAAAGAAAAGATTGTTGAATTTGAAAGCTTAAGAAAGTCTAAATTGAAAATGGACCCAGTTTGATGAATTATCTCCTGGATTCCTAATCTAAGTCTGATGGATCTTCCTCCTGAGACAACACAGAAAATAGACACAGTCTGATAAATCATCTCCTGGAGTAATAATCTCAGTCCGATTGATCTTCCTCCTTAGGCAACACATAAAATGAACCTACTCTGATGAATTATCTCCTAGAGTCGAAATCTCAGTCCGATGGATCTTCCTCCTGAGACCACACAGAAAATGGACCTAGTCTGATGAACTATCTCCTAGAGTCAAAATCTTAGTCCGATGCATCTTCCTCCTGAGACCACAAAGAAAATCGATCTAGTCTGATGAATTATCTTCTAGAGTCGACATCTCAGTCCGATGGATCTTCCTTCTATGACTACACAGAAATGGACGTAGTCCAATGAGAGTCAAAATCTTAGTCTGTTGAAACTTTCTCCTAAGATAAAAGTCTTAGTCTGATGAATTTTTCACCTAAGATAAAGGTAAAATCTTAGTCTATTGAATCTTTCACATAAGATGAAAATCTTAGTCCGATGAAATTTTCACCTAAGATAATGGCATACTTTTCTGCATTTTTTTAATTTTTGCTCAGGCGCCACCTGGATAACAAGGGAATACTTTTCTGCATTTTTAATTTTTGCTCAGGCACCCACCTGGATAACAATGGAATATTTTTTTGCATTTTTAAATTATCGCTCATGCGCCACCTGGATAACAAGGGAATAATTTTCTGCATTTTTAATTTTTGCTCAGGCGCCCACTTGGATAATAAGGGAACCCTTTTCTGCATTTTTAAATTTTCGCTCAAGCGCCCACCAGGATAACAAGGGAATACTTTTCTGCATTTTAATTTCTGCATCAGGCGCCCACCTGGATAACAAGGGAATATTTTTTTGCATTTTGAAATTCTGCATCAGGCGCCCACCTGGATAACAAGGGAATACTTTTCTGCATTTTTTAATTTTTGCTCAGGCGCCCACTTGTATAACAAGGGAATACTTTTTCAAAAATTGAAAATTTTCTTTTAATTCTTACATTTAATAACATGATATGCCCAGTCACCATACTGGGGCAGAGAAAATCTTTCTTTGGTAGTCGCAAGAAGGAGTCCACCTGGAAAATGGACACATATTTGAAATTGAAGTGGCTGAACATCATCAAGGCAACAACAGGAATGCCGTTGAAAGAGTACAAAATACAAGTTTAAGGCAACAACAGGAATGCCGTGGGAAGAATACATGATGAAAGATCAAAGCAATACAAGAATACAAGACATAGATAGGATTATTTGTAATTCATAGACCATAGCTTAGGCTAGCGTCTTTTATTTTTTTTATCATGGTGTAATAAGGGTTCAGTCAGCAGTTACAGCAGTAACAACATCAACATCAGTGAAATCAGAGTCCCTGGTAGTCCCAACTACCAGACATTCTCGGTCTACACTGACTTGATTCCTGTTTAGCCCAGGGTATGTAGGCAACCTTTGAAGCATGGTGCGGTCAAAACTTTTCAAAATGCTTCACAACGGGATACTCGAACGGGTAAAAATCGCTCATATTTGCTCACTTATCTTTGCACGAAAAATCTTCGTGTTCCCGAGCAAAGAGGGGAAGTAGTGAGCACATGATTTTTACTCTTCATATGAGTTATTCCCATAAAATTCAAATAAATAATTTTTCCTTATTTTTTACAATTTGTGTAAATTTTGTGTTAATTGTTTGCATGTTATTTGCACATGATTAGTCAAATATATACAAAAATATGCATTTTGCGTTTAGGAATTTAATGTCACCTTTGTAGGTGTTAATTCAATTTAGAACAATTTTAAAGAAATCAAAATATAGCATTTTTTTATTTTAATTGAGAAATTATCTGTCACGATCCAAACCCTGGTCGTGATGGCGCCCAACACAATGCTAGGCAAGCCCGACCATACTATCCCTTAAACCAGCCAGTTATTAATTCCAATTAATTCTTAAACAGTAAATGATCATATCAGGTGATAAGCAAAATGTAAAAACATACAAAATACGGTCCCAAACATATCGTGGTGTCACAAGACTAAGCCTCTACAGAATAACATCCTAATACAAACAAGTCTAGGCAAATAGAAAATCAACAAGGTGATAAAGAAAGAGAAAACAGGCTCTGCGGACGCTGGCAGCTACCTCGTAATCTCGGCAAAAGCAGACAAGGATTAGCAGCTACAATGTCTCAACTGCTCTCGGGCACCTGTGGATCTGCACAGAAAGTGCAGGGGAGTGGGGTGAGTATATTTCAACTCAGTGAGTCACAATAATAAATAAAAGCTAAAAGTAAGAACTCCTGTGCTATCACTTAGCAGTTCTAAGGCAACCCTCACAGGTACGTCATCACTGTGGTAGTACTCTGATCTCCAATCCACATCTATCTCTACAAGATCCCACACTGATCAAACCCTCACTCGTACCCCTACGGTGTACGGCCATCTCAATATATGAGGACACATACCTATGTCTGTAATGTATAAGTATTTAAGTAGGTAATAGGATATGAATAAGTATAATGCTGCGGCGTGCAGCCCGCTCGAATACATATACCGCTGCGGCGCGCAGCCCGCTCCATTTAACGTCGACGGCGCTCAATGGGGGTGTATACAGATTTTGGAGGGGCTCCCTAGGCCCAAGCGCTATGATGTTGCGGCGTGCAGCCCGATCCACACATGTATTACTGCGGCGTGTAGTCCGATCCAATATTTATATGTATATATATTTATACTGCTGCGGCGCGCAGCCCGATCCCATAATATACACCAGTGCTCACTGAGAATATGTGCAGACTCAGACTCCGAAGGGGCTCCTACAGCCCAAGCGCAATAATACTGCGGCGTGCAGTCCGTCCCACATGTATATTACATGTATATTACTGCGGCGTGCAGTCCGATCCAATATATATACTGCTGCGGCGTGCGGCCCGATCCAATATAGGTATATATATATAATACCTCATAATGGGTCCTTGACCCTTTCCCAGTCACTATGTGCTTGGCCTCTCATGCCCAATATAATATATCACAATGGGTCCTTGACCCTGTCTCAGTTAATATAGACTTGGCCTTTCAGGCCCGATATAACATCTCATAGTGGGTCCTCGACCCTATCTCATCTCAATCGGTATAAACTTGGCCTTTCAGGCCCGCTCAGCTAGAACAGGGAATTCCAGCCTAGATATTCTCTCTAGATGTACACATCTAGTACGGGCTCATATTATGCTATATAGCTAGAGCTACGGCTGAGTGTATGTTTCCAACATGATATAAGGGTCACCTAGCTCTATAGGTTGCCTAATACTCTACAGATCGGCACAAGGCCCCAAACATGACTATTAGCCCAATTGCACAGTTATAATCTCATTAACAGTCATAAAACACAGTATTCTATTAGCCGGGAAGGACCTAAGTCCGAAACCTCAATCACAATGTCACCACACCCGTCATAGAACGCGTGTCTCATCTCAATATAGCACCGTGAAGTGCTAGTACGGGGTTTCAAACCCTCAGTACATTGTTTACTACTACCACTCACCTCGAACCGGTAGAAGCTTCAATCCGCCTTGCGCTTGCCTCGCAAATCAATCTCCTCGGATGCCAAATCCGCTCAAAATCATAGAGAATGCATCAATATATGCTAATTTCACGCAATTCATTCGAAATAACCCAAATTGTATCAAAACCCACAAAGTTGTCAAAACCCTACTTTTGGTGCGCTTCTCGAAAAATTATAAAAGTTACATATTCGGAACCCTCGTCTCAATACGAGTCTAGGAATATCAAATTTACCAAATTCGGACTCCATTTGCCCGCTCAAATCGGTATTTTTCTACAATGTTAGGCCTAGGGCTAAAACCCACATTTAATCCTCCATTTTCATAGAAATAATCCATGACTTCATGATAAAAGCGTGTAATTAAACCACGAAACTTACCTCCGACAATAACCCAATGATCTCCCAGCTATTTCCCGTCACTTTCTCACTCTAGAGCTCAACAATGGGGGTTTATGAAATGAAACCCGTATGTGAAATGTTTCTTGTTTTAATTCACTGCCTAGGACTTTTCTTCTACGTGTTTGCGTTCCTTGCCACGCGTTCGCGATGCCTAACTCCGGATTAACCTTCGCGAACGCGACCTTCCCCAACGCGTTCGCAAAGCACTAGCTCCCAGTCGCCTGATTTTCCTTCTACGCATTCGCGATATCCCTCACGCGAACGCGATGCACACCCTGACAAACCTACGCGAACGCGACATCCTGAACACGATCGCGATGCTCAAGAATCCTGGCCTACGCGAACACGATATCCTGTCTGACGATCGCGATGCTTAACTTGCCTGGCCTTTGTGAACGCGGCCCATGCCATGCGAACGCGAAGGCCTGGACTTTGCCCAGTGATCTGCAATTTACAGCAGACTTCCCATTGCTTCAAAACGCCGGATGATGTTCCGGATTCACCCCGAGGCCCCCGGGACCCCAACAAAAACTAGCAACATACTTCAAAACACGATACGAACTTGTTCCAATCCTAAAAACACCATCCTAAACATCAAAATCACCAATTACACACGGATTCAAGCCTAATTTTCTTCCAAACTTCCGAAACCGACATTCGATCAAGAACCCGACCAAACGACCTCCGAATGACCTGAAATTTTGCAGGCACATCCAAAATCACCTAACGGAGCTACTGCAACTGTCGTAATTCCATTCCGACTCCTGGATCAAAATCTCACCTACCGATCGGATTTCGCCAAAATTCAACCTTAGCCAATTCAAGCCTATTTCTACACCGGACCTCCAAATTCAATTCCGATTGTTCCCCTAAGTCACAAATCACTTTTCCGGAACTAATCGAATCATCAGAATCCGATTCCGCGCCCTCTAACTACATAGTCAACTCCGGATTGACTTTCCTTATTCAAGTTTCCTTCAAAAAGGCTATATGCCTGATTTTCAATCCAATTCACTCCTAACTCCCCCGATAGACTCTAACATTGATATAAAAGCATGAAATATGTAATTACAACATAACGGGGTGGTAATTCCCGTGACGACGGGCCGGGTCGTCACATTATCACAAAATAGAATTTAATTAATAAAATCAAAATAGATACAAAATAAAAAAATACAGAAAATACAAAAGAAAATAAAATACAAAATACAAAATAAAATAAATAAAAGAAATAAAATACAAAAAGATAAAACACAAAGCAAAAAAAATAAAAAAGATAATACAAATACATGGCCAAAATTGGATCAGTGGCCCAAACAGTTATCTAGCTTAATCCGAAAACCAGGCCAGAACGACCCATGCCCAAATGTTATAGATCCATTCAGCCCCATGAAACACAAAACGACGCCGTTAATCCTGGCCATCCATTTTCGATAATCCAACGGCTGAGGAAGGCTCAACTATTTCTAATAGGATATAGATTATATACAATTTTTAAAACCCTAAAATCAATTTAAAAGTTTGTATCATCTTCTCCCCTACCTAAAGCTGCCTCACTCTCCCTGCCCAACCCACCGGAACCCTACCGGCGGGAAATATTTCCCTTACCATGCACCACACAGTTAACATCGTATGACCGCCATGACGTCCTCTTCTCACCCCTCTACTTCCCTTCCTTTGAATACCTTCAAATCTCTTTAAATATTCGAATTAAACTCTCTGGAACCCTACCGCCGGCGAGTAACATTTCACCCAAAAAACCCCAAACTCACACCAAATATCTCCTTGTCCATCCTCTACCTATCTTCAAAGGTTTGAAACCCTAAAAGTTATTAGATTGACTCAAATTCATTCGAGACTTTACAACAAACCAAGAAAATTCTAAATTTTGGTTCTTCATGACGAATACCAACTAAAAGATAGAGAGAGAAGAAAAAGAAGAAGAAGAAGAAGAAGAAGAAAGATTGAGAAGTGAAAAGGAGGGCAGAATAAAAGCTAAGTTATTTTATCTTTAATTTCTTTTATATGTATGTCTTTCCTTCTAAATTTTATTATACGATTCTGATTAGGTTTGTTTACTGATTTAGCATATGATAAATTTTGAAATTATTAATTTTGTTTCTTCTTCTTTAAAAGATAATATTTGGATATGATATTCATACTTAGTTTCTTTCCAATTGTTTTTAGTCCTGCTACTCTGATAAATTTTATTTATGATTTTGATTTTTTTCTTATTTTTTTCTTTCGGATAGATTTCATAGTCTATTGATGCTTAAATAATAAATTGAATTTCTCAGAGTTAATATGTTCAATTTGAAGTTGAATAATTGCGATTGATTAATTATGATTAGTGAATTTATTTTGTGACTAAGTGATAATTTTTGTTTCAAACTCTATTTTGTGATTTAGTAATTTCATTTTATAGTTTTAATATTAGTGTAATAAACAGAGATTAGGGTCTGATTGGTTATAGTTGATTAATACAAAATTGTTTGATAATCTGAAATTAGGGTTCTTCGAGTATAACTGATTGATTAAAGATCATTATTAATTACTGATTGATTAATTAGCATTTGATCAGTTAATATAAAAATATTAAAGACAATAAGGGGTAATTAAACTAAGGAAGTAGGGGTAGGATTGGAAGCTAAAAGGGCCTTTAGTAATATCAATTCTGCAGTAAGGGCAGTTTGGGTATATGAAATGGTATAAATTAATACATATAGAGGATTAAGGGTAGTTTGGGCAATAAAAAGGGTAAATCAGTGAATAACAAATGCAAGTGAGGGTATAATAAGAATTTCAAAGGAAAAGGAACATGGCAGAAGACCCTATAATATTCTAGAATGGGTTTTTATGCTAGTTTTAACAAAATAAGTGTAGTAACTTGTTTAACAAGTCAAGAATAGGGGGACTATTCTGAAAATACTAAAAATTAAATTTCCCTCCATTTTTAATTCTATAAATAAGGCAGTTTCTGCCATAATAAGGGACTTCTCTCCAGATTTTTAGCTTTTCTTCCAGATTTTTGAACTCAAAAATTCCCAAAAAATACTTGTTAAGGTTCCAAATCTGATATTAACATTTTTTCAGATTATATTCTTCTCTTCCTACATCTAAAACCATTCAAAAAATCCAAAAACAATGAGAACTATTAAGAATCTAGAAGAGTTACTGTTACACTGAATTTCACAGTTTGAATCTCAATCTTAAAGGCTCAATTTATATTAGATGAATATTGTTTTGTTTGCTGAAATTCTGGTTGACTATCGAAGACGTGTAAATGGTTGTTTTAAAATCCTGCTGTTGCTGGATTCAAATTGATGATCTGTTACTACTGTGTTGTGGCTGACTTTTCTCCTTTGTTTCTAACTCAATTTCCAGGTACACTCCATGAAAGTCATTACTGTGTAAATTTCATTTGAAACGTGATGTGAAAATTGAAGCTGATTTTGGATGAGAATTCTGCTCTAATTCTTACATTTTAGCTTAGTTTTTTTTTGGTACATAATATAGATTGAACACTTGAAATCGTTTAGAGTTTGGTTTACTGATCAGCTTAAACATTAATTGAATTGAAGTCATTTGTAATATTTGGACTGCTATTACATTCATTGAGTTGTATTAATAAATTATATTGGAATATGAATGATAATGAACTATTATGTTTTTTCCAAAATCAAAATTTCTCTTTCTGAAGTGATAGTTTCTATAAGAAATTATGATAAATTGATATGATTTTACAAGTAAAAATTACAGCGAAGATAACTTGTATTCACGCTATGCATAAATTTCTAAGTGTTAGTCCATAAGGTCAATCAACTGTTGTAACTATTATTCAGAAATATATATATCGATTAAAGTCAAAGTGATAATGACTGAATTCAAATCAAGGTATTGGTTCATATAAAATCTCAGTGTATAAAATATTCAAAGATAGTTAACGAAGTAGGAGGCTTGCTATGAAATTACATGGATTCTTCTTTGCCACTGGGCATATGTGGGCCTATGTATTCAATTATACGCAGGGTGGTCCAGCATTGATTCTGGTCCATAAATAGGGTATGTTGCAAGGCCCAAAGTTAATATCAGTTTGTTACATAACAGGTAAAATATGTCATTTTAAATAAATATTTCTCACATACATGAATAGGATTAATGTTATTAATAAAAAAATTTCAGTAACAATGGCATCAAAGTAGATTGGATATGTTGTCCATGAGCTCGGATTGAATGCATTTCGGTCTCTGAATTCGAAGCCTATTTTGACATCCTAATAATAACACATGAACTCATGACCTCAATTATAATAATTAATAGATAATGGATAAATAATTTAGGGTATTTTTATGATTAGAGATGAATCATGTAGAAAATATAGTAGTTTAAGATTGGTCTTTAAATAAAATTGGGACGAGCCTCGCCCATTAAAAAGAAATAAATTGCGGGACCCCCTAAATAAGTTTCAACATAAAATATTAGATTTGGAAGGACCGTTTAGTAAATTCCACGGTCTTTCCCAAAGATTAACAAGACGTAGACACTTTAGGTGCGATTTTTAATATACATTCTCAAATAAAACGGAATATTAATAAATGCACATAAATTGGAACATATATAGAAATCAGATAAAAGCAAACACAGCAGTTGAGCGACCGTGCTAGAACCACGGAATCAGGAAGTGCCTAACACCTTCTCCCGGGTTAACAGAATTCCTTATCCGAATTTCTGATTTAGCAGACTGTTAACGGAGTCATAATTTCCTCGGTTCAGGATTAAACCGGTGACTTGGGATACCATAATTTTTCCAAGTGGAGGCTCTAAAATTTAATAAATAAACCCCTTTCCGAATGTCCTTTAATTGGAAAAACTCCTTCCTTTTATTATATCCCTTCCCGAGGTGTAGTAATAGCGGTAAGAAAAAAGGAGGTGTGACAATTACCAGCAATTAAACAAGATTACAATCAAGAATAGGTATCCGTTGCCGAGGATTGATAATTTGTTTCATAGGCTTCAAGTTGCCAAGGTATTTCCAAAGATTGACTTGAGATCTGGCTATAATCAGTTGAGGATTAAGGCATTCGATGACCCTAAGACAGCTTTCCACACTCGGTACAGATATTGTGAGTTCTCATGATGTCAACCGAGTTGACAAATTCCCAAAGCTTTTTGGGATTTAATGAACCGAATGTTCAGTCCTTAGCTATATATTTGACACGGGTTTTCCGTAACGCTAAAACTATGGCGAATGCATCTATCGTCATTGGTGCATAAATAAAGATACCAATTAGTAGTGATTGAATTCCTTCTATGGTTCCACATATATTCATGATAGGATTTTATTATTCCCGTGGATGGGACGAGCACGAGAAATATTAGAGTAGTTCTTCAGACTTTGAGGGACACTCAATTGTATACCAAGTATTCAAAGTGAGAGTTCTAGTTGAATTCAGTTGCATTCCTCGGTCATGTTGTATCAGCAGAGGTATTTAGGTTGATTCGAAGAAGATTGAGACAGCCAAGAACTTGCCTAGACCAGCATCAGCTATAGAGATCTGGAGTTTCTTGGAATTGGCAAGCTATTATCGTCAGTAGAGGGGTTTTCGTCTATTGCAGCCTGTCACGACCCAAATCCGGTCGTGATGGCGCCCAACAATCAAGCTAGGCCAGCCAGACCAACAATTTAATTATCACAACGATATCAGTCCCAAATGGACAACCCAAGAAGATTATATGAGTTTAAGAACTCCAATAATACTAATAATGAACAAAATACTTACACTCCCAAAGATCCGAAGTCACAAGTCTAGAGCCTCTAATAAAACCCAACAGGAATAGAGAGTACTGTATAGAAATACTCAAGTCTAAATACTGAAACATATAGTAATAACTGAATGAAGAGAGAAGATAGGTTCTGCGAATGCCGGCAGCTACCTCAGCAACTCAAATAAACTCTGACATAGGCTGGAGTGCTCGTCTAATCCTCCTGTGTACCTGAATCTGCACATAAAGGTGCAGGGAGTAGGGGTGAGTACTAAGTACTCATTGATTAATAAATATATATAAGTAGCTGAAAATAAGAAATCCACAGATTACCACATAATGAAGCCAAACTACAGTTCGAATCTCCTATGAACTAGCATCAACAATACAATACAACTACCACAGAATAATTCAACAAATAAAGATGCAATGCAATGCACATAACCGCTACGGCGTGTAGCCCGATCCAATTTAACGTCGACGGCGCTCACCGGGGGTGTGTACAGACTCCGGAGGGGCTCCTACAGCCCAAGCGCAATACTACTGCGGCGTGCGGCCCGATCCTCATATCAACCACTGCGGCGTGCAGCCCGATCCATGCTTAGTCCACAATAAGCAAATAAGTCACAAAACAGTTCATTTTTCTAAATTCCAGTTTCCAGTTCATAATTTATGAAAAATACTTTAACGTTATTAAATTTGCAAAAGCCGGTGACTTAGTATTTCAAAAGGTGATTTCAATTTCCACGACTGAGATCAGTGATTAAGCAAATATAGCTATCACATAAATATTGTCCTCTAAGGACACTACATGTCGGCACAAGGCCCCAAACAAGGCTTACAGCCCACAAATATATCAAATACAGTGTATTTCCAACACTAATAACATATTATTCATTTTCGGGATGGACCAAGTCTCAATCCCCAGTCACAATCAATCCCGCACCTGCCACGGTGTGCGAGCCACGCCCTACTAGCGTCACAATGTGCTAAGCCGGGGTTTCGAACCCTCAGGCTACCATATACACAAACTACTCACCTCTAGCCGGTCGTAGACTCGTCCGCGATGCCTTTTCCTTTGAATTTAGCTCCCTCGAGCTTAGAATCTAGTCAAACCACAATAATTATATCTAATACGGGTCAAAGAATCATAACCCATTTTAATTTACATGAAATTCGCATAAATATACTAAGTTGGTAAAACCCGACCCCGGGCCCACTGCTCGGAAAATTCCGAAATTAGTACCAACGCGACCCTCATCTCGCCACGAGTCCGTGCATATAAAATTTATCAAAATCGGAGTTCAAATGGCCTCCCAAAACTCAAAATCCCGTTTTCAATATCTAGGCCACATTTCTTCAAGATTTCAACCCAATTTCATGACGATTGATGTTAATTCTACCATAAAATAATATTTTTGAGTCAAGAATCTTACCTCCGATGAATACCCGATGATTTCCCAGTGATTTCCTCGAGTTTTCTTCTCTCTAGGGCTCAAAAAATGTGTTTTGGGTTAATGAACCTGTAACCCCTCTGTTCTGTGATTTAATTTACTGCCAGACCCGATTGCTCTACGCATTCGCGTGAGCTCCCACGCGTTCGCGCTGCCCAGTTCCCTCTTACTCTTCGCGAACGCGATGCCTACCACGCGTTCGTGATGCTCAACTTCCAGCTACCCTTCGCGAACGCGACGCCAACCACGCGCTCGCGATGCTCAAACTCCCAGCCACCCAAATTCCTTCTACGCGTTCGCGACTTCCAGTCACGCGAACGCTATAGTCCACTCCAGCTGACCTACGCGAACGCGACCTCAGGAACGCGATCGCGAATCATAAGGTTCCTGGCCTACACGAACGCGACGCACCTGATCGCGAACGCGATTCATGATCCGCCTGGCCTTCGCGAACGCGGCCCATGCCACATGAACGCGAAGGCTTAAATGCTTGGACAGAACCTGCAGTTTTTCTGCAGATTTTTGCCAAGTCCAAATGCCCGGTTGATGGTCCGAAATCATCCCGAGGCCCCCGGGACCCCAACGAAAACCACCAACGAACTCCAAAACATGATACGGACTTGTTCAAATCATAAAAACACCATACTAAACATCAAAATCACCATTTACACACGAATTCTAGCCTAAGTTCCTTCAAAACTTTCAAAACTAACATTCGATCCAAAACCCGATCAAACGATGTCCGAATGACCTGAAAATTTGCGGACATATCCAAAATCACATAACGAAGCTACAGAAATTGTCGGAATTCCATTCCGACCCCCGGATCAAAATATCACCTACCATCCGGTTTTCGCCAAAAATCAACCTTCGCCAATTCAAGCCTAAACTACACCGGACCTCCGAATTCAATTCCGATTGCTCTCCTAAGTCATAAATGATCCCCCGGAACTAGTCGAATCATCGGAATCCGGTTCGGAGCACTCTAACTCAATAGTCAACTCTTGGTTGACTTTCCATATTCAAGCTTCCTTCAAGCATGCTATTTGCTTCATTTTCAATCCCGAATCACTCCTAACTCACTCGATATATTCTAATACTGATTTAAAAGCATAAGATATGTAAATGCAAGGTAACGGGGTGGTAATTCCCATAACGATGGGCCGGGTCGTTACATTCTCCCCAACTTAAATAAACGCTCGTCCGCGAGCGGGTTAAGAAACATACCTAGAATATCAAACAAGTGTGGATATCTGCTTCGCATCTCCTGCTTGGTCTCCCAAGTTGCTTCCTCCACGGGACGACCTCTCCACTGCACTTTCACTGAAGCTATGTCCTTGGATCTCGGCTTACGAACCTGTCGACCCAAAATGGCTACTGGTTCCACATCATAAGTCAAATCCTCATCTAGCTGTATCGTGCTGAAGTCTAACACATGAGACGGGTCTCCGACATACTTCCGGAGCATGGATACATGGAACACCGGGTGAACTCCCGACAAACTGGGTGGCAAAGCAAGCATATAAGCCACCTCCCCAACTTTCCTAAGCACCTCAAAAGGTCCAATAAACCTTGGGCTCAACTTTCCTTTCTTTCCAAACCTCATAACACCCTTCATAGGCGAAACCTTCAGCAACACCTTCTCACCTACTGAATAAGACACATCTCGGACCTTCCGGTCCGCATAACTCTTCCGACGCGACTGAGCTGTGCGAAGTCTCTCCTGAATCACCTTCACCTTGTCTAAGGCTGCCTGTAATCAATGCACATTCTCATTGTGCCATCTTTCTTCTTCACGAACAACACCGGTGCACCCCAAGGTGACACACTCGGACGAATGAAACCCTTATCTAAGAGTTCCTGAAGTTGTTCCTTCAATTCTTTTAACTCTGCTGGTGCCATGCGATAGGGAGGAATAGAAATGGGCTGAGTGCCCGGCACCAAGTCAATACCAAAGTCAATATCTCTGTCAGGCGGCATGCCCGGCAGGTCTGCTGGAAATACATCCGGAAACTCCCTCACAATGGGGACCGAATCAAGACTGGGTGTCTCGGCCTCAACATTTCTAATGAAGGCCAAGTAAGATAAACAACCCTTGCCAATCATTCGTTGGGCCTTTATGTAAGAAATCACCCTGTCGGACACATAATCAGTCAAGCCACGCCACTCGATCCTTGGATTACCTGGAATAGCTAGTGTGACTGTCTTGGCATGACAGTCCAGAATCGCATGGTAAGGAGATAGCCAATCCATGCCTAGAATTACATCGAAATCTACCATGCCCAGTAGTAATAGATCAACTCGGGTCTCCAGACCCCCAATAGTAATAAGACAGGATCGATATACCTGATCCACAACAACGGTATCCCCCGCTGGGGTAGACACATGTACGGGCAAAGCAAGAATACCACGGGTCATACCCAAATGATGTGCAAAATAAGTAGAGACATAAGAATAGGTGGATCCGGGATCAAACAAGACAGAAGCATCCCTGTGGCAGACTGAGATAATACCTGAAATGACCGCATCTGAAGCACTAGCATCCTTCCTATCCGGAAGAGCATAGAAACGAGCCTGGCCTCCACCAGTACGATCCTCGCCCCTAGGGCGACCTCCGGATACTTGGCCACCAGTCCTAGCCGACTGTGCTGGCACCGAAGAAACAGGAGTAGAAGACGAAGGCTGATCCCTCTGCTGAGACCGCTTGCGAAGCCACTGAGGACACTCTCTCCTGATATGGCCCAAGTTACCGCACTCAAAACAGCAGCCTGAAGATGGAAGAAGGGGCTGCTGAGGACCCCTCGCTACAGACGAACCCTGTGCTGAGGAAGCAGGAGCAGAGCTCTGAGCTGGAAGAGCACTCAGTGTAGGCTGACTCTGCTAACGACTCTGCTCACCCTGATAACCCTGATGGCCCTGACGACCACGATCTGATGAAACCCCACTGGACTCTGCACGTCCAGACTGATGAGTATTGAAAGAACGACCTCTGCTATGCTGAGATTGGCCCCTAGACGGAGCACCACTGTAACTGGCAGTACCACAAGGCCTCTTAGCCTCTCTCTCCTCCCGCTCTCTGCGACGATCTGTCTCAATATGATGGGCAGCATCAACCACCTCCTCAAAGGGATAAATAAGGCCATCAATAAATCTCCGAATCCTCTCTCTGTCTATAGGAACCATCCACATGGCATGATGGGCCAACTGTGTGAATCTCATCTCGTACTGATTAACCGTCATATCTCCTTGCTTCAACCACTCGAACTGACGTCGCAGCTCCTCTCTCTGAGACTGAGGCACGTACTTCTCCAAAAATACCGTGGAGAACTGCTGCCAAGTAAGGGGCACTGCCCCAGCGGGCCTACGCCTCTCAAAATCCTCCCACCACTGAAATGCTGCACCTGTGAACTGAAAAGTGGTGAATGAAACACCGCTGGACTCTAGAATATCCGCGGTGCGAAGCATGCGCTGACATCTGTCAAGAAAACCCTGGGCATCCTCGCCCTCAACACCACTGAATGTCGGAGGCTGTAGCCTCTCAAATCTCTCCAAACGATGCTGCTCATCGTCGGGCATAGCTGGAACCATATAAGCAGGAGCTGGTGCAACGGACGCAACTGGCTGGACTAGCTCGGGTGTGTGAGCCACGGGGGTCGGATTCCCTCCCCCTGCCTGTGAAGAAGATACTGCAGTAGTAGGCTGCAACTACCTGAGCCAAGCTAGTGCATACTGATAGAATCTGAGCCAAAGTCTCCTGAAGACCCGGTATCACAATGGGAATTGCCGGTGCCTGAACCTGAGCTACCGGAGCGTCTGCAGCTGGGACCTCATCCTAAACCTGGGCCATCGGTGCTGGAATCTGACCCTGAGTCTGGTCAGCTGGTGGGTCAGCAGGTGCTGGTACTGCTGCCCGACCTCTACCACGACCACGGCCTCTGGGTGCCAATGGTGGTCGTCCGCTACGTCCGCTAGCACGTGTTCTCGCCATCTGCGAGAGAATAGAATATGGAAAAATTTAATTTCATGATAACACAAATCGCATGATATAAATCCAAGAAAATGAGGTTTTTCCTAAAGTTTCTGTAGCCCTCCGAGGATAGATACGGACGTCTACGTACCGATCCGCGAAAGCCTACTAAACCGGCTCATGACTCGCGAGTCCTAATAACCTAGGCTCTGATACCAACTTGTCACGACCCAAATCCGGTCGTGATAGCGCCCAACAATCAAGCTAGACCAGCCAGACCAACAATTTAATTATCACAACGATATCAGTCCCAAATGGACAACCCAAGAAGAATATATGAGTTTAAGAACTCCAATAATACTAATAATGAACAAAATACCGACACTCCCAAAGATCCGGAGTCACAAGTCTAGAGCCTCTAATAAAACCCAACAGAAATAGAGAGTACTATATAGAAATACTCCAGTCTGAATATAAAATACAAATAACAACTGGAAAGAAGAGGAGAAGCTAGGTTCTGCGAACGTAGGCAGATACCTCAGCAACTCGATATGACACTGCAAACGCTGGAAATGCCTGTCTACTTCTCCTGAGTACCTGAGTCTGCACACAAAAGGTGCAGGGAGTAGGGGTGAGTACTAAGTACTCAGTGAGTAATAAATATATATAAGTAGCTGAAAATAAGAAATCCACAGATTATCACATAATGAAGCTAAACTACAGTTCGAATCTCCTACGAACTAGCATCAACAATACAATACAGCTACCACAGAATAATTCAACAAATAAAGATGCAGTGCAATGCACATAACCGCTACGGCGTGTAGCCCGATCCAATTTAACGTCGACGGCGCTCACTGGGGGTGTGTACAGACTCCGGAGGGGCTCCTACAGCCCAAGCGCAATACTGCTGCGGCGTGCAGCCCGATCCTCATATCAACCACTGCGGCGTGCAGCCCGATCCATACTCAGTCCACAATAAGCAAATAAGTCACAAAACAGTTCATTTTTCTAAATTCCAGTTTTCAGTTCATAATTTATGAAAAATACTTTAACTTTATTAAATTTGCAAAAGCCGGTGACTTAGTATTTCAAAAGGTGATTTCAATTTCCACGACTGAGATCAGTGATTAAGAAAATATAGCTATCACATAAATATTGTCCTCTAAGGACACTACATGTTGGCACAAGGCCCCAAACAAGGCTTACAGCCCACAAATATATCAAATACAGTGTATTTCCAACACTAATAACATATTATTCATTTCCGGGATGGACCAAGTCTCAATCCCCAGTCACAATCAATCTCGCACCTGCCACGGTGTGCGAGCCACGCCCTACTAGCTTCACAATGTGCTAAGCCGGGGTTTCGAACCCTCAGGCTACCATATACACGAACTACTCACCTCTAGCCGGTCGTAGACTCATCCGCGATGCCTTTTCCTTTGAATTTAGCTCCCTCGTGCGTAGAATCTAGTCAAACCACAATAATTATATCAAATACGGGTCAAAGAATCATAACCCATTTCAATTTACATGAAATTCACATAAATACACTAAGTTGGTAAAACCCGACCCCGGGCCCACTGCTCGGAAAATTTTGAAATTAGTACCAACGCGACCCTCATCTCGCCACGAGTCCGTGCATATAAAATTTATCAAAATCGGAGTTCAAATGGCCTCCCAAAACTCAAAATCCCGTTTTCAATATCCAGGCCACATTTCTTCAAGATTTCAACCCAATTTCATGAAGATTGATGTCAATTCTACCATAAAATGATGTTTTTAAGTCAAGAATCTTACCTCCGATGAATACCCGATGATTTCCCAGTGATTTCCTCTAGTTTTCCTCTCTCTAGGGCTCAAAAATTGTATTTTGGGTTAATGAACCCGTAACCCCTCTGTTCTGTGATTTAATTTACTGCCAGACCCGATTGCTCTACGCGTTCGCGTGAGCTCCCACGCGTTCGCGCTGCCCAGTTCCCTCTTACTCTTCGCGAACGCGACGCCTACCACGCGTTCGCGATGCTCAACTTCCAGCTACCCTTCGCGAACGCGACGCCAACCACGCATTCGCGATGCTCAAACTCCTAGCCGCCCAAATTCCTTCTACGCATTCGCGACTCCCAGTCACGCAAACGCGATAGTCCACTCCAGCTGACCTACGTAAACGCGACCTCGGGAATGCGATCGCGAAGCATAAGGTTCCTGGCCTACGCGAACGCGATGCACCTGATCGCGAACGCGATGCATGATCCGCCTGGACTTCGCGAACGCGGCCCATGCCACGCGAACGCGAAGGCTTAAATGCTTGGACAGAACCTGCAGTTTTTCTGCAGATTTTTGCCAAGTCCAAATGCCCGGTTGATGGTCCGAAATCATCCCGAGGCCCTCGGGACCCCAACGAAAACCACCAACGAACTCCAAAACATGATACGGACTTGTTCAAATCATAAAAACACCATACTAAACATCAAAATCACCATTTACACACGCATTCTAGCCTAAGTTCCTTCAAAACTTTCAAAACTAACATTTGATCCAAAACCCGATCAAACGATGTCCGAATGACCTAAAAATTTGCAGACATATCCAAAATCGCATAACGAAGCTACATAAATTGTCGGAATCCCATTCCGACCCCCGGATCAAAATATCACCTACCATCCGATTTTCGCCAAAATTCAACCTTCGCCAATTCAAGCATAAAACTACACCGGACCTCCGAATTCAATTCCGATTGCTCCCCTAAGTCATAAATGATACCCCGAAACTAGTCGAATCATCGGAATCCGGTTCCGAGCACTCTAACTAAATAGTCAACTCTTGGTTGACCCATATTTAAGCTTCCTTAAAACATGCTATTTGCTTCATTTTCAACCCGAATCACCCCTAACTCACCCGATATATTCTAATACTGATTTAAAAGCATAATATATGTAAATTCAAGGTAAAGGGGTGGTAATTCCCGTAATGACGGGCCGGGTCGTTACACAGCCCCGATGACTAGGTTGACCCACAAGGATGCCCAGTTTAGATGTTGAGACGAGTGTGAGACGAGCTTTTAGAAGCTCAATATGTCTTTAACTACTGCACTGGTGTTGGTTTTACCCATAGGTTTAGGGCCTTAGATAGTTTAATGTGATATATCTTATATTGGACTTGGTGCGGTGTTGATGCAAGATGGTAAGGTCATTTCCTGTGCTTCGCGGCAGTTAAAGATTCATGAGAAAAACTATCCGGTTCATGATTTGGAGTTAGTAGTCATTGTTCATGCGTTGAAGATTTGGGGGCATGACATAGTAGGTGTTCATGGATCACAAAAGCTTGCAGTATTTGTTCAAGTAGAAGGAGTTGAACTTGAGGCAAATAAGGTGGTTTGAGCTATTAAAGGACTATGATATCACCATCTTATATAATTCAGGAAAGGCCATTGTGGTGGTCGATGGTTTGAGTAGAAAATCAGCAAGTATGGGCAATCTTGCTTATATTCTAGTCAGTGAGAGACCGCTTGCTTTGGATGTTCAGGCCTTGGCCAATCAATTCGTTAGGCTAGATATTATTGAGCCCAGTCATATGTTAGCTTGCACGATCTCTCATACTTCTTTATTGGATCAAATCCATTATTGGTAGTATAATGATCCCTAATTTTGTGTCCTTAGAGAAACGGTACAACATGGAGGTTCCAAATAGGTTACTTTAGGTGATGATGGAGTTTTGAGATTGTAGGGTTGGGTTTGTGTTCCCAATGTGGACAAACATTGAGATTTCATTTTGGAGGAGCCCATAGCTCCCGATACTCAATTCACTCGGGCACTGTGAAGATGTATCAAGATTTGTGGCATCATTATTGGTGGTGAAGAATGAAGAACGATATTGTTTCATATGTGGCTCAGTGTCTATATTTCCAGTAGATTAAGTATGAGCATCAAAGGCCTGGTGGTTTGTTCCAGAAGAATGAGATTCCAGAGTAGAAGTGGGAGTGTATCAATATGGACTTCATCGTTGGACTCCCAAATACTCAGAGGAATTTCGATGCAGTGTGGGTTATAGTTGATAGGCAGACTAAGTCGGCTCATTTCATTCATGTTGCAGTCTCCTATTCTTCTGAGAGGTTAGCTGAGATCTATATCCAGGAGATTGTTCGCCTTCACAATGCCCGTGTCTATCAATTCGGACCGAGGTACACATTTTACTTATATTTTTGTAGAGTAGTTCAATGAGAGTTTGGCACATGGGTTGAGTACAACATTTCATCCTCAGGCGAACGGACAGTCCAAGCAAACATTTGGATTTTGGAGGATATGCTCCGAGCTTGTGTCATCGACTTTGGAGGATCATGGGATAAGTTTTTGCGTATAGCAGAGTTTGCCTACAACAAAAGCTATCAGTCCAGTATCCAGATGGCTCCTTATGAGGCTTTATATGGTAGGCTGTGTTGGTCACCGGTTGGGTAGTTTGAGTCGTGAGTGGCTCGGTTGATATGTACGAATCTAGTTCGGGATGCCTAGGACAAGGTCAGGATTATTCAAGATAGGCTTCGTATAGCTCAGTCCAAGCAAAATAGTTATGCTGATCACAAGGTTCATGATTTGGCATTCGTGGTCGGTGAACGGGTATTATTTCGAGTGTCGACTATGAAGGGCGTGATGAGATTTGGGAAGAATGGCAAGCTTAACCCTAGGTTCATTGGCCCGTTTAAGATTCTTGATTGAGTGGGAGATGTAGCTTATAGAGTTGCATTGCCGCCGATCTTATCAGCTAAGCATCCAGTATTTCATGTGTCCATGCTTTGGAGACAGCATGACAATCCATCCCACGTGTTAGATTTTAGCACTATCTAGTTGGACAAGGACTTGTCTTATGAGGAGCCGGTATCTATCTTGACCGGTAGGTTCGTCAGTTGATATCGAAGATTTTTCCTTCTATTTGTGTTCTATGGAGAGGTCAGCCTGCTGAGTCATCGACCTAGGAATCTGAATCAAATATGCGGAGCCGTTATCCTCATCTTTTTCCCAACTCAGGTACTTCCTTCTTATGTCTATTCGAGGACGAACGTATTTTAGAGGTGGAGAATGTGATGACCCAAAAGGTCATCACTTGTTTTTAAAATGAATTTTGCATTTTGGGGCCTTAAAACCCATTTTTAGCTTCACCTCGATATGTGTGCGTAGTTTGGGCGCATAATCAAAAAGCTATTATTATGAGAAATATGTGGAAAATGTCAATACACATGCATTTAAGTTGACTTTAGTCAACATTTTGGATAAAGGACACGGATCCGTGATTTGACGGTCCCAGAGGGTTCGTGAAAAAATATGGGACTTGGGCTTATGCCCAAAATCGAATTCCGAGGTCCCACGTCCGAGAAATGAATTTTTAGAAGAAATTATTTTCTGAAAAATATAGAGGTTTTTGAAAGTAAAATATTATGTGAAACCTATTGTATCAGGATAATGGTTCAAAAGCCAGGTACATGTTCAATATGATTTATATGTGTTTTAGGTAAAGTTCGGTAAGAAACGAAACCATTTGACGTGATTCAGAAAATAAATGCAAACTTTTATGTTTAAAGAAGTTTTGAGAAATTTCATTGATTTTGAGGTTTAATTCATTATTTATGAGGTTGTTTTGGCGATTTGATTGTACGAAAAAGTTCATATGGTGTTTTTGAGTTAGTACATATATTTGGTTTGGAGCTCCAAGGGCTCGGGTGAGTTTTGGATGTGTTTCAGAAGGTTTTGAACTCATAATAAATTGTAGGTTTTCAGTTTATGGTGTTCTACCATTTTCTTCTTCGCATTCGCGGGAGGACTTTTGGAAACACGATTATTCATTCATGCTGAAGGAAATTTCCGTCTACGCGAATGCGGATGCGAGACCCAGGTCATGAATGCAAAGCTTTGGGGGATCTTCCCTTCGCGAACACCGGTAGAGTATCGCGAATGAGAAAGCTTATGAGCCTGGGCAGGGGGAGGGGTATTATACCCTACGCGAATGTGACCACCTGGATGAGAACGCGAAGGCTCGAGGAGTTAGTGGTCCACAAACGCGAGACCATTTTCGTGAAAGCGAAGGTGTCTCAGGCCTAACTTATCGCGAATGCGATGAGCCAGTCGCAAACGTGTAGACCGAATTCACCCAGTTATTTTTAAGTTAAAAAACAAAATGTATTATGGGAATTTCACCATTTTTCATAAACTTCATCTTGTCCACACTCTTGGGCAATTATTGAAGAGGAACTTCACCATAGCTTCTGTAACGACCCGGCCCGTCGTTATGGGAATTACCACCCCGTTATGTTGCATTTACATATCTTATGCTTTTATATCAGTGTTAGAACCAATCGGATGAGTTAGGAATGAATTGAATTGAAAATGAAGCAAATAGCATATTTGAAGGAAGTTTGAATATGGAAAGTCAACCTAGAGTTGACTATTGAGTTAGAGTGCTCGGAATCAGATTCTGATGATTCGACTAGTTTCGGGGGGATCATTTATGACTTAGGAGAGCAATCGGAATTGAATTTGGAGGTCCGGTGTAGTTTTAGGCTTGAATTGGCTAAGGTTGAATTTTGGCGAAATCCGAACGGTAGGTGAGATTTTGATCCAGGAGTCGGAATGGAATTCCGACAGTTGCAGTAGCTCCGTTAGGTGATTTTGGATGTGCCTGCAAATTTTCAGGTCATTCGGACGTCGTTTGGTCGGGTTTTTGATTGAATGAGCAATTCGGAAATTTTGAAGAAACTTAGGCTTGAATTAGTGTGTAATTGGTGATTTTGATGTTTAGGATGGTGTTTTTATGTTATGAGCAAGTTTGAATGAGGTAATGTGATATACTTGTGGCTTTGATTGAGGTCCCGGGGGCCTCGGGGTGATTTCAGATGGCTAACGGGAATTTTTGAGTTGAAAAATGCAGCAGAAAAATTGGAGAGAAATTTTGTTCTATGCGATCGCAATGCTCTGATGCGATCGCATAGTGTTAGCTACAGTACCCGGAGATTTTGTTCTATGCAATCGCATAGTGTTAGCTACAGTGCCCGGAAGTTTGTTCTATGCGATCGCATAGTGTTAGCTACAGTACCCAGGATTTTGTTCTATGCAATCGCATAGTGTTAGCTACAGTGCCCGGAGAGTTTGTTCTATGCGATCGCAATGCTCTGATGCGATCGCATAGTGTTAGCTACAGTACCGGACAGAATGTTAAAAACATTTCAGTCGCGAAAACAACCCATTTTTCCACCATTTTTGGCCGTTCTTGAGAGCTTTTGGACGGGAATTGAAGGGATTTCGACGGGGAATCGTTGGAGGTAAGTTTTATGAGTTAAATACATGTTTTTATACAAGAATCATCCATGGAAATCATGAATCTATAGCTAAAAATCAAGAAAATAGGGCTTGGAGCAAAAACCTTAAATTTAGGATTTGAAGGACCATTTGTGGTCCGAATTGGGAGTTCTTGGTATGTACGGACTCGTGGCGAGATGAGGATTCCGAAAATGTGAATTTCAGAATTTTTTGAGATGTGGGCCCGGGGCTCGGGTTTTGTCAATTTCGTGATTTTTGATATTTTTCGAGTTCTTTCGATTGGGTTATGTTCCATTAGCCTATTTTGATATATTTGTACTGATTTTGGCTAGTTTGACGTGCGTGGATGCCGGTTCGAGGAGCTAAGGCGTCGCGAGCATGAAGCTTCTACCGGTTCGAGGTGAGTGGTAGTAGTAAATAATGTACTGAGGGTTTGAAACCCCGTACTAGCACTTCACAGTGCTATGTTGAGATGAGACACACGTCTTGAGACGAGTGTGGTGACATTGTGATTGGGGACTTGGACTTGGTCCTTCCCGGCTAATAGAATACTTTGTTGTATGACTGCTAATGAGATTATAACTGTACAATTGGGCTAATAGCCATGTTTGGGGCATTGTGCCGATCTGTAGAGCATTAGGGAACCTATAGAGCTAGGTGACCCTTATATCATGTTGGAAACATACACTCAGCCGTAGCTCTAGCTGTATAGCATAATATGAGCCCGTACTAGATATGTACATTGAGAGAGATTATCTAGGGTGGAATTCCTTGTTCTAGCTGAGTGGGCCTGAAAGGCCAAGTCTATATTGACTGAGACAGGGTCTATGACCCACTGTGATATATTATATTGGGCCTGAGAGGCCAAGCACATATTGACTGGGATAGGGTCGAGGACCCATTATGAGGTATTATATACATATACCTATATTGGATCGGGCTGCACGCCGCAGCAGTATATATATTGGATCGGACTGCATGCCGCAGTAATGTACATGTAATGTACATGTAATATACATGTGGGACGGACTGCACGCCGCAGTATTATTGCGCTTGGGCTGTAGGAGCCCCTTCGGAGTCTGAGTCTGCACACATTCTCAGTGAGCACCGGTGTATATTATGGGATCGGGCTGCACGCCGCAGCAGTATAGAGATATATACATATATATATTGGATCGAACTGCACGCCGCAGTAATATTTGTGTGGATCGTGCTGCACGCCGCAGTATTATAGTGCTTGGGCCTAGGGAGCCCCTCCGAAGTCCGTATACACCCCCAGTGAGCGCCGTCGACGTTAAATGGAGCGGGCTGCGCGCCGCAGCGGTATATGTATTGGAGCGGGCTGCACGCCGCAGCGTTATACTTAATCATATCCTATTATCTACTTAAAAACTTTATATGTTATCGACAGATGTATATGTCTCCATATATTGAAATGGCTGTATACCGTAGTGGTACGAGCGAGGATGTGGTCGGTGTGGGACCTAGATGAGATAGATGTGGACTGGAGATCAGAGTACTCATTATAGTGATGACTAACCTGTGGGGGTTGCCTTAGAACTGTTTAGTGATAGTACAAGAGTTCTTATTTTCAGTTATTGTTTATTATTGTTACTCACTGAGTTGAAATATACTCACCCCACTCCACTGCACTTTTTGTGCAGATATACAGGTTCAGGAGGGCAGTTGAGCTATCGCAACTGCTTTATTATCCCCATTATGTGGAGACTTCGAGGTAGTTGCCAGCGTCCGCAGTACCCGACCTCTTTCTTTTTATCATTTTGTTGTCTCCATTTTGGTTAGACTTGATTTTGTAGTAGATCTCATTTGTAGAGGCTCAGACTTGTGACACCACGATTTGGTTGGGGTTGTGTTCTTGTATTTCAGTTCTACACTTCTTGATTTGTTATGAAAACAGGCTAATCACGCCGATTAATCAATATTAATTATACTTGGCTGGTTTAATTGGATAAGATGGTCGGGCTTGCCTAGCAATGTGTTGGGCGCCATCACGACCGGGGTTTGGGGTCGTGACAAGTTGGTATCAAAGCCTAGGTTAACAGGTCTCGCGAGTCATGAGCCGGTTGGTAGAGTCTCGTGGATCGGTACGGGGACGCCTATACTTATCCTCGGGAGGCTGCAAACCTTTTAGGAAAGCTTCAAATTCTTGAAATTCTTATCGTATGTACTTGATTTAGTTTGAGGTATGATTCTTGAAATTCCTTCTACATGTTGATGTGCGCACTCGAGTGCTTAGTGATAACTTGCCTTGATGACTTATGATTCCCCAATCGAGGGACGAGATATAATCTCTGTGAATTCATGTTGGGCCAGTCGGGAGGACTTGAGGCCAGATCTTTGTCTATGGCTTGAGCACCAAGGTGCTAATTTCGCGAGCCGGTATTATGAAATTCATACGAACGGTATTGATCTTAATTGTGGAAATGGCAGTTTGATAATGGGGGGAGCTGCAAGGTATTCAATCCTTATTGTGATCTGTTATGTAGCCCTAGCTATGGGCATGGTGAGTATGTTCAATGCCTCTTAGCGGAAATGTAAAGTGCACTACGTGTGGTAGTATGAGTTCAGACTCAAGGAAACTGAATTGGTCGTGCTATGAGTATTGAGATTTATGTTGTTGATATGCATTGTGATGTTTTGTCGAGTTGCCGATGTATTGTTAGGATGGTTTTGGTGATTCTCTGGCAGGTGGATAGGCCAAATTACAAAGGAAACTCTGTCGAAATTTTGGAAAAATTTGGGACTTAGAAAAGATTTTTGTCACCTAAAGAATGTGCTTAGTTGTTTGGTGTGAATAAATACAAGAATTTCAAAAGAGTTAAGATTTCTGATGATTCGAGTCTCCGCCGAAGCTTGTAAATGACCTGAGTCTAATCTAACTAGAACATTGTGGCATCATTTGAGTAAGAACGCTATGAATGGCTGAAAGTGCTTTGATATATGGCTCCGAGCCAAGTTGGGGAGGTTGTTACTGAGTAACCGATTACACTTGTTGTGGGCTATGTAGGTCCTGTCTCTAAGTATGTTGGGAAATTTTGATAAAGGTTATGGTGCTTCGTAGATGTGAAGAAATACTAGGATGTTCGAACTTATGTTGGCAAAGAATGTTCGGGGTATAGAAAAGAAATATAGCTAATTGTGTCTGAATATAATCATGTTCTGCGGTGTCAGAGTTCTAACAAAACACAAGTGGTTCTACTCAATAGGACAGTTGAATTACAGCTGAATAAGGGTGAATGATGCCCGAGAATGGTTTTGCAGTGTTCAAGATTTTGCTTGTAACAGTCGGGTGCCTTAAGATTGTGTATGTGGCTAAAGATGGCGGTTTCGTTAGAAAAGATCAAGGCTTGTGTTATATTATGTGAATGATGGGATTCTATGTAGTATTGGGAAGTAATGATAACAAATTCAAAATCGCAGGAAGTTCTTCAAAATAAAGTGTGGTAGAATGTGGTACTTCTAGGAAACATTTGAGAGAGTATTCAGCGGCCCGTGAGACTTAGACCGGGTGGTCTTGTGTACGAGTTTTGTGTGGTAAAAAGGGTTGAGGCATTGTCGTGCTACAGTAAAGACTGATATGAAATTAAAGATGAATCAGGAAGGAAATTGGGTAAATGGATCAACTTGTTAATAAACTGAAACGGTATGATAAGGAATACGATTAATTCCTAGTATATGTTTGAAGTAATGAGTCTTGCCGATATTGTGCAATAAAGCTTTTGAGTATTGGCAGTTGTGTAACTCGGTATGGGTATAAGGACTCGGTCCTGGCAATTTAACTTATGCAATGTAATTGGGAGAAAGGGTTTGTGATGTGTTTTACCGTGGTTTGAAAATGAGTGTATTTCCTGTTGGTATGTAAAGCTCGAAATGTGTAATGAGTTTTCTCAATATGGGATCATGAAAGTCCTTGACTAGTTGAGTGCGCTGATGTTTGCGGCGTAGGGAAAGGGATATGAATTTTTCCTGTTGTCTTATTATGGTATGGTATATGCGATGTGTTATGGAAAGTTGATAACGGCATGTTCAAGGTTTTGAGATCAATTAATATTATATGAGGAGTCATTAAAATCCTCAAGCAGCGTGGGCAGCTGCAGATAATCTGAGAATCAATCTTCCTGGTGATTTAGGAGAATGGTATTGCTATACTAGTATTTCGGCAGAGTCTATGGTCAAAAGGGCCAGGTAAAATAAACTGATAATATCTAGTGGTATGGTGGTATACTCCTGTTGGATCGACTGTAATAATTGAGTCCTTGATGACATAGTGAAATTTATGAATGGCTTTCGTGGTACGAATGGACGCTTGAGGTGCGTTATGTAATCGCACGGTGAAGTACGGAATCAGGCATAGTGATTCCTGTGTTATGTATGTGTTAGAGACTAGAAGTTCTCGTAACCCGCCTACGCGGCGGTGGTATATCGTGTGTATCGGCACAGTGTAGCGGTTATCGGAAATTGGAAGCCCTAGTGGCTATCTCGTCACTTGATATGACGAATTCGGATTATGATATATGATTGCAGGCTGGTTGTCATAAGTCAGGTTGTCTAGACTAATGTGATATGGACTATATCAGAGAAATGTCACAACTGCGTGGCAGAGCGCATCAGATCATGCTCCAGCAGGGTAGATGTACCCTAGGGCCAGCGGACGGCTGGTAGGTATTGCTTTGTAAGTTGGGCCTTCGTGGCGGATGTCAGTGTAGAGGTATCTACCATTGATTCGGTTCCGGTATTGAGGGACTTTGTCGGATGAGTTTCATGTGACCGAGCTCGAGGCTATATATACATGTTTGTTGCAATGAGTAACTTGAGTCGATGTGCATTCCCTTTTGCTAGATTTATGCATGGATCGGGTGGCACGCCGCCACATGTATAGTATCTGGATCGGGTGGCACGCCGCCACATGTATGGTATCTGGATCGGGTGGCACGCCGCCACGGGTATGCTATTGGAACGGGTTGCGCGCCGCAACAGTGTGATGTGGAAAATATAGTTTCCTATATCTTACCTTGTATACAATAGTTCCTAGCTTCCGAGGAATAGTCCGTATTGGTTTCGCTCGGGGAATAGCACATCGGTTGTGTCTTTTCGGGATTTGATAGCGTATATCTATCGTATCACCACGGGTGAGGTTGATTGCTTGGGTTCAAGACCTAGATCTGTGCGTGGCTAACCGTTTAGAGCTTAGTGGCTTGAGGTGTTTCATGAGTAATAATGTTGGGGTAGAATCACGAATCGTGGCAAGGCCACATGATGTTATGACCTCTCGAGGAGGATTCAGGTACTTTATTCCTATGATGTGAGATGGGATCTCAGTTATATATTATGATGGTACAAAGGAATTGAATTACAGCCCTGTTGTTGGAGTCGGTTGTCATAATTTGAGTATGTTTAGATGTTTCTATTGGAGCTCATGTTGTGCTCATCGTGGCTTAGGCCGGTGCTGAGGTGTCATATCACCAATGCGGTGTGTTATAATCGAAATGATCGTCGAAGCCAATAATGAGTGTGAGTATATGTGATTTGAGCTAGTTAGAAAGGCAATACCGAGATTTGGCTCCGAATTTTGTTGTAGTATCAATTAAAAGGGAAATGGATTCATGAATGGTTGACATGAGAGATGGGTTCGATATATCGCGTGTGCGGTTGCCGTTGGCAGGATATGAAGGTGTTGGAATAAGACTCTATCTAATGAAAAAGATTTTTCAGTTGGTATTTGGTTATCGTGGGAGATTGTTGTGATTAGGGATTATTGTTCCGAGTGATTGGGTTGTTTGACACATCATATTATCTCACCGAGGTGGCGAGTATGGACTATTACAGTTGGATCGTGTGTATCCCGAGTATAGGCATGGGATTAGCATTTGGCATATGATTTCAGAAAGTACAATGTGATTTATGGTTCAGATGGTCTGTGAAATTTTGACCATGTGGTGTTTTCGGACTTATGTGAGATAGGGTGACGTATGATCACTCGGATATATGCTTGGTAAGGTCATTCGGCTATTGGGTGGCTTCTAGTACAACTTTGAGTCCGCTCGAGGACGAGCGTTTGTTTAAGTTGGGGAGAATGTAACGACCCGGCCCGTTGTTATGGGAATTACCACCCCGTTATGTTGCATTTACATATCTTATGCTTTTATATCAGTGTTAGAACCAATCGGATGAGTTAGGAATGAATTGAATTGAAAATGAAGCAAATAGCATATTTGAAGGAAGTTTGAATATGGAAAGTCAACCTAGAGTTGACTATTGAGTTAGAGTGCTCGGAATCAGATTCTGATGATTTGACTAGTTTCGGGGTATCATTTATGACTTAAGAGAGCAATCAGAATTGAATTTGGAGGTCCGGTGTAGTTTTAGGCTTGAATTGGCTAAGGTTGAATTTTGGCGAAATCCGAACGGTAGGTGAGATTTTGATCCGGGAGTCGGAATGTAATTCCGACAGTTACAGTAGCTCCGTTAGGTGATTTTGGATATGCCTGCAAATTTTCAGGTCATTCGGACGTCGTTTGGTCGGGTTTTTGATTGAATGAGCAATTCGGAAATTTTGAAGAAACTTAGGCTTGAATTAGTGTGTAATTGGTGATTTTGATGTTTAGGATGGTGTTTTTATGTTATGAGCAAGTTTGAATGAGGTAATGTGATATACTTGTGGCTTTGATTGAGGTCCCGGGGGCCTCGGGGTGATTTCAGATGGCTAACGGGAATTTTTGCGATCGCATAGTGTTAGCTACAGTGCCCGGAGAGTTTGTTCTATGCGATCGCAATGCTCTGATGCGATCGCATAGTGTTAGCTACAGTACCCGGAGATTTTGTTCTATGCAATCGCATAGTGTTAGCTACAGTGACCGGAGAGTTTGTTCTATGCGAATCGCATAGTGTTAGCTACAGTGCCCGGAGAGTTTGTTCTATGCGATCGCAATGCCCTGATGCGATCGCATAGTGTTAGCTACAGTACCGGACAGAATGTTAAAAACATTTCAGTCGCGAAAACAACCCATTTTTCCACCATTTTTGGCCGTTCTTGAGAGCTTTTGGACGGGAATTGAAGGGATTTCGACGGGGAATCGTTGGAGGTAAGTTTTATGAGTTAAATACATGTTTTTATACAAGAATCATCCATGGAATTCATGAATCTATAGCTAAAAATCAAGAAAATAGGGCTTGGAGCAAAAACCTTAAATTTAGGATTTGAAGGACCATTTGTGGTCCGAATTGGGAGTTCTTGGTATGTACGGACTCGTGGCGAGATGAGGATTCCGAAAATGTGAATTTCAGAATTTTTTGAGATGTGGGCCCGGGGCTCGGGTTTTGTCAATTTCGTGATTTTTGATATTTTTCGAGTTCTTTCGATTGGGTTATGTTCCATTAGCCTATTTTGATATATTTGTACTGATTTTGGCTAGTTTGACGTGCGTGGATGCCGGTTCGAGGAGCTAAGGCGTCGCGAGCATGAAGCTTCTACCGGTTCGAGGTGAGTGGTAGTAGTAAATAATGTGCTGAGGGTTTGAAACCCCGTACTAGCACTTCACAGTGCTATGTTGAGATGAGACACACGTCTTGAGACGAGTGTGGTGACATTGTGATTGGGGACTTGGACTTGGTCCTTCCCGGCTAATAGAATACTTTGTTGTATGACTGCTAATGAGATTATAACTGTACAATTGGGCTAATAGCCATGTTTGGGGCCTTGTGCCGATCTGTAGAGCATTAGGGAACCTATAGAGCTAGGTGACCCTTATATCATGTTAGAAACATACACTCAGTCGTAGCTCTAGCTGTATAGCATAATAAGAGCCCGTACTCGATATGTACATTGAGAGAGATTATCTAGGGTGGAATTCCCTATTCTAGCTGAGTGGGCCTGAAAGGCCAAGTCTATATTGACTGAGACAGGGTCAAGGACCCACTGTGATATATTATATTGGGCATGAGAGGCCAAGTATATACTGGCTGGGATAGGGTCGAGGACCCATTATGAGGTATTATATATATATACCTATATTGGATCGGGCTGCACACCGCAGCAGTATATATATTGGATCGGACTGCACGCCGCAGTAATATACATGTAATATACATGTAATATATATGTGGGACGGACTGCACGCTTGATATTTCTTAGAACTTCTACCGGGTAGATTGAATATGGATATAGGCGGTGCCAAAGGATCATTGTCACCTTCATCATGCCGATTTGACCTATTTCTCAAACATGGCACGTGATGCCCAAATAATATGAACAGAAATGAGTAGTTCTAATATGAATAGTGAGCGCCGTCGACGTTAAATGGAGCGGACTGCGCGCCGCAACGGTATATGTATTGGAGCGGGCTACGCGCCACAGCGGTATATGTATTGGAGCGGGCTGCGCGCCGCAGCATTATACTTATTCATATTCATATATATACTGAAATATTTATATGTTATAGACGGATGTATATGTCTCCATATATTGAGATGGCTGTATACCGTAGTGGTACGAGCGAGGATGTGGTCAGTGTGGGACCTAGATGAGATAGATGTGGACTGGAGATCAGAGTACTCATTATAGTGATGATTAACTTGTGGGGGTTGCCTTAGAACTGTTTAGTGATAGTACAGGAGTTCTTATTTTCAGTTATTATTTATTATTGTTACTCACTGAGTTGAAATATACTCACCCCACTCCCCTGCACTTTTTGTGCGGATATACAGGTTCAGGAGGGCAGTTGAGCTATCGCAACTACTTTATCTATAATCATTCTGTAGAGACTTCGAGGTAGCTGCCGACGTCCGCTGTACCTGACCTCTTCCTTTTTATCATTTTGTTGTTTCCATTCTGCCTAGACTTGATTGTGTAGTAGATTTCATTTGTAGAGGCTCAGACTTGTGACACCACGATTTGGTTGGGACTGTGTTCTTGTATTTCAGTTCTACACTTCTTGATTTGTTATGAAAACAGGCTAATCACGCCGATTAATCAGTATTAATTATACTTGACTGGTTTAATTGGATAAGATGGTCGGGCTTGCCTAGTAATGTGTTGGGCGCCATCACGACCGGGGTTTGGGGTCGTGACAGCTTCATAGGTATGTAATCCCAAGCTAGTTTTCTTCTATTTTTATAACCACCCACTAGATTTCTAGGCCTAAAACATGAAATTAAAGTTAGAAAATTAGGGATTTGGGTAGAGTTAGGGGTTTTTGATTATTTTGGAATTTGACATCATTTTGGGTTTGGAATTCAAAATAAATTATATATGTTGGCTCGTGGGTGAATGGATGATCGAGTTTTGGTCCGAACCTCATGTTTTGACCAAGCAGGCCCAAGGTTAATATTTGACTTTTGGGAAAGAATGATGGGAAAGCTATACTTAAGCATCAGAATTGGATTGTTTAGCATTTAATGATGTTATTAAGTCGATTATGTCTAGATATAATTGATTTGGAGCCAAATTAAAAAGGAAAAGCGGTGTTTGAGGCTAGAGTTAGCCATGAAAGTTTGAGGTAAGCGTTCGGTCTAACCTTAGATTAAGGGATTAGGAGTTATGTCCGATTTGCTATTTTCTTCTTATTGAGTACGACGCGTAGGTATGGTGATGAGTATCTATACGTTGGTGCCGACATTGATCGTGAGTCTTAAATGACAATTTATTGTGTTCTTAAATAATACTACAGATACTTAAATTGATTATTTTCGATATTTATCAAGGATTAAGATTGTTCATGTGGAAATTACAATTGATTGAGTATTCATGTTAGATGAGATAGTTAGATGTTGGAACAAGATTGGTTATAGTTGTTTCACCCATACTGGGGCATATTTACTTATGCTATCGATTTCATTGCCGGTATATTGTAGTTCTTTATTGATCCCTCATCGGGACTCTTGTTATGATCGTTGTTGAATTACATGTTTGGATCGGGTTACACGCCACAACAATGTTAAATTTGGATCGTATTGTACACCGCAATAGAGATACAAATGGATCGGGTTACACGCCACAATAATGATATAAATGGATCGGGTTTCACACTAAAACATTGTTATAAATAGACCGGGTTGCATGCCGCAACAGTGATACAGTTGGATCAGGTTGCACACCGCAACAGTAATATAAATGGACCGGGTTGCACGTTGCAACAATAAGATAATGGATCAAGTTTCACGCCGCAACAATGATATAATGGACCGGGTTGAATGCCGCAACAATGAATGGACTTGGTTGCTCACCGCAATAGTGATATAGTTGCATCGGGTTGTACGTCATAAGAGTGATAAATGATAGGGAGCTGGTTGAGTGCCGTTAAATTATTCTCTGAGTTTTCGATTAAATTACTGTTGGAATTGATATTCCCCCGTAGCATGTACCCCCTCCCATCTTTATTTTTTCATTACTGTTCTATTATCCGTTGTATGTTATATAACTGCACATGTTTATCTAGAGCCTGGTCCTAGCCTCGTCACTACTTTGCTGGGGTTAGCCCAGACACTTACCATCATATGGGGATGGTTGTGTTGATGCTACACTGTGCAGTATGTGCAGATCCCGGAGCAGCTTTTGGACAGTAGCTTTCTGCCTTCAGTCCAACTAGAGATCCCCAAGTAGTCCTGCAGGTATCCGTAGGCCCGGAGTTCTCTTCTATCTTATTATGTAATATGTTTTTATTTGATTCTAAGACAGATTGTGTTTCTTTCTAACATTTATTGCTGTATTAATAGTCCGTCCATGATATTGTGACACAAATTCCGGGTAGATATGCATATTGTCACTATCATATTGGCTTTAGTTATTTTGTTAGATTAAGTCTTGTGCTTGATATTCACTTATCATTACTATTTAAATAACCTGTTAATTCAAATTGTTACAAAGGGCTAGAAATGAGATAGTTAATGATTTTTTATTTTGCGGCTTCTACGAGTAGGCGACATCACGACATTCGAGAGTAGGAAATCTGGATCATGAAAAAAATGCATTCAAAAGAACAAAATGGAATATGATTCTCCACCTCCGATACTTTTAGGTGAGGAAATTTGGGAGAGGGTCCGAAACTTCAGTAAAGTTACTGAAGCTTCACCTTATAGATTCCCCGTATATGGTATTACTCATAATTGGACAAAACAACCTTGATGTCATGCATACTAAGAAGAATTATTTTGACAACATTTTCAACATAGTGATGGATGTTAATGGTAAGACAAATGATAGAAGGCTAGAATAGAGTTACAAGAATATTGCAGGCAGCATGAATTATACTTGAAAACATCAAATAATGGTAAGGTGTTCAAGTCCAAAACAAGTTGCACATTCACTTTGGAGGAAAGATGGAAAATTTGTGATTGGGTAACAAAATTGAAGATGACTGAGGGTTGTGCATCGAGTCTTGGGAAAAATGTTGATATGGAGGTAGGGAAGTTGAGCCATTTGAAAAGTCATGATTGTCATGATTTCATGGAGACCTTAGTGCCTATTGCATTTTGTAGTTTTCTTGAAAGAATCTGGAAACACATCACACAGATTAGTTTGTTTTTCAAAGACTTGTGTTCGTCCACATTAATGAAATAAAACCTACTCCGGATGGATCAGAACTTTCATGTCACTTCTACTAAGATGGAAACGATATTTTCATGTTGTTTTTTATGTGATGGAACACCTTCCAATCCGCCTTGTACATAAGGCACGACTTGGAGGGCTTGTTCAATGAAGATAGATGCATCCCTTTGAGAGGTAATATTATAAGTTTGATGTAATTTTCTATTTATGTTCTTGGCTAACCTGCAATTATGTAGGACAATTGGCAAATGCAAACAATTTGTTAAGCAGAGCAATAGGACTGAGAGATCTATATGCAAGGCTTATCTTGCAAAGGAAACTGTTCATTTTTGCTCTTATTATTTTGAGAGTGATGCGTCATGTGCTAGGAATAGGCCCAATAGGCTCACGGTCAATTGCGTGAATGGTCCATTATATTCGCCTATGTCTATATTCAATCAACCAGGCCAATGTTCTAAGGATTTGGGAGTTAAGTTTGAGTGATATGGAGTTCAAATCAGCTACACTTCATGTGTTGCTAAATTGTCCAGAGGTTGTACCATTTCTCAAGGAATTATTGATTTATTAGTTATTAAAATATAAAATTTACCGTGATTACATGTCAATGCAACTACTAAACATATTTGATGTGTAACAGTCACTTCATGGGTCAATTTGTCCATAATGTTGTATATACAAGATTTAATACGTGGTTCCAACCATTTGTAAGTTTATCCTTAAAATATTCTAACACTACGTAGGTTAACAATGTTTGGAAGTTATGCTAACTTATGAATTTTTTTAACAATATGTAGGTAAATGATCTAAATAATGGTGTATATTAATTTTTGAAAGATATATCTTGGGGACCTGGGCTTGAGGTCACAACAATGTCTAAGTACATTATGAATGGGTATAAGTTTCATACAGAGGATTGTTCTAAAAATAAAAATAGCAACAAGTGGGGTGTGGGTTCAAAGTTGTGATGGAAACCAAGTTGGAGATATTAATTATTATAGTGTGCTCAAAGAAATAATAGAGCTTGGATAAATATGTTGGCCATTTAAGAAATTGATTCTCTTTAATGCAAGTTATTTGACCAAAATCCAACAAGAGGTACAAGAGTACACAATCAAGATAACATAATTGAGATTAATCATATGAGGGAGTATGACCGCTATGATCCTTTCATAATTGCACATAATGTTAGGCAAGTATATTATGCTCCTTATCCATTATGGAAAAATAAGTCTGATTGGTGGGTTATAATAAAAACTAAGCCTGTAGGTAGGTTGAAAGTCGAGAATGTGTTACACGTTGCATATCAAAATGATATCTCCAGTGTTCACCAAATAGTGGATAAAGTTTTAGAAAATGATTTGGAATATTATGAACACATATTTAAAGACATTTATATAAATGAAGTAAGAATTATAGAAAACGAGGAAGAAGAATCAACTGATGAAGCTCAAACCAGCGAGGAAGAAGATTTCTCGGATGAGGAACAATACATCGATGAGCTTTAAAAAATTAGTTTCTTTAATAACTCTCATTTATATATAGTTTTTTTATATGTTTCAATCTAAACATGTATTATATTATGTAGATAACAGACAAGAATCGAGGTAACAATGACCCTATTGGTTCTCGGGGCCAAGAAAAGGCTAAGAAACCAAACAAGAGGGTAGAACATAATACTCAATCTTTTCCACCATCTTTAGAGATGCCTATGCGTATGCTTATGTCTTTGCCTCCACCCCAGGGCTATTCTGAGCTGCTACAACATCACGAGCCCTACACCTTTGTGCATACACCAGGTCTTTCGTCACAGGTTCATTGGACTATACATCAGACATAGAGTCCACCTGCCTCACGACCACATGGATCGCATCCATCTGCATCACATGGATTGCATCGATCCATGTCACACCCACAAGGATCACAATCATCAGTGTCACGAACACTCGGGTCATAACAATCAGTATCACAACCACTTGCGATCCATCCAACTATGTCGCAGTCATAGGGATTGCAACCATCTTCATCAGGGACTCCATCTATTTCAAGCCTTTACCTACGAGATACTAGCTCTAACTCCCTACCCCTTCCACACATGCCTCTGATATACATGTTTTGGACGGTTATGCTGAAGATGACAAGGGGGTGTATTATGATCAATATGACATGATCATCAAAGTCCCTGAGGGTGATGGGTAAGAGTATTTTGATATTTTTATGTTTATTGTTTTGTACAGTTTTTACTAAGATATTAATATATTCATTTAATTAAATTGAAGGTTCATCCCCAGTAATATTACTATGAGGATAATCGCTAAAGACACCAGAAAGATTTATGATGGTCCTTATACGACTTGGAGTGAATTTCCATTCTCGCTGAAGGAGCAAATTTTCAATCAATTTAAGGTATAAATGTTCTTTTAAGCAGTATAATTATTTATATTTATGATATTTCCATATGATATTTAACTTTTGAAATACAGGTCAAGTGTGTATTAGATCACCACTATACCGTGAAAGTTGCTGCAAATTTTCATCTCAAAGTTCGCAAGGTGTTGTCGCATTGTTTCTTTGAAGCTAGAAAGTTGAACAAAAAGCCTGACTGGTTGCTTCAGAATTTATGGGAGGATTTGCAAATGCAATGGCTTACTGCAATGTTCTTACAGAAGAGCGAAAAAGGAAAGAAAGTTTGCACATCTAAGAAGGGAGGATCTTTGCACACTAGAGATGTGATCAACCTAGGGACAATAAAAAGAAGAATGGTACGTAATTGCTTAATTTATTTTAATTTTCAAAGTGTATATTTTTTTTACTAACTAAAATTTATGAATTTTCAGGAAAAGAAGTTGGGGCGTCCGATGAACCATGATGAGCTATTCAAGGTGACTCAGATTGTAAAGAATAAAAAGAGATGGATTAAGAAAGGTGAGTCGAGGGTCGAGCCTCGACTGTAAATTTTGATTTACGTTTATATAAATTTTCAAATACTAATTCAATGTAATTTTTTATAGGCCCGCTTCACAGCTGAAATGGAGTAATTCATACGCAATCAACCAACCAATGAGTCGGGCGAGCCAATCCAACATTCAGACAAGGATGCTGAAAGAATGTGGATGGAGGCTGCTGGCGGTCCAAATAGTAGAAGGTATATGGGCTTCCCACTAAGAAATTCCATCGTGATAAGTGTGGAATACAAGGAACGGGGACTTCATCGTAATCTGAGAAACTTGATAGGGAGAGCCTCTCCGCTGTGCGGGAGACTGTGACAAGGCTCACATCCGAATTAGAAGCGGCCAAGGAAAGATAAAAGCTTGGAGATGATATGTACATTGGCATGCAAGATCAGTAACAAGGCATGCACGAGCAACTCAAATCTCTCCTAGCTTCTAGAGGTCTTCCTGATTTCCCGGTCTCGTGAGTCATCGCCAGAGGCTCGCCTTCGTCGTGCTCGTTCCTCCCGTCCTCTGAGTGCTCGTTCCTCCCATCTTCCCCGTAATTGTTCTTCTCGTACTCGTTAAGTACACCCCTCTCGATACCATCTTGGTGATGCAAGTTCATCAAACGGTGATGATAATGATGTACAAAAGACTCATTGACTTTGATACACTTTGAACTAGACAAATACAATCGGTTTTCGAATGGGCATGAAATAATAATTAACTTAGTTTGGTTATCTTAATGTGTTAGTTCTATTGAACTTTATACGTTGTTGGTTTTATGTTTTTGTTAGTGTTGTGTGTGTTGTTGTTGATATTGTTATTATTGTTGCTTGTAATAGGGAATTGGTATACTGGCATGTGGTGTAGCTGCCAAAACAGGCAGTTTCTGCCAAAATTATACCCAAAAAAATAACCAACTTTGATTGTTTGTTGGTCGCTTTTCTATTTAAAAAATATTATTTTCTGGGCAATAATGACCAATATTGGTCGCAAATTAACCCAGATTTCTTAAAAAGCAACCAACTTTGTTCGCTAGTCTATTAAACAAATTTCTAGAAAATAGCGACCAATTTTGGTTGCTTATGTTTAAAAATTAATTAAATTCGTGAAATTAGTGATGAATTTTGATTTCTTATGTTTAAAAAAATTAAAAAAAAAATTAAAAAAATAGCGACCAACTTTGGTCTCTATTTTTCAGATTTTAAAATATAAAATTTGGTTTACAGACCAAAGTCGGTCGCTATATTTTTATTAATAACAAATAAAATATCAAGACCAACTTTGGTCTCTAAATTTGTATTATTAAAATATTAAAGCGATTAAAGTTGGTCGGTATATTGTTTACCCGGAATATTTGGTCCTTTTATCGTAGAGACCAAAGTTGGTCTCTATGATTTGGAACCCCTTTTTCAGGCTTATGGAAGACCATTTATAGAGGCATTTTTGGGGGGAATTGGGGGGAAATTTTAAATAAGTTAATTTCATTTTCCTCCCATTATTATTTTCAATTATTTACAATGTAATCTATTAAGATTGTGTCAAAATGCCTTAGAACCCCTGCTAGAATGTTCTAGACAATTCTATTGGGTTCTTTTAGGTGTGTTTTACCTAATTACCCTCACTTGCCAAGGTTTGTTACACAAATGCCTTTTTATTCTACCCAGTTTGCCCTTTATTTTATAAGTAATTGCAGAAATACTAGGCACTAAAGTCAGTTTTAGCCTTATTGGCTCTATTTAATCTTCAAGAATGCCATTTACTATTCCTTTTTTACCCTTTGTATTTATTCCATATTACCCGACCTGCCTAAGGTCTGGCAGAACTAGGGTAAAGAGTTATTTAACAAGTAACCCCTAATTAGAAATGTTTTAAGATTTAGCCAGTTTTAAACCCCAACCCTTTTGGTTATTAACCAACACTTATCAAAACCCAATCACCACTATTTAAAATATAGCCCCTTCCTAAAAACATAGCCACTAATAGAAGTACAACCAATTAATCAACAGTATAGCCACACAATAACCAGACTTAACTCACAGAAGTAGCCACTTAATAGAAGTACAGGCACTCAACAAACAAACTTATCTTTCAGAAGTAGCCACAAGACATTTACACTCATGACCCAAATCACAAAAAGAATCCAAAGGTTCAGAATGAACTTACATACGAATCAAGTTAAAATATAGCCAGCTTTATGTTATTTTGCACATATAGCCTTAATCACGAATTAATTTTAGATTAATCAGAACTCAGAGGAGAAGTCTAATAATGGTTGAATTCCAACTAAGGAAAACTCAATCTTAGACAGAGCATAATGAACAAACACATAGAACAGACTTATTAACACATGATTCACGCGTGGTTAACACCAAAACCCTAAGAACACTTTAGCAAGCTTAGGCATGTGTAACATTCACACAAACAAAGATAGATTCTTATTTTTTAAACCATGCAAAAGAAATAGGCTCAAGTAAATTTAATAGACATGTCAAGAAACATTTTTCAGACATATAGCAACCAGGAATAGAAACAGAGATAGTAAACTTAGCTTTTTCGGGATTTTTCCTTTTCCTTACTTTCTTTCTTCATTCTTTCTTCTTTCTTTCTTTTCTTCTTTCTTACTTTTCATTTTTCTAGATCTCCAGAACTTTGAAGATGTTTAGTCTTCTGAGTACTGGATATTTCGAAATAGGGCTATGGGTTTGATTTTGGTTTATATGGGGGTGAGGCTTGGTATAGTATTTTGGGGGTGGGGTTATTTTTGGGTACTCGCCGGAGTAGGGTTCTAGCAAGTATTTTTCTAATATTTGAGACGTTCAAGGGAGATTCGAGGCTAACCACCCAGATATGGTGGTAGATCACCTCAAAATGGTTCTATGGTGTTAATCTTGGACCCTGGTTCGTACTTGGTGAGGTCGCCGGCTAGGGTTCCGGCGACCGGAGTTTCAAGAACATGGGAGTCTTTTAGTTTTGGTGGGGTTTTATGGTGGGTTGAAATGTTTGTGGATGGGGGATAGGGTGTTGGAGGCTCGCCTGAGCCGGAGAAGACGGTTGAGGCACGGTTTGCCGGCCGTCTCCATGAAAGACCAGAAGAAGAAGAAGAAGAAGAAGAAGAAGAAGAAGAAGGAGAAGTGTTGAGAGGCAGCTAGGGTTTCTCTGCAGGTTGTATATGTGTGTATGTAATAAAATTGAACGGGAGATTAGTAAGATATACCAGTCGTGTCTCGTTGATTCCTGGCCATCGGATCAATCAAGATCAACGGCCTATATCATTTGCCCTTGAAATGTTGTCGTTTGTTTAAATGAGGGACTTCCTTATGTCTGTTGGATTATAAGCTTGGACGGCTAAGATAATTTCATATAAGCTACATCGTTTGGTTTTAATGAGCCATAGTCTCATCCGTTTGATCAATCGCATTGAACGGCCAGGATTAATTACTTACACGACGTCGTTTGATTTATGAACCAACCACCTCATCTGATCCGTTTGATTCAAATCATCAACGGTTTGGATTTTTTTGGCTATACGAAGTTGTTTGGATATGAGTCTGGGCAGACCAGGCTTGTCTTTGTTTGGGTGTAGTGTATTTTTGGGCTTGTATATGTATTCCATTATGTATTTAGCACAAAATTATTGTGTATTGTATTTTAACTTGTATTTTATTTATTTTCTTGTATATTCTTTTTGTATTATGTATTTTCTTCTTTTTGTATTTATTTTTAACTGCTATTTTTATTTTATTTCATATTTTCTTGATTTTTTCCATAATTTTCTAGTATTTTTTGCAATTTTTCTTTAATTTTTCCGGTATTTTTGCATTTTCTTGATTTTTCTTAATTTTCACATTTTTATGATATTTTCTATTTCACTTCTATTTTATTTTCAAACAACACAGGTATTTCAACTAGATCACACAATTACAAACCAAAAATTATTTTTGTATTATTTTATATATATATATATATATATATATATATATATATATATATATATATATATATATATATATATATATATATATATATATATATATATATATATTGGAATTTAATTGTTCAGGGCAAAAATCACGTACTCACAATACATTTCTTTATTCATGCTATTCACATCTACTACTTCCCCCTCTTGCACCGGGTCCATGATTGTAGTCTCAATTTCTTGAGTAATCGCTTTCGTCATGCTTTTGGAACGAGTGTTGTAGTTTTGATGTGCCAGAATGCCAGTTGCTAGCAGCTGTATCTAATACTCATCAATGACAAAACTCATCAGTAGTTAGGTCATAATAGATGAACATCACAGGATTTCAAAAACAAAACTTTTTGCCTGGTAATATGTGTCATCCCGGCATTGTTGTTTTTCTTTTTGAACCGCCAATTCTCTCTTTTTTTCTTTTCTTTTCGGCTTTTCCTTTTCTGTGATGACCCGGCCCGTCATCACGGGAATTACCACCCCTTTATCTTGCATTTATGTGTTTTATGCTTTATATTAGTGTTAGAGTGTATCGGGTGAGTTAGGAGTGATTTAGAATGAAAATGAGGCAAATAGCCTTTTTGAAGGAAACTTAAATATGGAAAGTCAACCTGGAGTTGACTATTTAGTTAGAGTACTCGGAATCAGATTATGATGATTTGGTTAGTTCCGGGAGGTGATTTGTGACTTAGGGGAGCGATCGGAATAGAATTTGGAAGCCCGGTGTAGAAATAGGCTTGAATTGGCTAAGGTTGAATTTTGGCAAAATCCGATCGGTAGGTGAAATTTTGATCCGGGGCTCAGAATGGAATTATGATAATTTATGTAGCTTCGTCATGTGATTTTGGATATGTCTGTAAATTTTCAGGTCATTCGGACGTCGTTTGGTTGGGTCTTTGATCAAATGTGTAATTCGAAAAGTTTTAAGGAATTTAGGCTTGAATTCGACGCGAATTGTGAGTTTTTGTGTTGTTGGACGTGTTTTGAGGGTTGGAGCTAGTTCGAATGAGGTATTAGGATGTGTTGGTGTGATTGGATGAGGTCCCGGGGGCCTCAGCCTATTTTCGGGTGGTTAAACGGAAGAAAATCATGGAAATTACAGGTTGATCAATTCTAGTTCTGTTGTTTTCGCCCCTGTGGAAATTTGGGCG
>JASVEL010001098.1:0-186292 GCA_032618575.1 Nicotiana noctiflora
TGCACAAGCTTCAAACTTCATTCTTTTCGAACCAAGGAACTACAATAACAGAGGTGTGTACCTGGAATGCGGAAGAACAAGGAAGAGTGAGCAATGGCAATGCAGCAACAGTAACAGGAACAGTAACAGGAGCAACAACCAAAGACCAATAACAACCACAGTAAACCAACAGCAACAACAACCAGTGAACCAGTGGACCAGCAGTCACTTAGACCAACAACCAGTGACAAACTGAATTGACAGCCACCAAAACCAGCCAGGCAGCACCACTATAAACAACAACCAGCAGCAACACAACAGACCAACCAGCAACACAACAATGAAACAAACAACAACAACCAACCCAGGCAGCAACCAAACAGATACACCAGTAGCAAACTAGACCAGCCCCATCAATATTGAACCAGCAACAATATTTGGACCAAACAGTAACAACACACAGCAACAACAACAATGACTAACAGCAGCCACCAACACTGGAACTACCACAGCCCTCGAACTGAACCAGCAGCACCAAATGAATACAACAGTAGCAACGACTAGTGGCAGCACTCAACTAAACCAATAGCAAGCAACAACCAGTGAACCAATCGAATGAACCAAGCAGCAAACACTGGAGCTATCACAACACTCAACACTGAATCAGCTAAAGCAATGGCTCAAGCACCACCAACACAAGACAACAGGCAACCAAAGACCACACACTCAGCCACTGAATCAAAACCACGAACCAGTAACCAAAGAAAAACCCAATGAAACAGTCACCTCTCTATCCCTTTTGTTCTCTTTGTATCTTTGTATGTATGTATCGAAAAGGTATCCTTGCTCTCTATGTTCCCTCAGGTTTTCTCTCTAAGCTATGACTATTTTTGCTCTCCAGGTCTTGCCTGTTATCACTGTTTTATCTCCTCTCCAGGTACTCTGAAAAATGTCCTCACTGTATGTATATCCCTTTACTCTCAGATTGTCTCCCATCTTATAGCTGACCAGCAGCCCCTAAGGTTACCCCTACCCTGACTCCCCAACCCATCATATTCCCTGCAAACCCACTATCTACTGTCCAAAGTATGGACTCAAGCATTAAACAATGCTGGTGGCAGTGTTCAGTGGGATGCCCTGCTGTGCAGGTTCCACTAGCCTTAGTATGGATATGTGATTAAACAATTAACCTATTAACTACAACCAATTATCCCCCTTTAATCTGAATCAAACAGTGACAAGCCCTACACCCATGAATTGCATCAGGCAGATTCAGGGATCAAGGAACTAATCAAAAATATGAATTAATCGCTTGACGACTTTAATCACATTGAACCTATGACTCATTTTAACTACTAAAAACAGAGGGAATTGGCCAAATAAAAGGCCTCAAAGGAGGATAACAGGTCGACTGTTATGAGAAATTAGAAGCATGCTAGATGAGCATTGAAACAATGAATAAAACAAACACACATATTCACAAAATCGAACTAAATTGACCAAAGAAGAAAACGAATACCTCGTAAGAAATCTGCCGACCAAACTTCGAACTAAGATGTGGAATTATTGAAGCCAAACGGGCTTTAATCGAGATGTTCTCGATTGAGAACACCTAGACTAAAGTCCCTTGGACTTCAATTGCGGCTAACCCGGCTTGAATTGAGTTTCTTCAAAAATTAGGGTTCTTGGGCTCGGATTTGGGGCTTTTGCATTTTTGGTTAGATTCGAAGCAAACCAATGTCAATGGGAGTGTGGGGGAGGTGTGAGGAGACTGTGGTGTGAGTTTGGGGTGATTTGGCATTGGTTCGAGTTTGACTCGAATCTTCAAATGAAGATTCGAGGAGCTCCGGCATGATTCGAGGTTAGTGGAGGCCGGATCCGTGATGGGGGAGGTGAGGGGAAGGTTTTGGCATTGGTTTGGTGGTGATTGGCCTACCGGAACCGCCGTGAGGCGATTTCCGGCAGGCGGAGTACGGCGGAGGAGGGCGGCGTTACGCTGGGCTTTGAGAGCTTCTGAGGGACGAAGCGGGGGGGGTCTGAAAGGGGGGCGGGGTAAGGGATCAGGAATATATACCACGCCTGGGATTGGATCTAGGCCGTTGGATCAACTTAGATCGACGGCTTGGATCTACCCACTTAATGAAACGATGTCGTTTGGGTGAGTCTTGGACCGGGTATGTTTGGAATTAAAGGATTAATCTGGGCCGTTGGATGATAAAATCCAACGGTCCAGATCGAATGCCACAATGACAGATGTTGGACGGATTGGGATTCGTTTGGGCCTGGTTTTCCTGGACTAAACTATGGCCCAATTTGATCTCATTGCTACACATATATATATGTACATGTATATATATATATATATATATATGCATACAATTATCCCACACAATTACATATCACTTAAATGTAAATCACATGACTTCGATATCAAACACTAAAAATGCAAAACTTAGCATATATTTTTTGTATTTTTAATTTAAATAAATAAACGTGCACACAAAAGATAAAATAACACAAAATCACAAAAATCATACCCAACACGAAACTATTTTTATTTTTGAATTTTCTGGGAGTACTTCTCAAGTGAGGCAAAAATCACGTGCTCACAGCTGCCCCTCTTTGCGCGTAAACACGCAGAGTTTTCGTGCAAAGATAAATGAGCGGATATAAGCGATTTTTGCCCATTCGAACACTCCGTATGAAGCATTTTGGAAAAGTTTTGACCGAACCTTGCTTCAAAGGTCTCCTACATATCCCTGGCTAAAAGGGAATCAGGTCAATGTAGTTCGGGAAGTTCGGGTAGCTGGGACTACCATGACTGTTGCGATCTCGCTGTTACTGCTACTGCCGCTGTTACTGCCGTTACCACTGATCAGCTGATTTCCTCGTTACACCGCACTAAGCAACGAAAAACAAGAAGCTAGACTAAGTTACGGTACTACAAGCTCTTATCTATCCTTTTTAACTTGATCTTGTCGCGCTCCTTGCCATCCTGTCCGACTTGGCGTTCTTCCGATGCTTCTTCTCTTCTTATGAACTTGGATTCATGCGGAGATTTCTGTTACATTCTACTGCTTTCCTCTACCGAATTAAACGGATCGCCACTCCATTCTCCAGGCGGGCTCCACGACTTCGATTACAACTTCAAAATTAAATCGCCACTCCATTCTTCGGGCGGGCTCCCGACTTCAACTACTACTTCAAAATTAAATCGCCACTCCATTCTCCGGGCGGGCTCCCGACTTCAACTACTACTTCAAAATTAAATCGCCACTCCATTCTCCGGGCGGGCTCCCCGACTTCAACTACTATTTCAAAATTAAATCGCCACTCCATTCTCCAGGCGGGCTCCCCGACTTCAACTACAACTTTAAAATTAAATCGCCACTCCATTCTCCAGGCGGGCTCCCCGACTTCAACTACTACTTCAAAATTAAATCGCCACTCCATTCTCCAGGCGGGCTCCATGACTTCAACTACTACTTCAAAATTAAATCGCCACTCCGTTCTCCGGGCGGGCTCCCGACTTCAATTACAACTTCAAAATTAAATCGCCACTCCATTCTCCGGGCGGGCTCCCGACTTCAACTACTACTTCAAAATTAAATCGCCACTCCATTCTCCCGGCGGGCTCCCCGACTTCAATTACAACTTCAAAATTAAATCGCCACTCCATTCTCCGGGCGGGCTCCCCGACTTCGACTACTACTTCAAAATTAAATCGCCACTCCATTCTCCAAGGCGGGCTCCCTGACTTCCACTACTACTTTCAAAATAAAATCGCCACTCCATTCTCCGGGCGGGCTCCCGACTTCAACTACTGCTTTAAAAATAAAATCGCCACTCCATTCTCCGGGCGGGCTCCCGACTTCAACTACAACTTCAAAATTAAATCGCCACTCCATTCTCCGGGCGGGCTCCCTGACTTCAACTACTACTTCAAAATTAAATCGCCACTCCATTCTCCAGGCGGGCTCCCCGACTTCAATTACAACTTCAAAATTAAATCGCCACTCCATTCTCCAAGGCGGGCTCCCTGACTTCAATTACAATTTTCAAAATTAAATCGCCACTCCATTCTCCGGGCGGGCTCCCGACTTCAACTACAACTTTAAAATTAAATCGCCACTCCATTCTCCGGGCGGGCTCCCGACTTCAACTACTACTTCAAAATTAAATCGCCACTCCATTCTCCGGGCGGGCTCCCTGACTTCCACTACTACTTTCAAAATAAAATCGCCACTCCATTCTCCGGGCGGGCTCCCTGACTTCAACTACTACTTAAAAATAAAATCGCCACTCCATTCTCCGGGCGGGCTCCCTGACTTCAACTACAACTTCAAAATTAAATCGCCACTCCATTCTCCGGGCGGGCTCCCTGACTTCAACTACTACTCACTGATTTTCATCCTATCTTGATTACCTTCCTCTGCCTCTTGTACCCTATCCTTGTTCTGCGTTACCTCTCGGACCACCTTCACTTCTGAGTTATCCTGTCTTGGAATTGCTTTCCCCTAGGTCGTGTTACTTTTCTTCTGGCTGCTGGGGATATTTTTGGAACTGTTTACTCGCCTGCTGGGGGTGATGCTGCTGAGGAAGTATTCTTTGTTTCCTTCACCCCTCATTCTCTTCCTTCTTCCCCTACCTCTTTTGGGACTCACGCTTTTGTTTCCTTGATCAAATTATAGGATGTAATACTGCTGGGGGAATCTCGAAGCCATTTTTTTCTTTTTCCAATAACTGCTGGGGATGATACCGGGCTCAAAGATCACCCCATCTTGTGTTGCTTTCTACCCTTATCCCCTGGGTCCTTGCTTTCAAGAAAATTTTCGCAACAGGAGAAAATTTTCTGCCCCAGTGTGATAATCTTCTGGACGGTATGCTTTTCTGCCATCGGACCCTTTTTTTCTGCTTTAAATCAAAGAAAAATTGTTAGTTTCAAAATGCCGCGAGTGGTCGTGCCACTCTTGTTGAGGCCATTCTCTTTCAGCTGCTTGGCCTCTCTCGAACTTTGAGGACGACGTTGACGCTTGCTTGGGAAGATGCTTTTTCCACGAACGACCTCTCATCTTTCCTTTTATTCCACTCTTTGGTTTGGTCCGACTCTTTTTAGCCGGTGATCTATTGCGTGAAATCATCTTTCGGACATGCCACATGTGTCCATCATACTCCATAATTCTTGCGAACCTTCCACTCGGCCTGTCATCCCAATCTCACTATCGTAACGACTTCCGTCTCATTGCCTTGTTCCAATGCCTATTCACTTTCAATATACTGCTTTGGGAGACTTGGTAGTAAGCTTTGAAAAATCAATTTTCGAAAATGAAAGAAAAGAAAAGAATACTGACCGCAAATGACAAAAAGAAGAGAAAAACTTTTCTGAACTCAAAAATAGGAAAACTTATCTGAATGTGTGCCTGATCCAATGTTATGCCGCGCCTTTGAGATTAAACTACCCAGTCTATTCATATCAATCACTTTCTGATGCCGCGTTCTGCTAGAGGTAAACGGATGTCCAAACCTTGTCTCATGCAGACATCTTGTAACCATCTCGTCTTGTCACCTCACGGTGCCCTTCAAAGGGTTTTCACTAATGAGATTCTCTCATTTCTCTCTATCTCCCGTCGCCTTAAGGTGCCCGTAAAGGTTTTCACCGTAAGACTCTCTCATTTTACTTCTCTCAACTTCCTTCGCCTTAGGGTGCCCGCGAGGGTTTTCACCGTTAAGACTCTCTCATTTATGCTTTCTTTCCTTGCGGCGGGGTATCACCCCTGAGATTCCCTCTAGAGCGTTATCCCCTTTCGGCTTGTGCATCCTGAATTCAATCGAGGGTCGGGATGTCACTCTTGGCTTTTATTCACATGCCTTGGCATTTCTCAAATACTGATCGAGAGGTCTTTCTGGTTCTTGATATGGTTTCTGCGCGTGAGGCTGAAGAAAGGGGTTTAGCCTCAACGGTTAGCTTACTACAACTTTCGAAATCCATACTATCTTTCAAACGAAACAATGACTTCTGGCCCAGTTTTGTTGCTTGGGGGATTTTTGATTTTTATTTTATTATGACCGAGCCGTGTGGCGCCTACGTATCCTTCTTGAGGAATCAGGTCGAACGTAGTTCACTTTTTCTTGTATTACTTCTTTGTTTCTTTTCTATTCTGTTACACATCTTCCTTGATGATTTCGAAAGAGGGTATATGAAAGAATAATTAAGGCTCAAATGGGGAAACAAAGGTTAAAGTGTTTGGGTAGTAGAAAAATTGCCTCTGTCATTTCATTCTCCGAAAAATGCCAAATACACACAAACGAAACCAAACGTTGACAAATGCATTAAAGAATTACACATAATATCTCTTGATTGCATCAGAATTGATAGCCATATCGGTGCATCTTCCCTCAACATCCGTCAGACATAGAGCGCCGTTGGATAATACTCTGGTTACCACAAAAGGTCCCTGCCAATTTGGAGCGAACTTGCCTTTTGCCTCGGCCCGATGCGGTAGAACTCTCTTCAGCACATGCTGTCCCACTTCAAATCTCCTGGGACGTACCTTCTTGTTATATGCTCTCGCCATTCTCTTTTGATATAATTGGCCGTGACATACTGCTGCCAATCTCTTTTCATCGATCAAGCTCAGTTGCTCTAATCGGGTTTTGACCCACTCGTCGTCGTCAATCTCAGCTTCAGCGACGATTCGGAGGGATGGAATCTCAACTTCTGCGGGTATTACTGCTTCAGTCCCGTATACCAACAAGTAAGGAGTTGCACCTACCGAAGTCCGGACGGTAGTGCGATAACCCAACAGCGCAAATGGCAACTTTTCATGCCATTGCCTAGATCCTTCTACCATTTTCCTCAATATCTTCTTTATGTTCTTGTTTGCTGCCTCGACCGCACCATTTGCTTTTGGGCGATACGGTGTGGAATTTCGGTGTGTAATCTTGAACTGTTGACATACCTCTTTCATCAATCCACTGTTAAGATTTGCACCGTTATCTGTAATGATCATCTTTGGAATTCCAAACCTACAAATGATGTGGGAGTGTACGAAGTCCACTACCGCCTTCTTGGTCACCGATTTGAATGTTTTGGCCTCCACCCACTTGGTAAAATAATCAATCGTTACCAGAATGAACCTGTGACCGTTGGAAGCTGCAGGCTCAATGGGTCCAATACCATCCATACCCCATGCGACAAACGGCCATGGTGCGGACATCATATGCAATTCAGTCGGTGGAGAGTGAATCAAATCTCCGTGTATCTGACACCGATGGCATCTTCGCACGAAATTTATACAATCCCGCTCCATAGTGAGCCAATAATATCCTGCTCGAAGAATCTTCTTTGCCAATACGTATCCGCTCATGTGCGGTCCGCAAACTCCCGAGTGTATATCCGTCATCACTGTTGTGGCTTGACTTGCATCTATACATCTCAACAATCCCAAATCTGGGGTTTTTTTGTACAGCACCCCTCCACTAAGGAAAAATCCGTTCGCCAACCGCCGAATAGCTCGCTTTTGATCTCCAGTTGCTTGCTCTGGGTATACTCCTAACCCGAGGTATTCCTTGACATCATGAAACCATGGCTCACCATCCACCTCTTCCTCTATCACATTACAATAAGCATGTTGATTCCGGACATGGATATGTAACGGATCGACACGAACCTTGTCCGGGTGATGTAGCATTGACGCTAAAGTAGCCAACGCGTCGGCAACCTCATTATGCATCCTTGGGATGTGCCTGAATTCTACCGATCGAAAGCGTTTGGTCAAATCATGCAAACACTGACGATATGGGATAAGCTTTAAATCTATGGTTTCCCATTCTCCCTGAATCTGATGTACCAGAAGGTCCGAGTCCCCCAAGACCAAGACGTCCTGCACATCCATGTCCACCGCTAATCGCAACCCCAAGATACATGCCTCGTACTCAGCCATATTATTGGTACAATGAAAACGCAGTTGAGCAGTAACAGGATAATGATGTCCTGTTTCAGATATGAGCACAGCCCCTACTCCGACTCCTTTTGCGTTCGCCGCTCCGTCGAAGAAGAGCTTCCACCCTGGATCCTTGGTTAGTTCTAATCCCTCAATTTGCAACACCTCCTCATCTGGAAAATACGTCCTCAAAGGTTCGTATTCGTCATCAACAGGATTTTCAGCTAAGTGATCGGCAAGGGCTTGAGCTTTCATAGCCGTCCTTGTCACGTATATGATGTCGAACTCCGTAAGTAATATTTGCCATTTTGCTAACCTCCCTGTGGGCATAGGTTTCTGGAAAATATACTTCAACGGATCCAGACGCGAAATGAGGTAAGTGGTGTAAGAAGACAAGTAGTGTTTCAGCTTTTGGGCTACCCAAGTCGGGGCGCAACATGTCTTTTCTAGATGAGTGTACTTGACCTCGTGGACTGTGAACTTCTTACTGAGGTAGTAAATGGCCCGTTCCTTCCTGCCAGTAAGATCATGCTGCCCCAGTACGCAGCCAAACGAATTCTCCAAGACCGTCAGATAAAGAATCAGGGGTCTACCTGGCTCAGGCGGAACTAGTACGGGTGGATTTGACAGATACCCTTTGATCCGGTCAAACGCTTCCTGACATTCTGCCGTCCATTCTATCGCGGCGTCTTTCTTCAATAGGCGGAATATGGGTTCACGAGTTGCCGTAAGCTGGGCAATAAACCTACTGATGTAATTCAACCTTCCCAACAGACTCATTACCTCTGTTTTATTCTTCGGCGGGGGTAACTCCTGAATGGACTTAATTTTGGAGGGGTCCAACTCAATGCCCCGTCGGCCGACGATGAATCCTAGCAGCTTTCCTGATGGAACTCCGAATGCACATTTGGCTGGATTGAGCTTGATGTCGTACCTTCGAAGTCTTTGAAAGAACTTCCTGAGGTCAGCAACATGGTCCTCTTGACGTCTGGATTTCACGATCACATCATCCACGTACACCTCAATTTCCTTGTGTATCATGTCATGGAATACCGTAGTCATCGCCCTCATATATGTTGCTCCTGCATTCTTCAAACCAAACGGCATCACTTGGTAGCAATAAGTCCCCCACGGTGTGATAAAAGCCGTCTTTTCTGCGTCCTCTTCATCCATCAAAATCTGATGATATCCCGCGTAACAGTCCACAAAGGATCCAATTTCGCGTCCGGCGCAATTATCAATCAAGATATGGATATTGGGAAGTGGGAAATTATCCTTAGGACTTGCTTTGTTGAGATTGCGATAGTCCACGCATACTCTGATCTTTCCGTCTTTCTTTGGCACCGGTACTACGTTAGCCAACCATTCCGGGTATCGAGTGACACGAATGACTTTTGCCTGCAACTGCTTGGTTACCTCCTCCTTGATCTTCACACTCATCTCCGTCTTGAATTTCCGCAGTTTTTGCTTGACGGGAGGATATGCCGGATCAGTGGGTAATCTATGAACCACTAGATCAGTGCTGAGTCCTGGCATGTCGTCGTACGACCATGCGAAAATATCTTTAAACTCCATGAGTGTTTTGATCAATTCTTCTCTCAGATGGGGTTCAATGTGGACACTTATCCGGGTTTCTTTGACGTCATCCGCATTCCCTAGATTAACGGCCTCAGTATCGTTTAAATTTGGTTTGGGCTTTTCCTCAAAGTGACTTAATTCTTCACCGATTTCTTCTACGGCTTCATCATCGCCGTACTCCGACTCACTCTCGTCACTTCTTATTTCATGTGTTATTATTTCCAAACCCGATTGACTTTCTAGACTGGGTTGATTAATCTTTAAGCACGCCATATCATTAAGATCAGTTGCAAGAAGGCTGTTCAGAAAAGTAAAAAGAAGAAAAGATAAACAAAATTAGACACGAAGGAACCAAATTTCATTGATGGGAATTGTACAAAGGGAAAACAAACTGCAAACTTAAATAAAAAATGAACAAAACAACGGGATTTTACTCCGGGGACAAACCCCCAACACAACATTTCGAAAGAAAAACAATCCAAGACAAACTACCAAGACTCCTTCCGGACGGGGAGAGGAGTAGCCTTCCAGTTATTCAGTTTTGCCTTTGGTCCCACAAACTGTATCTCGGCGTGACTAGATCCTTCACCGTCCTCGAGCATACATACATCTGTGAATAGGTCCTCGAACTTCCTGAAGAACTCTTCATCTGGCCCGATCGTAGGACCGGGAATCTTTGTCGCTGGATGTCCTCTTGCTCCGGACCTGATAAAAGATTGGGAAAGGCGTGGAGCAGGTTTTGAGAGCACCCATGTCTTTTGCTTACTCTTCTTTGCTCGCCGGATGTCCTCTGAGGTTGGCTGGAATCCCAAGCCGAAGGTTCCCAAGTTTTCGACCACTGATACCGGTTGTATAACTCCTTGCAGAGATGCACCTAGCCCTTTACCGGGTATGAAACCATGTCGCAACATTTCATGCGCCACCATGACATCCGCAGTAATTGTTCTGTCGCCGGGAATACATTCCCCTTCCGGAACTCGGTGGGCGGACACCACATCGCAGACCTGATACACCCACGGCCCAACATCTTCTTCTGTTTCAACAAAGGGAATGATGGTGCCCGATTGTGGATCGTTCTCTCCATGGACGACGATCTCCTGCTGGTCCCATTCAAACTTGACGAGCTGGTGTAAGCTGGATGGAACTGCTCTTGCGGCATGAATCCACGGTCGCCCTATTAGGAGGTTATATGACACCACCATGTCCAGCACCTGGAATTCCATGGTGAACTCCACTGGCCCAATTGTCAAGACTAGCACTATGTCACCAACCGACGCTTTGCCTCCTCCGTCGAACCCTCGAACACATACGCTGTTCTTGCGTACCCTGCCGATGTCTACTTTTAATTTGCCCAGTGTAGAGAGAGGACAAATGTTAGCACTGGACCCATTATCGACCAAGACTTTGGTAACCACCGCCTCTTCACACTTCACCGTAAGATATAAAGCCCTGTTGTGCTCAGTGCCTTCCTCGGGCAACTCGTCATCGGTGAAGGTGATCCGATTTGCTTCGAAGATCCTATTGGTGATCTTCTCCAAATGGCTCACTGAGATTTTATCCGGTACATGTGCCTCATTCGGGACTTTCATCAATGCTTGCCGATGTTCTTCAGAATGTATCAGCAAGGATAGCAATGATATTTGTGCCGGAGTCTTCTTTAACTGCTCTAAGACAGAGTAGTCATGCAGCTTCATCTTTTTCAAGAATTCTTCCGCCTCTTCATCAGTGACCGGCTTTTTCAATACTGCCGGAGTGGTCTTCCTCAATTCCGCGGGGGCAAAACATCTCCCCGAGCGGGTCAACCCTTGGGCTTCACAAACTTCCTCTTTCACCTCCTTTCCTCTGTAGGTCGTTGTAATCCGAGCATAATTCCATGGGACGGCCCGGCTATCAGTTACTGGCAGCTGTGTTGCCGGCTGGATGATGAAAGGATCCATTCGAACGCCTGCTACTGTCAAGATGGGCTTGATTGCTGCCCCTGGTACAACTATCTTGGCCGGCTTCACCGGTACTTCGTTCACACTTTTCTTTCCTGCTTCCGACTCTCCTGGTATGTCCTTCTTGCAACTGGGCGACTCATCAAGGCTTGGCCCTTTTCTCGTTCCTGCCCCGCTAGACTTAATCATCATTACAGTCTGAGAGGCTTTCTCCTTTCCTTCCTCCGCCCGTACCAACTCGATCATATTGGTCTCATGATGAGTTGGAAGCGGGTTTTGATTGATGTTGGGCTCTGTTGGAGTCTGGACTTCAATCCTGCGAGTATCAATAAGCTCCTGGATGGCCGTCTTTAGCCTCCAACACTTTTCTGTATCGTGTCCCGGACATCCCGAGCAGTAAGCACAATTTACTGAATGGTCCAGGTTCTTCGGGAGGGGGTTTGGTAGCTTAGCTTCAACCGGATTTAGCAAACCTACTTGCTTCAACCGGTGGAACAGACTGGTATATGACTCTCCTAAGGGAGTGAAAGTCTTTGGCCTCGGCGCCCTGTCGCCCCTGAATGCCTGGTTCGGACGGAAACTCGCGCCCGAGGGGTTTCTGTAAGCTCTTGGGGGTGGATGATTGTTCTGGGGGTTTGGTGCACGCCACGGTGCATGAGCGGGAGGTGCGGAATAGGACTGTGCATGGTGGACAGTAAAATGGGGATCAGGTGCGGGATAGTAATGTTGCGGGTAGCTATATGGGTTGTGGGGGTAATTTTGGTGGTGAGGCTGGGGTGGGCTATATTGGGGTGCGGGACCTCTATTTTTGAACCATGCCCCGGACTCGACGGCCGCCACTTCCTCTCTCCTCTTCTTCCCCAGTACTCCTCCAGTACCGCTTTGGATAGCCTGAGTGGTGGCTTTCAGTGCTGAGTAGCTCATGATCTTGTTGGCCTTCAAACCCTCCTCGATCATACCCCCCATTTTTATCACCTCGGTGAATGATTTGCCTACGGACGTTACCAGATGTCCGAAGTAGGTGGGCTCTAATGTCTGCAAGAAGTAGTCCACCATCTCGCTCTCTCTCATCGGTGGATCCACCCTGGCCGCCTGTTCCCTCCATCGGAAACCAAATTCCCGGAAGCTTTCAGCAGGCTTCTTCTCTATTTTTAGCAATGATAGGCGGTCGGGGATTATCTCAAGATTGTATTGGAACTGGCCGATAAAAGCTTGAGCCAAATCATCCCACGTAAACCATCTACGGGGATCCTGTCTAGTGTACCACTCCAACGCCGATCCTCCCAGACTCTGGCCGAAGTAGGCTATCAGAAGCTCGTCCCGTCCTCCGGCCCCTCTCATTTTACTGCAGAACCCTCGGAGGTGGGCTACTGGGTCGCCGTGCCCCTCGTATAGGTCGAATTTGGGCATTTTAAACCCTGCTGGCAACTGGACGTCCGGAAATGGACACAGATCCTTATAGGCGACGCTGACCTGGTTGCCTAAACCGTGCATGTTCCTGAAGGACTGCTCCAGGCTTTTAACTTTTCTGACAACTTCCTCGTGCTCCGAACTTTGGAAGTGTTTTTCCGGTTCTGCCGGATTATCCCAGTGAGGTGTATGTGATTGTGGTTCAGGAGCCCTGAAAGTAGGCTCTGGAGGATAGTAAGAGTTGTCATGGATCCGAACATATGGCTCGCTGGCCGGCCTTTGCAGAGGAGCAGGTGGAGGTGCTACAAAAACAGGGGCGACTGGAGGAGGATTTGGTTTGGCTGGTGGAATGTGGGTGGCATATGGATTTTCCCCCCTGAAAGTATGGATAGCTCGGGGCGCTTGTTGAAGGATCGATGGGCGGATGTTCCGGAGCTGAGGCGAGAGTAGGGCGGTTTGGTGAAGACTGTTCCCTGGCCCAGGCCAGGTGCATCTCCGTTATCTGTTGTTTTAACCGGTCTACCTCTTCTTTCATGATTTGTAGCTCGGACTTTTCTTCCTCGAGACTCTTGCCAGAACTAGACATGCTTACTGTAATCGGTCCTTTGGATCTAGTACGGTAGTGATGGCTGGCCAGTATATTCTGTCAAACCAACTGCTAAACTTTCTGGAATACGCAACAAACTTGTTAGTTCACCGAGTTTGACGGATATGTTATAGCACGTTGGATGCAATGCACCTAACCAAATAACCCTTTCTACGTGTACTCTTTAACATGCGTCATTCCGGCCCTTTTTCTTTTTCTTTCTTTTTCTTCTTTTTTCTCTTTTTTTTTTTCTTTTTCGACTATCTTTGCAAGCCTTTATTGTTATTTAACCTATGGATTTCTTTCTTTTCTAGTGGTGGTCGAATCTTATGTGGATTGCCTACGTATCACGACCCCGCGTGAATCAGACCGAGCGTAGTTCTGGCGACAAGATTGTGGCAAAATTCAGTAACTTTTATATCAAATAAAACCGTGTAGTTACAAAACACGTCTTACAACGATCAGCAAAACAAAAGAAAATGCTTGACTTGGGAAAGTAAAGAAAATGCCGACTAGCTTGACTCAACATTTCAAAATACATTTTCAATCAAAAATCTAATGCCCTAAATTCCCTGGGGGCCCGCGAGGCATCATTCGGCCTTGCCGCGGGCCTTAGTGTGAGGTCCTTGTGCAGTTCCCTCAACTCTTCCATGATCCGATGAACATAACCCATAATTGAAGCGAAAAGGTCGGCGCGGGGCATGCGTTCACAAGCTAGGCACTTCATGGTGACATAGTGCCCGATTTCTCCAATTCTATCCTTGATCATGTCCCTTTCTCCGAGTAGCCGCTCTATTTGCTGGTTTTTCGCCCCCAATCTTCGAGCATTGTTGGTGACTTGATCTAGGAGCCTATCCACTTGTCCTTGCAGTCGGGCCATCAAATTGTGGCAGCGGTCGAGGTCTGCTCTGGCATCTTGGGCTTGCTTGAAAACCCGCTCCCTAAGGACAACATTTGCTTCCCTCAGGCTAGTGATGATATCGGTGTAATCTTCTTCCACCCGCTTTAGGTGAAGTGCATGTTGATGTGCCTCCTTTTTCCAGCTAGCACGGATCCTCGTTATTTGGGCTTTTGACTCGTCCAATTCTCTTTGGATGTCGGTGACTTGGCTTCTCAAACCCCTTATCAATTTTTCGTCGGCCCGACTCCTCGATTGTCTGTCAGCATCTCTTTTCATTTGCTGGATTTGAGCTCTCAAGAAGTCATTTTCTTGTGCCAACTTCTTTTTGTCTCCTTCGTCGGTGGCAGCTTGCATGTTCTTCTCGAATTGGAGGTCCCGGACCTGCTGTTCTTTCCTGCCAATCTTCGTCCTGTATCCCTCCTCCTTTGCTAACCAATCCCATTGTTCCCGTGAATCTTCCGTGAACTGTTGGACATGGGCTCTTTTAGAACATTTCCGACGAATCTGAAATCTTTTCCCGAACCACACGTTGTACTTTGGGTCCACCTCTCCCTTAGATAGCTCCCGGACCATGGTTTTAGGTTCAAGGAACCGACATTCGTGCCACAGCCTTCGAACCTTCTCTTCGGGGAATACAACTCCCGGGCTCAACTCAATGGCGTACTTCCTCAGGTCTTGATCGGTAGGAATAACCTGAAACCTTCCTAGTTGACGCAATACACGGTGAGGGACATATGGTTGGACACTGCGGATCCCCATCAGAAGGATATAACACTCCTCGGCTGCCATATATATTACTTCAGTATCGGGTAACCACCCGAACGCCCATTCAATCCGATCGGCTTCTATTGAGCTCAGTCGTGCAAGCCATGCCTCGACGCCTTCAGGGAATACAGCACCCATCATCCGTTCTTCGAAACCCCTGATACAGGTTTTTCCGGTCAACCCATGGTTCATGTATTGTGTTCGGTGATGGAGGTGTTCTTGCATCCATAATTGGAGTAACAGATTGCAACCTTGGAAGAAATTGCCCCCTTCTCGGCATACGGTCAAGGCTCGATAGATTTCGGACAAAACCAAAGGGACCACCGTGCTGGTAGCCTTTTTGATTGCAACATCGGCTATTCCTACCGGACTTATCTCTATTTTCTTATCTTCGCGCGGACAAATCACAATCCCCAAGAATGTCGTTATGAATGCTAGAATTCGTCTGGCCTCCCACTTGGTTCTATTCCCTGCGTGAGTCGGTCCAAGGTTTGACTCTTCAAAACCCCGAGGAGTGCCGTACCGTTGATATAAGAATTGGAGGTCGCAATACCCTTTCAGCAGATCATCACTTTTCACCTTCCGACTAATGCTCAGCAGATCCAGAAACCCATGTGGAGATACCGGTCTTGGTGAGAGCAGGTATTGCCCTCTTAATTTCCCATTAAGTCCTGCATAGCCCGCAATTTCCTCTAATGTGGGCGTCAATTCAAAGTCAACAAAACGGAACACATTGCGGGTCGGATCCCAGAAAGCTACCAGTGCCTTGATGATGTCCTCCCTTGGCTCGATATTCAACAGATCAACCAAACCTCCCAAAATTCTCCCTACGACCTTTTTGCTACTGTCTTCCAAATCGTTCCACCATATACGGAGCTGCTGAGGGATCTCACTAAAGATTGAAAATGATTTATTCTGATTCGTGCTCATCCTGCACATTTATTAAGGTGATTTAAATAAGAAAACAACTTTGTTTTGCTAAAAATAAAAAAATCAGTTTTCAATCACGGCCTTTCAACGTCTCGGGGACGAAGGCTTTTAAGGCTGTGGGGTAAATTGATCGAAATCAAAATTGACCCAAAGGTGGCCGTTTATACGAAATTAGCCTTCCGGCGTCCCTTCCGGGAACATTCGGCTATTTTTTGAAAACAGCGTCACCGACTTATTTAGTACAAAAATTAATTTTTCAAAAGGTGAAGTTGGACCCGATGGAGGTTGCCTACGTATCTCACATCCGATGAGAATCAAACCCCCGTAGTTCGGTTTTGACGAAACAAACGACATTATTTATTCATTTTACTAAAGGAAAACAAATAAGCTATTTCTATCTTAAGAACAAAACACATTTTTCTTTTTTTTTTTTTTTTTTTTTTTTTTTTTTTTTTTTTTTTTTTTTTTTTTTAACAGATAAATACGCAAGACAAACAGGATGCAGCAGGATAGTCTGTTCATTTCAGGTCACCTGTCCTAGACGGACCCAACCCCTGTGTTGAGTCCCCTAAGCCAAATGCGACATGATGCAAATAAACGTTTCCTACTAGGGATCCGGCATGAAGCTTTGTTATTCTAGGTTTAAAAACCTGGGTTTATCTGTTCTAGACTTGGCTTACCCGAGCGGACAGCTCGAGCCGAGGAGGAGGCAGCAACCCGGGAATACAAAAGCTTCACCGGTTTTGCAACTTATCCAAACCTCGTTCTAAAATGGGAATTAGACACTATACAGAAAAGAAGTCACACGAAGTGCACCCTTCTTCATGATTTAGAGGACTCGGAGAGGATATTGGTTTCGGCACAGTTTATATGTACAGTTCACACAATATCAAAGCAGTAAAACAACATTTTGCACATTGATGCCAACATGTAAAAAAAAATCAGATAATAAAATATGCCAAATACAACAGTTATTCCGAGCTCGAATTCTAAAGAAGTCCCCAGCAGAGTCGCCAGAGCTGTCACACCTCTTTTTTACGCACCCGCAAAGGTGCAAAGAGTTTTTCCAATTAAAGGACAATCGAGATGGGATTTATTTTAATTATTTCAGAGTCGCCACTTGGGAGATTTATGGTGTCCCAAGTCACCGGTTAAATCCCGAATCGAGGAAAAGAATGACTCTATTTAACGGTCCGCGAACCAGAAATCCGGATAAGGAATTCTGTTAACCCGGGAGAAGGTGTTAGGCATTCCCGAATTCCGTGGTTCTAGCACGGTCGCTCAACTGTCGTGTTTGGCTTATCTATCTGCTTTTTACAATTATGTACTTAGTGCAAGTTAACATCTTTTTACCGCTTTATTATTGGTTATGATTTACGAAAGAGAAAGTTGCTTAAAAATATGCTTTCGAATCACGTCACATGAAATGCACCCGGATCCTCGACATATCTTTATTCAACATTTCGGGGTTTGGATTCGGGTCGCATGAAATGCACACCCGTATTTAAGAAGATAGAACTAAAATATGCGACCGGATCGACTACTTATTTACACTGTTGAGAAAGGCGTGATATTCGTTAAGAAACGACGCATCTCGAAACCTAAGTATTTATATGTACATTTATGACGGCTATGTGATTAGTGTAACTATTGGGCGAGGCGTACCTTTGATTCAAATCTAAAGCGAACTACATCTCACTGTATCTTACTTAAGAGTTGATTCCAAATTACTTAAAACTTGCTACGAACCACATTGCATGAAATGCGCCCGTGGTTCATGACATGCTTTATTTACTCTTGCCCGAAATTGGGGTCGGGTCACATGAAATGCACCCCCGACTCTTTTAATCTAATTACGTCATTCCGTTGAGTAACAACTCCCTAGCTAATCTTGCTTTTAGCATAAGGCCTAACGTTAACAGATTTGGAGATTACACACACGAGCAGAGAAGATTGAATAGAGATACAACAGACTAATTCAGGTTTACGTGCTTATCTAACGACGGTGTATCTTTGGCCTAGCTACACTTTTCCATAACCAAGACTAGCAATACAAGCTTAATTGAAGAATAACAGAATGTAATCAAACATAAGAACTTTAAACGACTACATGTTTCAATAGACTTTATGCACAAGCTTCAAACTTCATTCTTTTCGAACCAAGGAACTACAATAACAGAGGTGTGTACCTGGAATGCGGAAGAACAAGGAAGAGTGAGCAATGGCAATGCAGCAACAGCAACAAGAACAGTAACAGGAGCAACAACCAAAGACCAATAACAACCACAGTAAACCAACAGCAACAACAACCAGTGAACCAGCTACAACCCAACAACAAACAGTGACAAACTGAATTGACAGCCACCAAAACCAGCCAGGCAGCACCACTATAAACAACAACCAGCAGCAACACAACAGACCAACCAGCAACACAACAATGAAACAAACAACAACAACCAACCCAGGCAGCAACCAAACAGATACACCAGTAGCAAACTAGACCAGCCCCATCAATATTGAACCAGCAACAATATTTGGACCAAACAGTAACAACACACAGCAACAACAACAATGACTAACAGCAGCCACCAACACCGGAACTACCACAGCCCTCAAACTGAACCAGCAGCACCAAATGAATACAACAGTAGCAACGACTAGTGGCAGCACTCAACTAAACCAATAGCAAGCAACAACCAGTGAACCAATCGAATGAACCAAGCAGCAAACACTGGAGCTATCACAACACTCAACACTGAATCAGCTAAAGCAATGGCTCAAGCACCACCAACACAAGACAACAGGCAACCAAAGACCACACACTCAGCCACTGAATCAAAACCACGAACCAGTAACCAAAGAAAAACCCAATGAAACAGTCACCTCTCTATCCCTTTTGTTCTCTTTGTATCTTTGTATGTATGTATCGAAAAGGTATCCTTGCTCTCTATGTTCCCTCAGGTTTTCTCTCTAAGCTATGACTGTTTTTGCTCTCCAGGTCTTGCCTGTTATCACTGTTTTATCTCCTCTCCAGGTACTCTGAAAAATGTCCTCACTGTATGTATATCCTTTTCTCTCAGATTGTCTCCCATCTTATAGCTGACCAGCAGCCCCTAAGGTTACCCCTACCCTGACTCCCCAACCCATCATATTCCCCGCAAACCCACTATCTACTGTCCAAGGTATGGACTCCAGCATTAAACAATGAGGCTGGGGGCAGGGCATCAGTGGGATGCCCTGCTGTGCAGGTTCCACTAGCCTTAGTATGGATATGTGATTAAACAATTAACCTATTAACTACAACCAATTAGCCCCCTTTAATCTGAATCAAACAGTGACAAGCCCTACACCCATGAATTGCATCAGGCAGATTCAGGGATCAAGGAACTAATCAAAAATATGAATTAATCGCTTGACCACTTTAATCACATTGAACCTATGACTCATTTTAACTACTAAAAACAGAGGGAATTGGCCAAATAAAAGGCCTCAAAGGAGGATAACAGGTCGACTGTTATGAGAAATTAGAAGCATGCTAGATGAGCATTGAAACAATGAATAAAACAAACACACATATTCACAAAATCGAACTAAATTGACCAAAGAAGAAAACGAATACCTCGTAAGAAATCTGCCGACCAAACTTCGAACTAAGATGTGGAATTATTGAAGCCAAACGGGCTTTAATCGAGATGTTCTCGATTGAGAACACCTAGACTAAAGTCCCTTGGACTTCAATTGCGGCTAACCCGGCTTGAATTGAGTTTCTTCAAAAATTAGGGTTCTTGGGCTCGGATTTGGGGCTTTTGCATTTTTGGTTAGATTCGAAGCAAACCAATGTCAATGGGAGTGTGGGGGAGGTGTGAGGAGACTGTGGTGTGAGTTTGGGGTGATTTGGCATTGGTTCGAGTTTGACTCGAATCTTCAAATGAAGATTCGAGGAGCTCCGGCATGATTCGAGGTTCGTGGAGGCTGGGTTCGTGATGGGGGAGGTGAGGGGAAGGTTTTGACATTGGTTTGGTGGTGATTGGCCTACCGGAACCGCCGTGAGGCGATTTCCGGCAGGCGGAGTACGGCGGAGGAGGGCGGCGTTACACTGGGCTTTGAGAGCTTCGGAGGGAGATGAAGGGGGGGTCTGAAAGGGGGGCGGGGTAAGGGATCAGGAATATATACCACGCATGGGATGGGATCTAGGCCGTTGGATCAACTTAGATCGACGGCTTGGATCTACCCACTTAATGAAACGATGTCGTTTGGGTGAGTCTTGGACCGGGTATGTTTGGAATTAAAGGATTAATCTGGGCCGTTGGATGATAAAATCCAACGGTCCAGATCGAATGCCACAATGACAGATGCTGGACGGATTGGGATTCGTTTGGGCCTGGTTTTCCTGGACTAAACTATGGCCCAATTTGATCTCATTGCTACACATATATATATGTACATGTATATATATATATATATATATATATATATATATATATATATATGCATACAATTATCCCACACAATTACATATCACTTAAATGTAAATCACATGACTTCGATATCAAACACTAAAAATGCAAAACTTAGCATATATTTTTTGTATTTTTAATTTAAGTAAATAAACGTGCACACAAAAGATAAATAACACAAAATCACAAAAATCATACCCAACACGAAACTATTTTTATTTTTGAATTTTCTGGGAGTACTTCTCAAGTGAGGCAAAAATCACGTGCTCACAAGAAGCGGAAAGGCTAATTAAATACACCAGCTTCTCGAGCAACACAATTTCAATTTTGTGGAAAATTATCTGTCAATACTCAATAATAATGGTTTGAGTTTTCTAGTTCCAACTTATTTGGAGTGATATTTAAGCTCAACTTTGAAATAGATAATTACTCCCTCTGTTCACTTTTATTTGACATGTATACTAAAAATATAATTTTATTTTTACTTGTTTCTTTACGCATGAAGACAAACCTTTTTTCCTCTTATACCTACATTATTTATTACTCATATCAAATTATTTTCTTAAATCCAACAAAATATGCATCAATTAATATGTGTATCATGGAAATTATGCACTTCATTTATTATTTCTTAAGGGAGGTAAAAAAATCAAAACGTGCCAAGTAAAAGTGTACGGCGACAGTAATATATAGAAGAGGGATTTTTGTTCATTAAATTTTTCTAAATAATCTTTTTTGAAGGGAGGAAAGGAACTTTGTCACGACCCAAACCCGGTCGTGATGGCACCCAACCCTAAAGCTAGGGAAGCCAAACCAACAATTGTTTCCATAGTAGGGAAGCCAAACCAACAATTGTTTCCATAGTAGGGAAGCCAAACCAACAATTGTTTCCATAGTTAAAGACCGGTCCTTTTATTTTTCCATTTTTGTATTTTTTTTTCCTTGATTTTCTGATATTTTTTGTATTTTTTCTTAATTTTTCAATTTCTTAGCATTTGTTTTACAATTTTTGTGATATTTTTCTAATTAATTCCTTTTTGTCTTTTCATTTCAATTTTATTTCAAACAAACCCTGGTATTTCACACAAATCACACAATTGCAAATAAAAATTATTTTTGTATTATTTTTTATACATTTTGGAATTCAATTGCTTGGGGCAAAAATCACGTGCTCACAACTGCCCCTCTTTGCTCGGGAACACGAAGAGTTTCAGTGCAAAGACAAGTGAGCAGTAGTGAGAGATTTTTGCCCACTCGCATATTCCGTATGAAGCATTTTTGAAAAGTTTTTGACCGCACCCTGCTTCAAAGGTTGCCTACATATCCTGGGCTAAACAGGAATCAAGTCAGTGTAGTTCGGGAATGTCTCGTAGTTTGAAACTACCAGGGGAACTGTGATTTCATTGTTGTTGTTGTTGTTATTGTTGTTACTGCTGACTAACTCCTTATTACACCAGGATAATAATAAAATAAAGAAGCTAGTCTAAGAAATGGTCTATGAATTACAAAAAAAGTCCTATCTATGTCTTGCATATTGTGTTGTTTCGATCATCCATCTTGCATGTTGCTCTTTATTTGCGTCTCCCGTTTTTCGGTAAATCTTTTGCTTGTGACTTGCTTCCTATATATTGCTTCCTTCCATTTGTGTGAGTTCAAAATGTGTTTCTTCGTTCTCCAGGTTGGTACCTACTTATTGTAAAAACAAAGAAAACTTTTTCCTCTGCCCCAGTATGAGGCTTTTAATATATCATGATGTTACTTTGTTAGAAAAGAAAAACTTTTATTTTACAGAAAGTATTCCCTTGTTATACAGGTGGGCGCATGATACAGAAATTGAAAATGATGAAAAATATTCCTTTGTTATACAGGTGGGCGCCTTAACAGAAATTAAAAAATACTGAAAATATTCCCTTGTTATCCAGGTGGGCGCCTGATGCAGAAATTCAAAATGCGAAAAAGTATTCCCTTGTTATCCAGGTGGGCGCCTGAACAGTAAATTAAAAATGCTGAAAAGTATTCCCTTGTTATCCAGATGGGCGCCTGATGCGTAAATAAAAATGCAGAAAAACATTTCCTTATTATCTAGGTGGGCGCCTGATGCAGAAATTAAAATGCAGAAAAATATCCCCTTGTTATCCAGGTAGGAGCCTGATGCAGAAATTGAAAATGTTGAAAAGTATTCCCTTGTTATCCAGGTGGGCGCCTGATGCAAAATGAAAATGTAGAAAAATATTCCCTTGTTATACAGGTGGACGCCTGAACAGAAATTAAAAATGCTAAAAATATTCCCTTGTTATCCAGGTGGGCGCCTGATGTAGAAATTAAAAATGCTGAAAATATTCCCTTGTTATACAGGTGGGCGCCTGATGCAGAAATTAAAATGCGGAAAAATATTCCCTTATTATCCAGGCGGGCGCCAGATGCAGAAATGAAAAATACAAAAAAATATTCCCTTGTTATCCAGGTGGGCGCCTGATCCAGAAAATAAAATGCAGAAAAGTATTCCCTTGTTATCCGGTGGGCGCCTGATGCAGAAAATGAAAAATGCATAAAAGTATTCCCTTGTTATACAGGTGGGCGCCTGATGCGGAAATGAAAATGCAAAAAAATATTCCCTTGTCATCCAGGTGGGCGCCTGATGCAGAAATGAAAATGCAGAAAAATATTTCCTTGTTATCCAGGTGGGCGCCTGATGTAGAATATAAAATGCTAAAAAGTATTCCTTGTTATCCAAGTGGGCGCCTGATGCAGAAAGTAAAAATGCTGAAAAGTATTCACTTGTTATCCATGTGGGCACATGAACAGAAATTTAAAAATGCTGAAAATATTCCCTTGTTATCCAGGTGGGTGCCTGATGCAGAAAATGAAAAATGCAAAAAAGTATTCCCTTGTTATGTAGGTGGGCGCCTCATGTGGAAACGAAAATGCAGAAAAATATTCCCTTGTTATCTAGGTGGGCGCCTGATGCAGAAATAAAAATGTAGAAAATTATTCTCTTGTTATCTAGGTGGGCGCCTGATACAGAAATTGAAAATGCAGAAAAATATTCACTTGTTATCTAGGTGGGCGCTTGAACAGAAATAAAAATGCAGAAAAATATTCCCTTGCTATTCAGGTGGGCGCCTGATGCAGAAATGAAAATACAGAAAAATATTCCCTTGTTATCTAGGTGGGCGCCTGATGCAGAAATTGAAAATGCAGAAAAGTGTTCCCTTGTTATCCAGGTGGGCGCCTGAATAGAAATGAAAATGCAAAAAAATATTCCCTTGTTATTCAGGTGGGCTCCTGATGCAGAAATAAAAATATAGAAAAATATTCCCTTGTTATCTAGGTGGGCGCCTGATGCAGAAATTGAAAATACAGAAAAGTATTCCCTTGTTATCCAGGTGGGCGCATAAACAGAAATGAAAATGCAGAAAAATATTCCCTTGTTATCCAGGTGGGCACCTGATGCAGGAATTGAAAATGCTGAAAAGTATTCCCTTGTTATCCAGGTGGGCGCCTGAACAGAAATGAAAATGCAGAAAAATATTCCCTTGTTATCCAGGTGGGCGCCTGATGCAAAAATTGATAATGCTGAAAATATTCCCTTGATATACAGGTGGGCGCCTGAACAGAAATTGAAAATGCTGTAAAGTATTCCCTTGTTATCCAGGTGGACGCCTGAACAGAAATTGAAAAAGCAGAAAAATATTCTCTTTGTTATCCAGGTGGGCGCCGAACAAAAATTGAAAATGCTGGAAAATATTCCCTTGTTATCCAGGTGGGCTCGTGATGCAGAAATGAAAGATGCAGAAAAATATTCCCTCTGTTTGATAACTGGGTGTGATTTGAAAAATAAAAGATGATACCTCCTTCGTTGTTCGGGTAGGTTCCTGATTATTGAGTTCTCCATTGTGGATTCTCTCTTTTATTGCCGCTTCTTTTTATTGTTTTCTCCCACATTGGTCACATTCACTTTAAAGTGATTAGTAAGAATTTGAATCTTTTGTCCATGTCTTAATCAGTGAACAATTTATTAATTATAAAATGATGGTTAGCAACTGTCATTCTTGTTGGCCTTGCTTCCACCGTTTGTCTCATCTTGCTTCATACTGCTTCGTAGTTTATTCCTGATCACCTTCCCAATTCTTCATTGTGATCCTCTTTTGTTTTTCTTTTTTGTTTCTTTTCTCCTTTATACCCTTTGGCTATGTGATCGCCATGTGTTATTTTATTTTCTCTTTTCCTTTGGGGGACCCAGTATTATTATGCCATCCAACATGAGAAGCTGGTAATTAGCTTTCAACTGGCATTGGTTTTGAACAAATAGAATGAAATGCAATAACCTGAATTTTAGGGGTGAGGATATTTTGAAGTAAAAGATAGAACTTATCTGGGTATGAAGGCTGATTCATTTGACCATGCCATGCATTTGAATATCCGACCCAGTCTGTCCAATCAAATTGTTGCTGACTTAATTTCACCTTTCCATCAACCCAAAACCTTCCTTGTCTTGCCATTTTCCTTCCTTCAGGTCATTCCTCACTTTTGCCTTATGGTGCCCGTGAAGATTTTCACCAATAAGACTCTCTCATTTATTTATCTCTTAACTCACATTCGCCTTATGGTGACCGTGAGAGTTTTCACCAATAAAACTCTATCATTTATTTATCTCTCAACTCACATTCGCCTTACACATTTTCTTACTGGTTAGAATCGCATGTATTCCCTCTATACCCTTGATTTGGTCGGTATTGACCTCGATGCCTCTCCGTGATACAAAAAAACTGAGGAACTTTCCTGAGCTCATGCTGAAAGCACACTTTCTGGGTTTTTTCTTCATGCTGTATCATCTAAGTATATCGATGGTTTCTCTTAGATGGTCGATATGATCCTCTTTTATTTTTTATTTGAACAACATGTCGTCTATATAGACTTCCATCATTTTGTCGAGTTGTTCTTTGAATATCTTGGTGACCAGCCTCTGATAGGTCGCACCTGCATTTTTCATCCCAAACGACATGACTTTGTAGTAGTACGTCTATTGGTGGGTGATGAAGGTGGTCTTCTTCTTGTCCTTTTCCTTCATAAGGATATAATTGTAGCCTAAGTAGGCGACCAAGAAGCTTAATAACTCATGCACCGCTATTGCATTAATGAGCTAATCGATGTGAGGCAACGAGAAGGAGTTTTTTGGACATGCTTTGTTTAGGTCCTTGAAGTCCAGTCACATGCATCATTTCCCATTGTTCTTTTTCACCATGACCATATTGGCGACCCATTGGGGGTACTTTGACTCCCGAATGGAATCGTTGGTTGGTTAGCAATTTTTCTACGTCTTCGTAGACGACCTCGTTGATTGCATCATTAAACTTTCGTCTGATTTGTCATACTGATGGGTATAGCAGGTCGACATTCAACTTATGTGTTACGATGCCTTTTGGGATAACTAACACCTCTGCATGGGAGAAAGCAAATAGATCAACGTTATCAGTTAAAAATTTACGGAATTTACCTGGCTCTATGAGTTCGTCGCCGATGTAGAATTTTTTGCTATGTCGTTTTTGTCCATATGGAAGGAATTGAGGTTTTCCATATTAACTTTGCAACTTCCATGACATTGGGGTATCTAACAACGTCTGTTTGTTCATCAGACTTGGGCTGCGACTTTGGTAATTGCTATGCTCCTGAGTCTTCCTCACATAATTGTTGGGTGTATGTGAAATCTTGGGTAATGCGGTAGCATTCTTGAACTGTGCGCAAATCACCGCGAATGCTGAATATTCCCCATGGTTTAGGGAACTTGATGACCTGGTATAAACTTGATAGGATGGCCCTCATGGCGTGTATCCAAGGTTCGCCCTATAATGGAGTTATAGGCAGTGTCTTGATTCATGGTTGTAGTTTCAAGGGTGACACCCCCAGATAGTATGGGCAATATTATCTTTTTGGAGGTTCATTCAATGTGGGTGTCTGACTTATCGAAGATGATACTATCTTCGAGGTTATCATACCATTCATAGGTTATCAACCGTTTCAATTTGTGTGTGGTGGTGAACTTCACTTGGTTAATTGTTGCTTCATCGCCTACGCCGATGATCATTTGGATGGTGCGAAGGGAGGAGGGTGGCTTTGGGGGGCCTTGATGTGGTTCCCATCTAGGGGAAAAAATGGCTCTCCCTCAATCGCTCATCGACTCTCTTAAGTGTCCTTAGTGGAGCATGGTCACTACTTCTTACCGCAGGGCTATGCATTCCTCGGTCTTTTGGCCCCGTTCCTGATGGAACTCGTAGAGGGAATTCGACTTTCAAGAATTTGGGTGTAACTTCACCTTTTGAGGCCATTTCACCTTTAGATCGATCTTCTTCAGGGCGTAAACTATTTCTGAAGGAGACACACAAAAATTATGAGCAGATAGTAGTGGAGGGATAACTCTTTCATTTCAGTGTGGCAGGGAAGCGCCTTCGACTTGTAGGGGAGATAATGGGATGGTTGCTCTATTTTACAATTAGTGCCTTCTCCAATTGAAGCATGGGCCTGCGTGATCTCTTCGGTTGTTATTTCGACGATTTTTCCTTGATTCCATTTGGACTGTTGTAATCGTAGGGTCGAGTCATTGAGATTGTTTTCATCTACCCTGACCTCAGCATAGTAAGCATTGTGAATTTCTTCATATGTGGTGGGAGGGTACATTATAAGTTTTCTTAACCACTTTTTGGTCGCCCTTGACCCATTCCTATTCAGGTCATTTTGAAAGGTCGCTACCGCCATCTCTTCTTATGCACTCGGCAGGCTCATTCTCACTCTATTGAATCGGGCGAGGAAGTCCCTAAGCCATTCACCGGGTGATTATTTAACGACAAATATGTCATTCACTCTTGCTTATGCTTTCTTTGACCTGACATGGATGGTGATGAATTTGTCGGTCATTTCTTAAATGTCATTATAGAACATGTTGGTAATTGTGAATACCATGTTAATGCTCCCCTTGTTAGGGTTTTGTTGAGCTTGTTTAGCAGCACCGAAGATATCTGTTCTTTTGGGAGATCGTTGCCTTTTGCTGCTATGACGTAATAGATGATATGGTCTTTAAGGCATGTTGTGCTATCGTATATTTTCAGGTATGGTTGAATTTTGAAAGTTTTGGGTATGGCATGTGGGTCTGCCTCATCGTTGTATATTTGTTCCATGAACAGGCCTACGCCCCATTTTGGATGGAGTTTCGGGGCACCTGGTATCTTATCAACTCCTTCTTGATGTTCCCTCATTTGGTCGCAGAGCGCTTTATTCTCGTTTTCCAATCATTTCATTTTCTTTAGAATATCTACGGGGGCCTCGTTACCTGCACCAACAGCGGTGTGAATGTTACCTATTAGGGGAGGGGCGTGTTGCTCATTGACAGCTATCGGGGCATCCACTCTTGGGGTGTTCCTACTCGCCCCTTGAGCAGGTTTGTAGAGTATGCTGCTCAAGGTACTTGTCAGCCACACCTCTAGTAACTTTCTCACTACGGGCAGGGCTTCTTCTATCATGGACGTGGATGCTCCTTTCTCATGTGAAGCGGTTACACTACCACGAGGTGGTGGTGAGTCATTTCGTCTTGGTGAGGAACTCGGCGTCACATCTTTCTCGTCCTCCCTGCTAACCTTATTGATGGTGTTTTGGAGGTTAGTAGTGACACCTATCACTCTTTTCGGTCATTACTCTCCTTTTCCTTCCATGGTTAGCTTGTACAAATAAGGAAGAGAAAGGTATTGTTGTTACTTTTTTAGATTTAGAATAAACTAAACTTTTTAACTAGTATCTCCCCACAGACGACGCCAGTTTGTTTGACCAAAAAGAGTTGATTCCTTTTAGTTAAACCAGTTTAATTAATGTGTAAGGGCTGAATCCAAGTTGAAAGTAATAAATCCTAGACCCGGAATTTGACAACTTAGATGGTATGAATCGTGTTCTAGTCAATAGAAGTTGAGTTAATGCTCGATGATTAGATGTAAATATGAGAGTGAATGCATGCAATAAATGTGATAAATGGAATTTAATGTAATAAGAAGTAATATGTCATCTAAATATTGGATGAAGTGGATAATTCTTCTTATCAAGCAACGTGTGATAGCATGCAACAATAGTGAACAATGTGTCCTCGAATCTTGTGAATAAAGGAAGAATGTTCTGTCAAGGAATCAAACATAAAGGACAAGACAAGCTTTTTGTATATTCTTCATAGTCAACTCTTTCACAAGATGTTCTTTTACAGAAGTTTCAAATCGTATTTTTGTTTGTTTTCTCTTTCTATTTATAAGGGATATTCTTAGAAAACCTTAAAAAGTACAAAATAAGGGAATATTAAATAGAATATTCTCGCTCACAGCCCTAGGAACCTTACAACTGCCGCATTCATTTGTTCTCTGTTCAACCTCAGCGTCGGTCACTGAACCATACACGATTTCGATCCCGACCTTATCCCGTCCATCTGCATTTGTTAAACCAGGTCTAATTTTGGCTCTTAAAAATTTTCTCTCTCTGGCTTTTTATTTTAACTGAATGAAATTTTTAAAAATAAAATAAACAATCATTTAATTGCCATTATGTCTAACGGTACGAAGAGTAAGAGTTTGCATATTTTCTGTTAAAGCCTTGTTACTTTAGGGAGCAATGAGAAACAAGAGAAACAAACCTTATTTTTTCCCACGACAAGAAAAAGCAAATCTTATGTAGGAAAATAACAGTTTGAGTCCTTGAGTAATTGACTTATTTCTGGCTTTTCAGCCTTAGTGTAGGTATTACTATTTGTTTAAGCATGTTTTACCAAAAATTAATTAAAAAATTACTGATTTAGTATATCTAAGCCATTATCTCTGTCAATTTCACCACTACTTAGCCATATCTTCCACAAATATATCCCTGCGAAATCCACTATTGAAAATTTCGAAATGAATTCACACATTAAACAATTGTTTTTCTCAAGTAAAAAGTTCTTTGTTTACTTTCCTTCTCAAATATGTTAACATCAAGGAAAATATTTTTCAATGTCTTGCTACTTTGTAATTCACTAAGAGATACGAGTAATAATTAAATTTGATTTGTAGTTTTAAAGATATATGATTTAGTTCAATACCAATTAATAATAAAGAAATATGAAGTAGAAACGAAAGAAACAAGTGAATCAAACCAATGTTACTCAGCAGTAGTGACCTCGAGTTTAGTGACCACGAGATGATTAAGAGCAATAAAGTAAGAACAATAAATGTAAAGGACAATTCCTATGAACAGTTAGAGAGAAAAGTAGGATAATATATTCTTGCCAATGATGAGATGATCTTTCATATGATTGGTGTCCCCTTTATATATTAGGAGAACCCTAAATAAGGTGTATTTCTATTTATAGTAAGGAATATTCTTGATATTACTGTTTAAATGCCTATTATAGAATTGTACAATCCTATTCCGGGATTTGCGCCATGATCTTGGGGACGTGGCAGGAATCAAGCTCATTTTATTTCAAATCTATAATGGTATAATTTTGGGGTGGAGCATACTTAACTTTGGTATTTCTCGCATTCCTATTTTCAGGAATTGCATTATGTCCTCGAGCTCGAGTCTAGTCTGTCGAGCTCAAACTCGAGCATACTAGAACTCAGGTCTAAGGCGATCCCTCGAGCCTGGGAAATCGGGCGTGCCTGATTTCGACCATGCACATGATTTAGAGTCCACTCCTTGAAACAGTGCAAAGTTACCTGTAGCTTATCCATGTATCGTTGCATTCTATCCTCTCAAACTTTGAAGCTTTTGTTTACTTTGTATACCACCAATAGAAAATCAATATGTGTGTTTGGTGAGTTTGAGTCAATTAGGATCGAGTTTGGTTGGAAATGAGATAAATAGTCTCTTAGAAGAAGGATTAGTTGGGAAAAGTCAACCGGATATTGACTTATGAGTTAAAGAGCTCGGAATTGAATTTTCATGATTTGGCTAGCTTCGGGAGGTCATTTGTGGCTTAGGAGAGTGATCGGAATTGAATTTGGAGGTCCGGTGTAGAAATATGCTTGAATTGGATAAGTTGGAATTTTGGCGGAATCCGATCGATAGGTGATATTTTGATCCGGGAGTCGGAATAGAATTCCGACAATTGCAATAGCTTCGTTAGGTGATTTTGGATATGTCTACCAATTTTCAGGTCATTCAGACATCGTTTGGTCGGGTTTTTGATAGAATGTAGGTTTCAGAAGTTTTGGTTGAATCTTATGCTTGAACCAGCCTTAATTTGATGATTCGTGTGTTTGAGGGTGTGTTTTTATGGTTGGAACAAGTTCGTGTGATGATTCAGAGTGGTTTTGTATTTTTGGTTGAGGTCCTGGGGGCCTCGGGATGCTTTCGGAGGGTCCACGGAAGAAGATTTGGAGTTTTTGGGCTGCTGTCATAAATTGCAGCGATGATTCCGCTTCTGCGGATGGGGAACCGCAAAAACGGATCCGCATGGGCGAAGTTTGTCTCGCAGAAGAGAGTTTGGATAGGGCCATGCAATTCCACAGAAGCGGCTAGAGACTCGCAGGAGCGAGCTCGTAGAAGCGAGCCCTTGGTCGTAGAAGCGAAGTGGGTCGAGTGGGGCTGTTACGCAGAAGCGGAGAATTTCTCGCTTAAGCGGTTCCGCAGGTGCGATACCTGGCCGCAGAAGCAATTTTTGGCGGTTAAGTGAGGGTCGCAGAAGTGACAAATACGTCGCAGAAGCGGACTCGCAGGTGCGAGTCCAAGACCGCAGAAGCGAAAATCGTGTCTGTGTTAAAGAAACAGAAGGGTCGAAATTTCAGAAGTTATAACACATCTAGGGCTTTGTTCTAAGAGACGACTTGGGTTATTTTGAGGAGAAAATCGAAAGGATTCTTCAGGTAAACAACTATGGACTCAATTTATGATTTTACATTGATAAATTATGGAATTTATACTTGAAAATGGAGGTATGGAGGTGTATTAATGGAGGTTTTTGCTCTAAGCCTAGGTTATTGAAAATCATCTATTTGAATGGGCAAACGGAGTCCGATTTTGATAAACTTTATATATATGGACTCGTATTGAGATAAGGATTCGGAAAATATAACTGTTGTATTTTTCGAGAAGCGTACCGAGAGTCGGATTTTAGAAACTTCGTGGGTTTTGGTGTAATTCGAATGTTTTCCATTGGGTTGTGTTCATTTAGCTTATTTTGATGTATTCTTATTGATTTTGATAAGATTTGGCATCCGTGGAGGTTGATTTGCGAGGAAAGCGCAAGGCGAGCTAGGACTTATGCCGATTCGAGGTGAGTAGTGGTAATAAATAATGTACTGAGGGTTTGAAACCCCGTATTTGCACTATACATTGCTATGCTGAGATGGAACACGCGTCATGTGATGAGCGTGGTGGCATTGTGATTGGGGATTTGGACTTGGTCCTTCCCGACTGATAGTTTACTATATGTAATGACTGAGATGGAGCTTATATATGTGTATTTGGGCTAGTAGCCATGTTTGGGGCCTTGTGCCGATCTGTAGAGTATTAGGGAAGCCTGTAGAGCTAAGTAACCCCAATATCATGTTGAACACATACACTCAGCCGTATTCATAGACTAGGTAGTTAATGCCCGTGCCAGCACGGGCTCAATATTACTTAGTTTTGTGTGAAAGGGCTGATAATAAAAATTGATGCATGTAAGTTAGTATCAAATAAGACAAGTAACACTACAGGCACACTAATTGCTGGATATAATTTATATATATGTTGGATCAAAGTATACATTCTTTATCTCTATGGTAGCATCATATTAGTATACGCTTAAAGTCTAAAATCAGATTCTTCCAGGCAGCTGAAAATACTTTTCTGCCGAGGCTCAGTGCCGCCTTCTTAATTTTTTTAAAAGCCAAAAATCACCTGAAACAAAGAAGCAAGACAATAGACATTTGTCAAAGTGAAGGTGTCAAGGTGGAAGAAAAGAGGACACATTTAAATGGTAGCAGCCTTCATGAATCTCAACCGATTCAATTTGGAAAAAAGTAAAAAGGCAAAGTAATTTAAGAGAGTAAAGCATAACGGAGCATGCAAAATATACTATCAGAACCTTTTCTCAGTATTTAACTCAGTCAATTCTATAAGATCAATAGTTTCACCAAATCTAACAATATTTGGACAACGGAAGATATAGCTTATCTATGTGCAGGCAAATTCAAACAGACACAAGTACCAGAGACGGTGTGAAAGGAACCTGCTATTTATGTTTGTTCAGCCTTACCTATCTATCAAAATCACAATTCTGGCCTTTAAATACTGATTTTGTAATCCATTAATTGGCTTTGTCAAGCCAAAAGCTCTCAGTCTCAAAATGGCTAGAACAATGTAAGAGTAAAAGAGCTTTCTTGAAGAAAATAACAAAGAGCAAAAAGCTTAAGCTTTTGTACTACCCTTACCTCCTTGGTTTAGAGCAAACAAATTAAATACTCACAATCTTGAAGCAGAAAGGATGAAATTTGACCAACAATCATTTAAACCATGATAGTACATTTTACCAAGAGGAGAAGAGTAACAAGTATTAACTATGTTGCTCTTAACCTTACAAGAGAAAAAATTATCATAAGAAAATACAAAAAAACATCGAGAACGGGTAAATAAGGCTAACAATAAAGTGAAGGAGGTGGAGGAATAAAATACTTTCGTATTCAAGTGTTTAGAGATCAACTGATATTTGCGCCTTTATTAGGTTAGTATTTTCACTTTTCTAAACTGCTACTTCAAGTTAGCATTTTTGTGCATAAAAAAGAACCTTTTGTCAAGTACTCGCACTTCATATAGAGAGAATACCTTGATGCTACCATAAAAACATAGTCAAGAAGAGCTTTTCCATGCAAATTCAAATGTTCTTTACAAGCTGATTGATTACGATGTTATTATACAAAGATATAGCAACGGAAAAATGGCAGACCCACAAAAGAGCTGCATAGCAATACCCCTTCCAACCCCTAGTTGCAATAGTTGTTTTCAAGGGATATTATGGTTTGATTTTGATACTAAGTATCTTTAGCAGGAATGCTCGAAACTAAAGCCAGAGAACACGGAGTATATACACAAGGAAACAAAAATGAATGGATCTGGATCTTAGAAGTTAAAAGTACTGAAGAGTTTGATGTGTTACCAGCTGGACTAACCAAATAGTACAACAACAAAAATGAGTGTAGCAGCATCTAGAAAAAGAGCAACAAAATTAAAGTAGTTCCAATCACATCCAGGACAACTTTAAAGGTGTTTGTAGTAACATCTAAGAAGCAGCAGCATAAGTGGCTTCAACTGCATCCAGAAACATCAGCAGAAAGTGGATCCAGTTGCAACCCAAAATAATAGCAAAAGACCTTTCACTGGCGAGTGGCGAACAAACCAATAAATAACATTCAATCGAAGTATCTTTTTTAGATTGATTTACCTTGTTGCAAGCTTGCTCTTTGATTATTCAAAAGCGGAAGACTGAACCTTGTTCGTTATAGATCTTCTCAGATATATTATAGGCATGTCATCTTTGTAAGACTGTATATTAATAGTATATCCAACGACAAACATTGTATATTCAGCACAAGGTGCATGGCACCTGCAATGGTTATGGTTTATCATTGTGTAAGATTGTACATTAAAAGGTGTATTTAGGCACAATAAATAAAAGTTGTTTCTCTTACCTCGAATTCTGATTCCCCATATCTAAGAAAAGGAAAATATGCGGAGTTACGGGAACACTTATATCCTAATCAACCTTATGACTTGGACTCGGTAAAATACTTAAATCCTAATTGATTCTTAAGACTTGGACTCAGCATGAACTCTTTCAGATAATATACCCGTACAAATTTTTTAATTGAAAAGTGCAGTGATTATTATTTTGACTCCAAAATTTGATGTGATGTGTGCAACATATTCATATGACAGTCATTCCCATCAAAAGATAAAAGTACAGCAAAGTTTCAAGAATATTGCACAAGAATATGGATCAGAAAATTTATTTTGTGCAATTATGTAGGTAATGTTCCTGGCATTAACAACTTAGGACAAAATTACATGGTTACAAAAGTTAACATTCAGCAAGACTATTCTACTAATCCAGATTATAGATAATTAAATTTTTAATATATGTAACATTTTAAGTGAAATAAAGTCTATATCAATGCACATAAGTCTCCAACTTCTCTAGCGAAAATATAATCGTCGTCGCCCCTAATAAAATGTTCTATATAAATTTCACTTTGTAGTAACTACTGACTCTCTTGTTGACCCTGTCGGACAAATGACATTATTCATAAGTATATTTTTGGCATATTTACTTTAGAATAGGGTAAACTAATTAGGTACCATATTTTATCCTCTAGTAGCTGTTGCAAGTATGTAGGCTTTGCACCTAATCGTTCATACATCAAATACCAACAGTTAATATACTATTCTGATGGCAATAAATACATATCTGTATTTATAATTGTATGCTATCAAGAATTATACATTGTCAAAGCATATAACCTATACTCATACAAATTAAACTTTTGACAAAGAAGCTAAGGTATTTTTAACAGGCAATTCGTATTCCTTAGATTAGTTATTAACTTTTCATTACCGATTGCCTGTCAATTGTCTTCTAATTGTGACTGGTAGAGTGACAGTCAATATAGAATTAGAGACTTTGATGAAGTTTTTAGGTCTTACTTGCTATAGTAGACACACGAAATGCCAATTTGACTTATGGCCATTATATTAACCATGGGCTAGCTTTTAATTTGTGTTTGCAGGGGAAGTGCGTGCATCCTATCTGAGCGAATTAATTTTTTACAGCAAATTGAGTTCTCAAGTGACTTGTCAAGGTCGCTATTTTTCGTCTCCATAGGCAGCAATGACTACACCAACAACTATCTTAAGTCTACATTTTATGACTCTAGCAAATGTTACTCTCCTGGATCTTTTGCTAAACTTCTCACTGATACACTTTCTCAACAGTTTCAGGCAAGCCCTTCTACATTTGGAAATCACCACCAAATCTAAGTACAAAACCCATCCTCTATTCTCCGAAGATTATGGAACTACATCAAATTTTGAATTAGAATTTGGATATTTAAAGTATTCTGACCTGTTGTTTTAAATGAAATTAGCTAATACAATCAACCAAAAGATTCCAACCATAATCAACAAAGATACATGCATTCCCATATCAGAAACCCAAATAAGCCTGCTGTATAGTCCTGACTAAATATAGAGGGAAAGAAAACACTTGAGACGGAAAGAAAGGAAAGAGAGAAAGTTTAATTACCTTTGATTCCGATGAAGAGCTTTAAATAGTCTCTCCTTCCTGACTTGCACTCTTCTCCCTCATGCCTTACTATATAAACCCAAGTTTCATATCAGATTTAAAGTGCATCAAGAACAAAATGAATTGGAGTATATCTTTGAGAAATTGAAGAGAAGGGAAACAAACCAAGGAATAAGATACCACCGAGTAAAAAATGAAGATTGTTGGCTGCAAAAGCAACCACCACCACAACCCGCAGGGAGTAATATCAACTCAGTCATTAAAATGACTAAATTGCGCTCAGGTTTGAATTAAATTCCACGAAGCACACACGTCGAAACCCAGCTCTTCTAATATATAGAAAAGAAATGTATAGCATATCACGAACCGGTAATCCATTGTGAGGTATTGATATATATACCGGATTGGGCTGCGCGCCGCACCAGTATATACATATACATATATTGGATCAGACACGCAGAATATATATATATATATATATATATATATATATATATATATATATATATATATATATATATATATATATATATATATATATATATATATGTGTGTGTGTGTGTGTGTGTGTGTGGATCGGACTGCACGTCGCAATAATATATATATGGATTAGATTCCACGTCATAGTATTAAAGCGCTTTGGTTGAAGGAGCCCCTCCGGAGTCTGCACACACACCCAGTGAGCGCACTATATATATTGGATCGGGCTGCGCGCCGCAGTAGTATATCTATATATTGGATCGGGCTGCACGCCGCAACACTATATAGATTGGATGGGGCTGCACCCCGCGCATATATATATATATATATATATATATATATATATATATATATATATATATATATATATATATATATATATATATATATATATATATATATATATATATATATATATATATATATACATATATATATATATCGGGACGCACGCCGCAACAGTATGAATGAGGATCGGGCTGCACGCCGCAGAAGGACTAGATCAGTGTTGGATCAGTGTGAGATAGTAGTGGACTGGACTGGACTTAACATTATGGAGATGACTTACTTGTACAATTATTCTTAGAACTGTTTAGTGATAGTACACGTGTTCTTACTATCAGTTATTACTTATTATTGTTACTCACTGAGTTGAAAGATACTCACCCCACTCCCCTGCACTTTATGTGCAGATACAGGTGTTCAGGAGGGCAGTTGAGCTACCCGCAGTTGCTACATTTCTGTTATTCCGAGGAGACTTCGAGGTAGCTTCCGGCATCTACAGGACCCGATCTCTCCCTTTCTATTAGTTTGTCTTTTACTATTCTTCCTAGAATTGGATTGTATAAGATATTTTCCATCCGTTAGAGGCTCAGACTTGTGACCTGTATTTCATGTATTTCCTTTCCGCACTTGTTGTTTCTTTTATGAATTAAGCAATTAACTTCAATGAATCAGTATTAATTACTGGATGGGTTTGTTATTTGGAAAATTATGATCGGGCTTTTCTAGCAATGTGTTGGGCGCCATCACGGTCGGGGTTTGGGTCGTGACAAAATATGAAGAATTCGACTATTTTGCCAGAGAGAGAGAAAGAGACAGAGAAAGAGCAAGAGAATGAAAATGAAAGAGAAAGTGGGGTGGGGAGAAAGTCTGAAAGAGAATTTGGGAATTGAAAAGTTTACTCTGCATAAAAAAAAGAGTAGGGGCGGCTATCTAATCAAAAATATTTACCCGTAATTACCTATTTTAAAAGTAATTATAACAAATACGTATTCTATTATAACTAATTACCCGCCCATTCAATTCTCCGTTGCAATGGACATATTTAATGTAAACAACAAAAATGTTAATTCTAAAAGGAAGCCAAAGAATAATTAACATTTTTCAAGAGTGGGTAGTTTTGTTTTTTTATTTGTACTTCATAATTTATTTTATCTTCTAAAAGTAAAACAAAAAATAATATGTACCGTATAACTAAAGTTTGAATTTTCATGTGTGTTGAAATATTTGCTGTTGGAGTTTATTGGGTATTGTTCTTTGATTATGATATTAATGCTACTTTTTAAATATTTTATTGTACAAAAATTCAAATCCACCATTGAAGGAACTTGAAGCTATAAACTCATAAATTGGTTTGTTTTGAGTTTTTAATTGTTTCGATCGATCCTATATGGGTTTATGTAGAAAGTTGTTTGGAGGTTGTAAATAAAGTTTTAGTCAATTTGATGAAAATTTCGTAGTAGATTTTAGAAGTTTGGGTTGAAATATAGTTGAACAAGTGAAGAAGATGAATTTGTATCGTATACTTAAATAGTATACAAATATACCATTTGGTATATAATTCATTTCAACTATATACACTATTAATATAGTTATATACTATATTGGTATCATATGCTGGTTGAATCATTTTTTGGTTGTATTAGCTGCATTTATTAGTAAAATATTTGATTTTTTAATAATAGTAATATAGTACAATATCTTAAAATACTTTATTATATTAACATGTGGTACACTATTCTTTTATTTTTCTCTATATGCATGTGTGTTATGTAACAGTATAGTTACCTGAAATTAACCAGTAAAATTGTATACCATATTGGTATAGTTATATACCATATTGGTATCATATGGTAGTTTGAAACTTTTTTTTTGATGTCTTGGCTGCTTTTTAAAGTGAATTCTATTATGAAATTATGTATATGAACGTGATTTTCAATGCTGGAATTTTCTTGTGCTGATGGATATAGATTATGTAATAGTTTTTATAATTATAGGCAATTATTGGAACGACCCATACAACTATATATCATGTTCGTATACGGAATGAGCAAGTTGCTTTGCGAATATTTAGCTTACAATGAGAGCATGTAATTTTCTCATACTATTATTGTTTCCTTTAATGTTTTGGTACAGTAGTATAGCCACATATAGTTGTAGCAATAGTCTAGAGCAATCATATACTCTGTTGGTATACAAGTATACCATATTGGTATCATATGGTACTAGAAGTCTTTTTTGCTACTTATATTTTTATTGTGTTTTTTAATATTTTATTATTATTTCTATTCTAAGTAGTATATATGGAGATTTTGTGGCCGTAGATTATGTTTTCTTGCTCCATCATTGGTTGATATTACTGCTAATGGTAGAGTATGTACTGATATTTATAGGGAATGAGATCAAGGTTTGCATCGCAGTCACGTGAAATTAAAAAAGGAACAAGAAATAAAGAAAAAAAAAAGTAAAGAAGGAGTCAAATTTGAGTGTGAAATAAGTTATGGTAAAAAATAACAATAATAGGATTTAGGCAAAAATAAATGAATAAAAGAGAAAAAAGAAAAAAAAGGGAAGAAAAAGAGAAAAAAAGAAAAGGAGAAAAGAAAGAGAAAAAGGGGGGGAAAAGAAAAGAATTGTAGAAATAAAAAAAAATTGGAGAATAAAGAAAAAAATTCTCCACAAAAACTAATATGGGTAGGAAATATAATTAGTTTATGGGTATATAAAAATAAATGGGTAGACAATGGTAAATAGTTTTGTTTTTGTAGGTAACTGTGTCAAACTCTCAAAAAATTTCAATAGTATAGAACTGGCCATACCGGATAAGAAGGAAAAATATGGACCGTATTTTGTTAGGATAATGGGCCAAGTGACATAGAGTATAATTTTTTCTTTTTTTAGGTGTTTGATACAGTTACCCACAAAAACAAAACTCTTTACCCTTATCTACCCATTTATTTTTCTACCTATAAACTAATTACATTTCCTACCTATAGTAGATTTTGTAGAGAATTTTTTCTTTATTCTCTAATTCTTTTTTATTTCAATGCTTCTTTTCTTCTTTTTTTTCTTTTGTTTACTTCTCTGCTTTCCTTTCTTTCTCGTTTTCTTCTATTTTTTTCTTTTTTAATTTAAATTAACTTTTTTTTTATATTCTTTTTCTCTTCATAATCTAATTTTATTTTTTGTTTTCATTATTTTTTATCATTCTTTTTTATACAATAAAAACAATAATTGATATAGTAAATATTTGTTTACCTTTTTTCAATATAACTAGTACAATATACCTTTTATTTTATTTTTCTTTCTTATTTTTTAAATTTAATTAGTAAACTAAAATAATATCAGTTGTCACTTAATTAATCTAATGCACTGAATATCACATTGATTATTGTTGAGCATAAATTACATAATCAGATTCTAAGAATCAACACGTGATTGTCATGCAAACCTTGATCTTCTTCTCTATAAATATCAATACACACTGTACCATTAGCAGTAATACAACAGTTATAGAGCAAGAAAATATAATCTACAGCAATCAAATCTCCACATATACTAGTAAGAATAAAAATGATATAAAATATTTAAAAATAGAACAAAAGTATAAGTAGCGAAAAAGACTTCTAGTAACATGTGATACCAATATGGTATATATGTATACCAACAGAGCATATAATTTCTTTAGAATATTGCTACAACTATCTGCGACTATACTACTCTACCAAAACATTAAAGGACGCAATAAAAGTATGAGAAAATTATATGCTCGTAATGCTAGTTAAATATTCGCAAAATAACTTGCTCATTTCGTATACTAAGAGGGTATATAGTTGTATGTGGTCGTTCCAATAATTGCCTATAACTATAAAAACTATTAATACACATAATTTATGTCCATTAGTACACAAAAATTCTAGTATTATTGCAACTCATGTTGATATAAATAATTTCATAATAGAATTCACTTAAGACGCAGCTAAAACAACCAAAACAATGCTCAAACTACCATGTGATACCAATATAACATATAACTATACCAACATGGTATATAGTTTACTAGTTAATTTTCGGTAACTATATAACTATACTACTATTACATAACACATATGCATAAAGAGAAAAATAAAAAAAATAGTGTATCGCATATTAATATAATAATGTATTTCAAGATATTGTACTATATTATCATTATTAAAAGAAAATTAAATATTGTACCAATTAAATGTAGTTAATACAACCAAAAAATAATTTAACTAGCATATGATACCAATAGGGTATATAGTTGAAATGAATTGTATACTAAAATGGTATGTTGATATACTATTTGGGTATACAATACAAATCCGTCTTCTTCTCTGGTTCAAATAAAAAAAATAGTGTACCACATATTAATATAATTAGGTATTCTAAGATATTATAATATATTATTATTATTATTATTATTATTATTATTATAATAATAAAATATTTTAGTACAATTTCATAAGTAAGGTTTAGGAAGGTTAATGTGTATACAAACTTTACCCTTATCTTGCGAAGCTAAAATTATTGTTTTCAATAAACTGATCAAGAAACAACAAAAAAGTAAAAATAATACCACAAAAGTTAAAACCTACATTTGCAAATACTAGGCAATGAGAAACCACATGGGAAATAAATTATTGTATTATTCTTCCTCCTTTATTTGGGGTGAAGAAGGTGTTGAAGGTTTAACTTTTGTATGAGAGGAGAGGAAGGAGGAAAGGAAACACTCAAATATAAGATAGAACTTCTTGTTTCTGATTGAATTTTTTCAACTTTTTAAATATATAGCTATTTATAACGTTAGAATAAAATATATGTTGTGTGAGATGCGGAACTATTTTCTGGTAAGTTTATCAAAAAAAAAATTAAAATATGTCTTTTCAAGTGAATAGCAAGAATCAGTTTTTCACCAACTTTTTTGCTTTTGAATTGTTTCTCTTAGAAATGAATAAGGAAGAGTGGAATAACATATTTTTTTAATGCGTTTTTTTCCTTTTCAGTTATTATATTTTATTGGTAATAATTTTAAATTGTCTAGGTAGAAATGTAACTAGTTTCCAAATGGGCAAATGCGAGTAAATAATTTGGAAGTGATAGACATTTAATGTTATTTCCTTTTTTTTATTTTATCAAAAGCTTGGCGAAACATCATAATAACTCTCCAAAATAAGCCTTTTCTTTTAAAGGAAAAGTAAACACTTCTAATTTGTCAAAATCTTAACTAAATAAATTTGTATAATTCATAATTCGTTATTATAGGAATTAGGAATTAGGCCACTGGGAGTTGGGAATACTTAGGATCAGGACGCTCTTTTACAGCACACCTTACTAAATCTATGATATATTCCCCTAATCCAAGTAGTTTAAGTTAATAACTGATCTTTAGCACTATATTTGGATATTTATACATATTTTAGGTTTCTGCCTACATCGTTATTTAAATGTTTTTACGTTTAGTAATAGAAGCAATCGTCTCTACTACTTGGCGGTGACCTTTGACAGTAACATTTATATAAATAATAATGATAAAAAGCTTTTAATCTCCACATAGAATATCCTGCAGTTTAATTGTTTTTCTACTGGAAGAAAGTCAAGTCCATCTTTTGACAGAACATTCTATACTCTTTTACGACATTTTAAAAATGCAATAATTCTATCACACGGTGTTTACTTTTCACATTAAGCTTTTAAATATCTTAAATTTTACTACTCCCTTCGTTCCATATTAAATGAGATATTTTTTTAGTTTCTAAAATAAATAATATATCTTTAAATTAAGTTTAATGAGAAGCTTTTATAACTACATGGCCCCACAAACTTTTTACCCCTTAAGCTTTTAAGACCATAAGTTCCTAAAGTCTTCTTCTTATTTCTTAAACTTCGTGCCAAGTCAAACTAGCTCATTTAATATGAAACGAGTTAGTATCATTTATTTCAATAAGGAAATTATTAGTACACCCAATTTGAATATTCTTTACAAAAATTTGTCAAAGAATGGAATTTCGTAGGTTATTAGGATACCCGACTAGTTTAAGTAGTTGAACAAATCAAATAGAAGTACAAAAGCAATGGTAAGCAAGTAGAATTGTAGTTGGAGTTTAGAACAGTCACACAACTCATCCCCTTTTAACACTTAAACAATTTTACGAACGAATTGAATTTCCTCTTCCTCAAAAGTATAGTGCCTATGAAGAATATGGATTTCAAAAATATCATCAATGAATACTATCATTATATTGTGTATACACTTCTAACTTTAGTTTTATTATCTATTCTCCTCTTAAGTTCTTCCAGTAATTACAGCAGTAATTTCGCTTTATTTCCTATGCGAAACACCGTTTGTCAACCTTCAAAAACAGTAAGTAATCATGCTTATTCTTTAATTATTTTTTAGTTGATTCTGATTTTCTTTCGTATATGTATTCCAGCTTAACATGAAAATATATGGAGATAAGCTAGAAGAAGCGTTAGCCGGAGCTGCAACGAAGGATAAGACGGTAATTATAACAATTGTAAATAAAGCATACGTGGAGGGAGATAAGCCGATGCTAGATATTTTTTTGGATGGTTTTTGGCTTGGAAAAGGAACTGCGAAATTAATCAAACACTTGGTGATCGTTGCGATGGATCAAATTTCGTACAGAAGGTGCAAGTTTCTTGGACTCCATTGCTACAAGCTTCAAACGGACGGTGTTGATTTCGTCGGAGAGAAACTGTACATGTCTGAAGATTTTATAAAGATGATGTGGCGAAGAACCCGGTTCTTAGGCGACGTTCTAAAACGTGGTTATAACTTCATCTTCACGGTACGTAACGTAAGCCTCACTATATATACATCGGAAATTGGACGGCCTTTTGGTTGAAAACTACACCTAACAACATTCATTTTTCTTTTCATTTAAGTTATTATAAATAACGATAGTAAATTTTTTTTTTTTTTGATATTCTAACTGCACATCATAAAAAGTAAGATTAGTACCCAGAAAAAAGAATGAAGAAGAAGAATTAACCAATACCTGTCCATCTTACTATTTAATCTAAAAATAGATCTAAGAAGTGCCGAAAGCCATTTGACTCTAAAGAGAAGACCACCCGCGAGCGAATTAGAAGATTTGTATGGAATGTCCTATACCTGTTTGGGCTTTTAAATCAACCTATCCAGTAAAGATATAAATATATGCATAATTTATGTATAGTATGTGCCTAATTAATATATAATTATATATATAATTAGAAAAAGTAAATAATGAATATGACTAGATATTTGTATAATGACATAGAAATAAATAGCAAGTCAAGTTGCACATTACAATGTATTAAAAGATATTGATAGTGTAAATTTTTTGTTCATATAGTACTCCCTTCGGTCCATTTTAATTGATTATTTCATCTTTTTTTTTTTTTGTAATTCACAATATTTTATTTTTTTTAGATATTAATAAGAAATAAACATTTTTTTTAAAGTTGCCCTTAGAACAAAGAGCCTAGGAGTATCTATTAGATTTCTAGTAAAAAAATTAAGGTTAATATAGTTAATTTTATTGTAAATTAATGCTAAAAGAAGAATTTTTTCTTGTGTATAAAAATAGCAAATTTTTTTTTTATTAAAGTGGACCGATGAAAGTATAAGTTACATCAGTTGTTTCATATTATTGGTGTATTAATATTAGCACTTGTCTTATGTGTTCTCTGTGAGAGAAATTAAAGCTTTCACTTGATTCTCATGACTAAACTAACATTTTTTCTCCTATTTAATTAGTAATTACTTTCTGCGTGTCAATTTATGTGATGGTTCACTTGATCAAATTAGCTTTATTATATGAATACAGTCCCATATATATGTTGTATGTATATATAAAGTTTTTGGTTCGGGCGCGGTGGAACAGGATACAGATGTGTTATGGCTAAGAAATCCATTCCCAAAGTTGAGCCACAACAAAACAATAGACTTGCAGATGAGTACAGACAATTTCAACGGCAACCAATGGTCTGAGGCCAATCTCATTAACACAGGCTTTTACATGATCAGATCAAACAACAAAACCATTTCATTGTTTGATGCGTGGTACGCCAAGAAAGACAATTCTACTGGATTGAAAGAACAGGACGTTCTACAGAACCTAATGCGAGGCGGAGAATTTCGAAAGTTAGGGCTTAAAGTGAGGTTCTTAGACACTGTTTATTTCAGCGGGTTTTGTCAAAACAGTAACGATGTTCGGGCCGTAGTTACTGTTCACTCCAACTGTTGCAGAAGAATTAGTGCTAAAATGGCTGATTTGATAGCAGTGATCCATGATTGGAAGAGGTTTATGAGCTCTCCTGCGAATGAAACATCCAAGTTTCAGTGGACACCTCATGACCACTGTCGCAATTCGTGGAAAAATTAAGGATTATATGATATGTTGAGATTTTTTGTTGTTACGGTTACAATTTGTATTCAAATATATTCTTATGATTTTGTAGCAATCGCAATGTATAATTTGTATGTGCATATATAATTAGATCAATTATTTCACATACTTTAACTACAGCAATACTCCCTCCGGTTCAAAATAAGTGATTTTTGGCCTTTTTTTTAAGTCCAAAATAAGTGATTTTTTCGGATTTCAAGAATGACTTAATGATGTTTTTCCTACATTATCCTTGGAGTAAATAGTGTTGGAATATGTGTTAGGAGTGTTTATGTAAAATAGTAAGGTTAAAATGGTCAATTCTATTGTTAATTAATGCTAAAAGGTAACTTTCTTAATATGTGTGAAAACATCCAAAAAAAAATCACTTATTTTAGACCGGGGAGTAGTAAATGTAGTGTTACATTTGTTTCTTCACATTCTCAACTCTAAGTCCCCTAGAATTTTGCTTCGTGATTATGTAAGAAAAAATAGTAACCATACACAACAACTTTAATTCCTCAGCGTCATGATTCCATCCTAATCAGGCCAAAAAGTTCCTAGAACGCATCTTAAGATTCTTCAGTGAATCATTGGATTTACAAGCTTTGCCTGATCTTATTAGTTTAAGAGAAATTTGCACAAAAGTACAGTTTAATACACTGTGATGCACTTCCACAGCAACATTTTTAAGTTAAGTTTACGGTAAATAATATAATATACTTCCTCTGTTTCATATTAAATGAGATATTTTTCTTTTTAGTATGTTCCAAAATAAATGACACATATTAAAATTTAAAAATAGTTCAACTTTAAAATTCTCATTTTACCCATTTTATCTTTAATGATAAGTTTTTATAACTACACAAAAATCATGGCCCTATAAAAATAATTAATTAATTCTTAAAATCTGAGAAAATCACTTATTTTGGACAAAAATGCCAAACAATCACTTATTTTGGATCGGAGGGAGTATTATATATTGTATAATGTTGTATAATACTCCCAAAGTCGCTTTCCCAAATACTTATAAATTATTTCATCATATTAATTTATGTCTTTTTTTTTCGAACATCTATGCCAGTTTCAGAAAATATGAAGTAGAATAAGTAAAATTATTGTGATGAGTTCACTTTTTGTATAAAAAAATAATTAAAGCAACGAATACAAAAGATTTTGTATCTATAGCTGATTTAACTGGTTTAGAGCATATTGGTTAATTTCGAAACTACTCTATGATGTATTATGCATTCTCATAGTAAAAAATTCAATATATGTGTATTATTGGTTTATACACGCATTGCTTATACTTCATACAGTAGCGGCTCAATTTAATATGTGGTGTTGAGCTATGTATTTATGTATTGTAATTAGTTAGTATATAATGGTTGGTAAGTCCCCACTTGGCTTAGCTGTCACTTTGCTACAATATGATTGATTGTTAGTTGTTAGTCATAAAAATATATATACAAACATATTATTCATTTTCATATAATACAAAAAAAAATATTTTCTCTCAGTTTCTCTCTCTCTCTCTGAATGAAGCTTCTAGATTTTCTACCATTGGAGCTCAAGCTTGAGCTCGATCTCCTGCTGCATTTGCAGCTCAACATAGTATCAAAGCCTAGCATCTCTCTCTTCCATCTTCTCGTCATCTTCAGTAAGATCAATTGAACTTTTTCCCCATTTTTCATTTGTTGAGTTTTTGCCCTAGAAAATCATTTATCTTCAATTGTCTGATCTGTCATCTCTTTCTTCAATTTTTTGATTTAATCCTCATTGAATCGAATCACATCCCATGGCTATAACTGATTCGAGTACTGAATCTGATGGTTCCCTATCGGTCCTCGAGGTCGAGTCCGGTGTCGATGCTAGTAGCCCTCTCTACATGCATCTTTCAGATAATCGCGACGCGATGTTAGTTCCAGTTCCTTTCGGTGGTTTAGGTTACAAATCGTGGAGAAGGAGTGTTATGCGAACCCTATCTGCCAAAAACAAATTAGGTTTTATCATTGGCGAAGGCGAGGGACCAGATCCGACGAAAGAGCCTTCGGAATTTCTATTGTGGGAACGATGTGACGATATGGTTACATCATAGATCCTAAATTTGCTTGCCAAGGATATTGCTGACAGTGTTGAATATGCAAATGATGCGGTCGAGTTGTGGAATGATTTGGAATATCGCTACGATTTGACCAACGGAACCAAACTATATCAAATTCAGAAGGAAATTAATGACCTTTCTCAAGGAGCTTTGGACATCACAGGCTATTACACTAAATGAAGAAGTTGTGGGAGGAACTGAGTACACTAAGTGCCAAAACATAGTGTACCTGTCAATGCACGTGTAGTGCTAAGGAAAATATGGATAAAGCCGAACAAGACAGGCGTTTGATTCAGTTTTTGATGGGCCTGAATGAAGTATACACAACTCTGCGACGCAACATTATTATGCTAAACCCCTTGCCTTCTATGGCACAAGCATTCTCCCTACTAGTTCAAAAGAGAAGCAGAGGGAAGTTAAGCCAAGCAATTACGTTAGGATAGACTCTTCGTCTTTAAATGTCAATGTTCCAAGGAGTAATATCAGAAATGGCCAACAATATACAGATTCTACCTCGTTCAGTTTGATACATCGAGGAACAACAACTTTAGAACCAACTATTCTCCCAATAATTACTCCCCCAATGTCACCAGTCCACGTCCCTTTTGTGACTATTGTAAGCGCCCATGCCATACTAAAGAATAGTGTTATAAGATACATGGATACCCCCAGGGGTTCAACTTAAATCCAAATCCCAAATTTATCAGAGGAAAGAGAACTGTGGCCAATGTACATGGTGCACTTGAAGACGACTCTGGTAAACAAGAAGAAGTGGAATCTCTGGAAGGCAACTATAACTCTAGTGTCAATTTGACCAAAGAACAATATGGGCAACTAGTTTCCCTGTTGCTGCATTTTCATTCTGGAAATAACAAAGAGATCTTCAGGATCTCTAATGGAGCTATGAATTTGACAGGTACGAAGGCTTGCTCTGCTTTTGTTCTCTGCATTGATTATAGCTTATTATCATGTAAATGTTTTACATCAAGTAGTGATATATCGATCCTAGACATAGGAGTTTCTAACAACATGACTTTCAATAAGTTCCTCTTCTCTTACATTATAATTTTACCATATCCCTTGCTAATTAACCTACCAAATGATTATCGAGTAAAAGTGACTGAAATTGGGACTGTTACACTTGCACCTGATATCATCTTGCACAAAGATTCTTTCAAATACTATTAGATCTCTATTCATTGTCTAACTTCCCAACTCAAATGTTTAGTGGTCTTCTTTGATTCTTTATGTCTTCTACATGCCTCTTCAATGAAGAGGCCATTGGAGATTGGTAAGGTCTAGGATGGACTTTACTTCCTTTGCTCAAGCTGTTTGAGGCATTCTTGTTTTGCTGCATCCACTGCCAATTGTTCATTCCCGTTTCACGCTTTACCTTCTTCACATGATGTAAATAGGTCACATTATCCTTATCATTCACCTGTAAATGTACCCACATACAATAAAATCCATAGTTTAGTCTTGCATTTCTTCCATGTCTAATAATATTGATGCAATTTTTTTGTGGCATAATATGCTGGGCCATGTACTTTTTGTTAAAATGAGGAGTATTTCTTCAATACCAATCCATTTATGTCCTATATGCCTCATGACAAAGCAGATCTACCTTTCCCTCAAAGAATTAGTATCACCACCAAAGTCTTTGACCTTCTTCATATGGACCTATGGGGACCTTACCATGCGACAACTCACAATAATTTTAAATACTTCCTCACCCTAGTAGATGATTATAGCAGGTCCACTTGGACTTATCTCCTAAGTTGTAAAATCAATGCTTTACAAAATATAAAATCCTTTGTATCTCTCATTGAAACTCAATTTCAAACCAAACTGAAGTGTGTACGGTCAGATAATGGCCTAGAGTTAACTAGTAATAAAGCAACTCAATTTTTCCAATCCAAGGGTATAATACACCACAAAACAATATCTTTACACACTCCAACAAAATGGTGTGGTAGAAGGAAAGTATAAATATCTTCTTGAGACTGCTAGAGCCCTCTTATTTCAGTCCAAACTACCTTTACAATACTAGGGTGAATGTTTTCTAACTGCCACTTATATCATCAATAGACTTCCCACAACCTATCTTAAAAATAAATGTCCTTATGAGTTTCTGTTTTACAAAAACCCACTTACTCACACTTTAGGAGTTTTGGATGCTTTTGTTTCTTTACTACTCCCTATCCTCATAGGGATAAATTTAAACTAAGAACCTCCTCTTGTATTTGTAGGATTCCCTAATGAGACAAAATATTACAAGGTTCTGAGCCTAACTTCCAAGAAAATCCACATTTCCAGAAATGTTATTTTTTATGAGAATATTTTTCCCTTTAATACCTTGCGTAATAATTTTGAATTTTCTTCTGTTCCCAATTCTGCCCTTTTCATTGATGAATTGTCTATTTTTAAATCACACACTCCTAATATTTTGCATGATTGTCAAAGACCTGCAAGTGTTACTCCTGATACTTTGTCACATAGTAGTTCTCCAATCTCTAATCAACCAAATCATCATTATCCTCAATCTTCACCTATTTCTTATCAACCTCTTGTTATACTTGATTTAGGCATTAGGAAATCATCTAGAAAACATAGCTTACCTACCCATTTGAAAGACTACATTTGCTCTACTCCAAACTTAAAACCTCATACTCACACTGGTGATACTAGGACTGCACCATTTTCTCTTGATGTCCTGTTTACATGTAATCATTATGTCTCCCTCTTAATTATTTGATCCATGATAGTCAACTACTTATGCAAAATGTTAGTCATGATATGAACTATCTTCATATGAAGAGGCAGCCTTAAATCTATCCTGGCAGGTAGCCATGACCCTTGAATTTTAGGCCCTACATACTAATAATACTTGGAATTTGGTTCCCCTGCCACAAGGTAAAAAGGCCTTTGGTTGTAGATAGATGCATAAGGTCAAGCACAAGGCTGATGGAAGAATTGAAAGATTCAAATCAAGACTAGTTGTAAAAAGGTACACCCAAAAATCACGTGTTGATTACATAGAGACTTTTTCACCAGTTGTGAAAATGACCACATTCAGGGCTGTAATAGCTACAACAGTGAAAAATATTGGGATATCTTTCAACTGGATATAAACAATGCTTTCTTCCATAGTAATCTACTTATATGGAACTGCCACCTGGCTAGTGGTTGACACTCTTGGCCATGTATGTAAGCTGAATAAATCTCTTTATGGGCTCAAGCAAGCTAGTAGACAGTGGTAGGCAAAACTAGTTGAGACCTTGTATTCCAAGGGTTATGTCCATTCTTTGAATGATTATTCTCTCTTCTACAAAATTCAGCCTCTTCTGCCATATTTGTTGTTGTCTATGTAGATGATGTACTTGTGACTGCGACAGATTTGCAGGGAATTACCCAGCTAAATATCTTCTTGCATGATCAATTTAAGATCAAAGATCTGGGGATACTGCACTACTTCTTAGGCATGAAGGTTCTGTATACACCTGCTGGAGCACTCATTTCTCAGAGAAAATGTGCACTAGACTTGCTCAAGGAATACAATTGTCTCACTGACAATAGTCCCTCTTCACCACTAGACCTCAGTGTCAAACTTAAAGAAAAGTAAGGCCTAGCTCTCACTGATCCTACATCCTACACAAAACTAGTTGAAAAACTGAATTTTCTTACCAATACAAGACTAGATACTGCCTATGGTGTACTACATTTGAGCCAATTTATGCAAGATCCAAGGAAGTCACACTAACATGCAGTTTTCCACCTTCTTAGATAATTAAAAAATGACCCTACACTTGGGATTTCCTTTCTAATGATTCTGACTGCACAATTAGAGGGTACTGTGATTCTGATTGGGCTGCATGCCCTCACTAAAGAAGATCAATTAGTGGTTATCTTGTGTGACGACCCGGCCCGTCGTCACGGGAATTACCACCCCGTTATGTTGTAATTACATAATTCATGCTTTTATATAAGTGTTAGAGTCTATCGGGGGAGTTAGGAGTGAAATTAAATTGGAAATGAGGCATATAGCCTTTTTGGAGGAAGCTTGAATAAGGAAAGTCAACCCGGAGTTGACTATTCGGTTAGAGGGCTCGGAATCGGATTCTGATGATTCGGTTAGTTCCGGAAGGTGATTTGTGACTTAGGGGAGCGATCGGAATTGAATTTGGAGGCCGGTGTAGAAATAGGCTTGAATTGGCTAAGGTTGAATTTTGGCGAAACCCGAACAGTAGGTGAGATTTTGATCCGGGGGTCGGAATGGAGTTCCGACAGTTGCAGTAGCTTCGTTAGGTGATTTTGGATGTGCCTGCAAAATTTCAGGTCATTCGGACGTCGTTTGGTCGGGTTTTTGATCGAATGTGTAATTTGGAATGTTTTAAGGAATTTAGGCTTGAATTCGATGCGAATTATGAGTTTTGATGTTGTTAGACGTGTTTTGAGGATTGGAGCAAGTTTGAATAAGGTATTAAGATGTGTTGGTATGTTTGGATGAGGTCCCGGGGGCCTCGGGGTGCTTTCGGATGGTTAAACGGGAGAAAAATCATGGAAATTTCAGGTTGAGAGTTCTGGTTCTGTCATTTTCGCTCCTGCGGAAATGTGGTCGCAGGAGCGAGTCCGCAGAAGCGGATATTGGAGCGCTGAAGCGCATGTGATCGCGGAAGCGGAAAGGAGCCCGCAGGTGCGGCACCGCTGAAGCGGGTGTTGAGCCGCAGAAGCGGCCAAGGGCTATGGGGGAAATATCGCAGAAGCGGAAGGCCAGCCGCTTAGGCGAGTCCGCAGAAGCGGACGCCTAGCCGCAGAAGCGGAAATTTCCGCAGGAGCGGTCGAGTCTTCGCAGAAGCGGACGCGCAGAGGCGGTCCGTATATCGCAGAAGCGGAAATGGCCGGCTAGGCCTGGAACCGCAGAAGCGACCCTTTGGTCGCGGATACGGGAGCGTAGAAGCGGAAAATGTTCCGCAGAAGCGAAAATCGCTGTAAGTAAGTGTATCAGAAGTTAGAAAATTTCAGAAACATTTTAACATTCGGGGGTCTCGGCTTAAGGACGATTTTGGGCGATTTTGAGGAGGAAATCAAGGGAAATCATCAGGTAATCAACTATGAACTCATATTATGATTAGTATTGATAATATCATGCAATTATATCATGAAAATGGAGGAATTTGGGGTAATTATGGAGGATTTAGCCCTAGTCTTGGATTTTGGAAAATCAAGGTTTTGAATGGGCAAATGGAGTCCGAATTTGGTAAATTTTATATGCCTAGACTCGTATCGAGATGAGGATTCCGAATATGTAATTTTTGTAATTTTTCGACAAGTGTACCAAAAGTCGGGTTTTGACAACTTGTGGGTTTTGATATAAATTGGGTTATTTCGAATGAATTTCGTGAAATTAGCGTATATTGATGCATTTTCTATGATTTTGAGCAGAGTTGACATCCGAGGAGATTGAATTGCGAGGCAAGCGTAAGGCGGATTGAAGCTTCTACCGGTTCGAGGTGAGTGGTAGTAGTAAACAATGCACTGAGGGTTTGAAACCCCGTACTAGCACTTTACAGTGCTATATTGAGATGAGGCACGCGTTCTACGACGGGCGTGGTGACATTGTGATAGGGGTTCGGACTTAGTCCTTCCCGGCTAATAGAATATTGTGTTGTACAACTGTTAATGAGGTTATAACTGTACCATTGGGCTAATAGCCATGTTTGGGGCCTTGTGCCGATCTGTAGAGCATTAGGGAACCTATAGAGCTAGGTGACCTTTATATCGTGTTGGAAATATACACTCAGCCATAGCTCTAGCTGTATAGCATAATATGAGCCCGTACTAGATGTGTACATTGAGAGAGATTATCTAGGGTGGAATTCCTTGTTCTAGCTGAGTGGGCCTGAATGGCCAAGTTTATACCGATTGAGATGAGATAGGGTCGAGGACCCACTATGAGATGTTATATTGGGCATGAAAGGCCAAGTCTATATTAACTGAGACAGGGTCAAGGACCCATTGTGATATATTATATTGGGCCTGAGAGGCCAAGTGCATACTGGCTGGGATAGGGTCGAGGACCCATTATGAGGTATTATGTATATAGATACCTATATTGGATCGGATTGCACGCCGCAGTAATGTACATGTAATATACATGTAATATAGATGTGGGACGGACTGCACGCCGCAGTATTATCGCGCTTGGGCTGTAGGAGCCCCTTCGGAGTCTGAGTCTGCACACATTCCAGTGAGCGCTGGTATATTATGGGATCGGGCTGCACGCCGCAGCAGTATATATGTTGGATCGGACTGCACGCCGCAGTGATATATGGTGGACCTGGCTGCACGCCATAGCACCGTAGCGCTTGGGCCTAGGGAGCCCCTCCGAAGTCTGTATACACCCCCAGTGAGCGCCGTCGACGTTAAATGGAGCGGGCTGCGCGCCGCAGCAGTATATGTATTGGAGCGGGCTGCACGCCGCAGCATTATACTTAATCATATCCTACTATTTACTTAGATACTTATACATTATAGACATAAGTATGTGCCTTTATATGTTGAGATGGCCATACACCGTAGGGGTACGAGCGAGGGTTTGTTCAGTGTGGAGATCTTGTAGAGATAAACGTAGATTGGAGGTTAAAGTACTACTATAGTGATGACGTACTTGTGAAGATTGCCTTAGAGCTGCTAAGTGATAGCACAGGAGTTCTTACTTTCAGTTATTATTTATTATTGTTACTCACTGAGTTGAAATATACTCACCCCACTCCCCTGCACTTTTTGGTGCAGATCCACAGGTGCCCGAGAGCAGTTGAGACATTTTAGCTGCTGATCCATATCTACTTTTGCGGAGATTACGAGGTAGCTGCCAGCGTCCGCAGAGCTTGTTTTCTCCTTCTTTATCATCTTGTTGATTTCCTATTTGTCTAGACTTGGTTGTATTAGGATGCTATTCTGTAGAGGCTCAGTCTCGTGACACCACGATATGTTTGGGACCGTATCTTTGTATGTTTTGACGTTTCGGTTTTCACCTGATATGACTAACTACTGTTTAAGTTTAATTTATTTAATAATTGGCTGGTTAAGAGGATATTATGGTCGGGCTTGCCTAGCATTGTGTTGGGCGCCATCACGACCAGGGTTGGGTCGTGACAAGTTGGTATCAGAGCCAAGGTTAATAGGTCTCGCGAGTCATGAGCCGGTTGGTAGAGTCTCGTGGATCGGTGCGGGGACGCCTGTACTTATCCTCGGGAGGCTGCAAACCTTTTAGGAAAAGTTTCAATTCTTGGAATTCTTGTCGTGCGATTACTTTTGACTTGAGCTGAACTTTGACATTCTATTCTCTCGCGGATGGCGAGAACTCGATCATCCGGACGTGGAGGACGACCACCACTACCACCTACTAGAGGCCGTGGACGCGGTCGCGGTCGTGGCGGAGTTAAGGCGGTCGAGCGGTGCCGGTGACCCACGGCCCCGATTGCGAAGGTGCCAGCGACACCGGATCGAGCACCAGTTGTGCCCATTGCTATTCGGGTCTACAAGAGACCCGGCTCGGATACTAGCGATGCACTGGCCTAGCACAGGCGGTTTCGATTACTACTGCAGTAGCTGCATCGGGGATCGGGGGTGGTCATCAGGCCCCCGTAGTACGCACTCCAGAGCGGCGGTGCGGGGCATACGGACACCGAAGGCTCCTCCGGTTCAGCACTGTAGTTCCGGTTCGACCAGCGGATCGGATTCGGGGGACGGGGTCCCGGCTATGACGAGATGATGAGCGACGTCGTCTCGAGAGGTTCACCGAGTTATCTCCTCCGGTGTTCATTAGTGCTCCGGGCGAACGCCCAAGGTTTTCCGGATAAGTGCCGTCGGATGCTTCGTACGGCGGGGATATTGGAGTCCAATGGGGTATCTTTCACTACCTTTCAGTTTCAGGGACCAACCTTTGCTTGGTGGGAGGCTTATGAGCGCCGCGGCCAGCCGGAGCAGCACCACTATCATGGCCGGAGTTCTCCACTATGTTCTTGGAGAAATGGGTGCCTCGATCTCAGAGAGAGGAGATGCGTAGGCGGTTTGAGGGTCTCCGTCAGGGGGACATGTCAGTGTCAGAGTATGAGATCAGGTTTACAGAGTTGTCCAGATATGCACCGTGGTTGGTTCATTCAGACAGAGAGAGGATTGGGCGCTTCGTGGACGGCCTCATTTATCCCGTTCGTATTCTGATGACTCGGGAGAGGGTTTTGAGTCGTACATTTGAGGATGCTGTGGATATTGCTCGCGACATAGAGACCGATCGTCGCAAGGAGCGGGATGAGAGGGAGGCCAAGAGGCCTCGAGGAGCGACTAGTTCCGGTGGCACACGGACCGAGGCCGAGTCGGCGGAGCCGAGGTCGCTCTTTCGGTCTTCGCGGTCGAGACGCTCGGATCGTCGCGGATGGTCTCCTAGAACGGGATTATCGGGGTTCGCACCGAGCCGACCGGCTCTCGGTGCCATGCCGGCTCGGAGTTCTTAACGAGCCCCATCCGCTCGGGGTTCATCTCGGCCTAGTTCATCGGTTGGCCACTCCAGCGCCAGAGGTCCTTATCAGTCTCAGTACCCAGGACCGGGGAGTTGCTACGAGTGCGGAGAGTTTGGGCACCACCGTGGGGAGTGTCCCCGTCTTGTTCCGAGTCTTGCTCGGCGAGAGGGCGACCCTCGTCATCGGTCCTTCTACTTCGGCACCGCCCGCCGGCTAGGGGTGAGGGTCGGAGCGATAGAGGTCGCCCTCGAGGAGGCCGATCAGGCGGTCGAGCTAGATGCTATGCTTTTCGAGGGCCGATCTAAGTTTGCTTCGATGATGTCATTACGAGTATTATTTCAGTCTGCCACAGAGATGCCTCGGTATTGTTTGATCCCGGTTCTACTTATTCTTATGTGTCTACATATTTTGCTCCTCGTTTGGGCACGACCCGAGGGTCTTGAGCTGCCAGTGCATGTATCTACCCCGGTAGGGGATACTATTGTTGTGGACCATGTATACCAGTCCTGTTTGGTCACTATTGGGGGTCTGGAGACCCGAGTAAACCTGTTGCTTCTCAGCATGATCAATTTTGATGTTATATTGGGCATGGACTGGCTATCTCCATGTCATGCTATTCTGGACTATCATACTAAGACAGTCACCTTGGCTATGCCGGGCATTCAGAGGATCGAGTGGCGAGGCACGACTGAGTATGTACCTAGCAGGGTAATATCTTTCCTCAAAGCCCAACGAATGGTTAGGAAGGGATGTTTCTCTTATTTAGCATTTGTGCGGGAGGTCGAGGCCTAGACTCCCAGTATTGATTATGTTCCCATTGTGCGAGACTTTCCTGATGTGTTTCCCTCAGACCTGCCGGGCATGCCGCCGGACAGGGATATTGATTTTGGGATCGATTTGGTGCCAGGCACTCATCCTATTTCTATTCCTCCGTATCGGATGGCACCAGCTGAGCTGAAGGAATTGAAGGAGCAGCTCCAGGAACTCCTAGATAAAGGGTTCATTTGGCCGAGTGTGTCACCGTGGGGTGCACCGGTCCTGTTTGTTAAGAAGAAGAATGGATCCATGAGGATGTGTATGGACTACAGGCAGCTGAACAAAGTTACAATGAAGAATAAGTATCCTCTGCCTCATATCGATGATTTATTTGATCAGCTCCAGGGAGCTAGGGTGTTCTCGAAGATTGATCTTCGTTCAGGCTACCATCAGCTGAAGATTAGAGAGTCCGACATTATGAAGACTGCATTCAGGACTAGATATGGTCACTATGAGTTCCTCGTGATGTCTTTTGGGCTAACCAACGCCCCAGCAGCATTTATGCATCTGATGAACAGTGTGTTCAGGCCCTATCTTGATTCATTTCTGATCGTATTCATCGATGACATTCTTGTTTACTCTCGTAGCCAGGAGGAGCATGCTCGGCACTTGAGTATTGTATAGCAGAGATTGAGGGAGGAGAAGCTGTATGCCAAGTTCTCCAAATGTGAGTTCTGGATTGAGTCTGTGGCATTCTTAAGGCACGTGGTGTCCTGTGATGGTATTCAGGTAGATCTGAGGAAGTCGAGGCAGTGCAGAGTTGGCCCAGACCGACCTCAGTTATTGAGATCTGTAGCTTTTTGGGATTGGCAGGGTATTATCGCCGATTCGTTCAGGGATTCTCTTCTATTGCTTCACCCTTGACTAGATTGACTCAGAAGGGTGTTCCTTTCTTATGGTCCGAGGAGTGCGAGGAGAGCTTTCGGAAGCTCAAGACAGCACTGACCACAGCACCAGTCTTGATTCTACCGACAGCTTCAGGTTCTTATACTGTATATTGTGATGCCTCAGGAGTGGGCATTGGTTGTGTGTTGATGCAGGAGGGTAGGGTCATTGCTTATGCCTCTCGTCAGTTGAAGCCCCACGAGAAGAACTACCCTGTTCATGATTTAGAGCTAGCAGCCATAGTTCATGCCTTGAAGATTTGGAGGCATTACCGTATGGTGTCTCATGTGAGGTGTTCACGGATCATCGCAGCCTTCAGCACTTATTCAGACAGAAGGACCTTAATTTGAGACAGCGGAGGTGGTTGGAGTTGCTTAAGGACTATGATATCACTATTTTGTATCATCAGGGAAAGGCCAATGTGGTGGCCGATGCCTTGAGTCGGAAGGCGGTTAGCATGGGCAGCTTAGCTTTCATCCCAGTTGGGGAGAGGCCTTTTGCTTATGATGTTCAAGCCCTAGCCAATCGGCTAGTGAGATTAGATATTTCGGAGCCGAGTCGAGTGTTGGCTTGTATTGTTTCTCGATCTTCCTTATATGATCGCATCAGAGAGCGACAGTATGATGACCCACATTTGCTTGTCCTTAAGGACAGAGTGCAGCATAATGATGTCAGAGATGTGACTATCGACAGTGATGGTGTTTTGAGGATGCAAGGCCGTATATGTGTGCCCAATGTTGATGGTTTGCGGGAGTTGATACTTGAGGAGGCACACGGTTCGCGGTACTCTATTCACCCAGGTGCCGCAAAGATGTACCAAGACTTGAGACAGCACTACTGGTGGAGGAGAATGAAGATGGATATTGTTAGACATGTAGCTAAGTGCCTCAATTGCCAGCAGGTCAAATATGAGCATCGGAGACCGGGCGGTGTTCTTCAGCGTATGGTTATTCCCGAGTGGAAATGGGAGAGAATCACCATGGATTTTGTTACTGGGCTACCTCGGACAGCGAGGAAGTTTGATTCTGTATGGGTGATCGTTGATCGGTTGACTAAGTCCGCACATTTCATCCCAGTTAGTACTACTTACTCATCGGAGCGGTTGGCAGTGATCTTTATTCGGGAGATTGTCAGGTTGCATGGGGTCCCAATGTCTATTATATCTGACAGAGGCACTCAGTTCACTTCCCAGTTTTGGAGAGCATTTCAGCGAGAGATGGGTACGAGGGTTGAGTTGAGTACAGCATTTCACCCCCAGACAGACGGGCAGTCTGAGCGTACTATTCAGATCCTGGAGGATATGTTGCGGGCATGTGTGATTGATTTTGGTGGTTCGTGGGATGAATTCTTACCACTTGCTGAGTTTGCCTACAACAACAGCTACCAGTCGAGTATTCAGATGGCCCCGTACGAGGCATTGTATGGCAGACGGTGTAGATCTCCCGTGGGATGGTTTGAGCCTGGTGAGGTTAGATTGATAGGGACTGAGTTAGTCCAGGATGCACTGGATAGAGCAAAGTTGATCTAGGAGAGGCTTCGTACAGCACAGTCTCGTCAGAAGAGTTATGCGGACCGTAGAGTTCGAGAGTTGTCGTTCATGGTTGGTGACAGAGTATTGTTGAAGATTTCACCTATGAAGGGTGTCATGAGGTTCGGGAGGAAAGGGAAGCTGAGTCCCAGGTATATTGGCCCTTTTGAGATACTCAGGAGAGTTGGAGAGGTGGCATATGAGTTAGCCTTGCCACCCAGTTTATCCGGTGTTCATCCGGTATTCCATGTGTCTATGCTCCGGAAGTACATTGGAGATCCGTCTCATGTATTAGACTTCAGTACCATCCAGCTTGATGGTGATCTGTCCTATGATGTGGAGCCTATTGCTATTTTGGGTCGTCATGTGAGAAAATTGAGGTCCAAGGAGATTGCATCGGTTAAGGTTCAGTGGAGAGGTCGACCCGTGGAGGAGGCTACTTGGGAGGTTGAGCGGGAGATGCGGAGCAGATACCCTCAGCTATTTGAGACTTCAGGTATGTTTCTTGACCCGCTCGAGGACGAGCGTTTGCTTAAGAGGGGGAGAATGTGACGACCCGGCCCGTCGTCACGGGAATTACCACCCCGTTATGTTGTAATTACATAATTCATGCTTTTATATAAATGTTAGAGTCTATCGGGGAGTTAGGAGTGAAATTAAATTGGAAATGAGGCATATAGCCTTTTTGGAGGAAGCTTGAATAAGGAAAGTCAACCTGGAGTTGACTATTTGGTTAGAGGGCTCGGAATCGGATTCTGATGATTCGGTTAGTTCCGGAAGGTGATTTGTGACTTAGGGGAGCGATCGGAATTGAATTTGGAGGCCGGTGTAGAAATAGGCTTGAATTGGCTAAGGTTGAATTTTGGCGAAATCCGAACGGTAGGTGAGATTTTAGATCCGGGGGTCGGAATGGAGTTCCGACAGTTGCAGTAGCTTCGTTAGGTGATTTTGGATGTGCCTGCAAAATTTCAGGTCATTCGGACGTCGTTTGGTCGGGTTTTTGATCGAATGTGTAATTTGGAATGTTTTAAGGAATTTAGGCTTGAATTCGATGCGAATTATGAGTTTTGATGTTGTTAGACGTGTTTTGAGGATTGGAGCAAGTTCGAATAAGGTATTAAGATGTGTTGGTATGTTTGGATGAGGTCCGGGGGGCCTCGGGGTGTTTTCGGATGGTTAAACGGAAGAAAATCATGGAAATTTCAGGTTGAGAGTTCTGGTTCTGTCATTTTCGCTCCTGCGGAAATGTGGTCGCAGGAGCGAGTCCGCAGAAGCGGATATTGGAGCGCTGAAGCGCATGTGATCGCGGAAGCGGAAAGGAGCCCGCAGGTGCGGCACCGCTGAAGCGGGTGTTGAGCCGCAGAAGCGGCCAAGGGCTATGGGGGAAATATCTTAGAAGCGGAAGGCCAGCCGCTTAGGCGAGTCCGCAGAAGCGGACGCCTAGCCGCAGAAGCGGAAATTTCCGCAGGAGCGGTCGAGTCTTCGCAGAAGCGGACGCGCAGAGGCGGTCCGTATATCGCAGAAGCGGAAATGGCCGGCTAGGCCTGGAACCGCAGAAGCGACCCTTTGGTCGCGGATACGGGAGCGTAGAAGCGGAAAATGTTCCGCAGAAGCGAAAATCGCTGTAAGTAAGTGTATCAGAAGTTAGAAAATTTCAGAAACATTTTAACATTCGGGGGTCTCGGCTTAAGGACGATTTTGGGCGATTTTGAGGAGGAAATCAAGGGAAATCATCAGGTAATCAACTATGAACTCATATTATGATTAGTATTGATAATATCATGCAATTATATCATGAAAATGGAGGAATTTGGGGTAATTATGGAGGATTTAGCCCTAGTCTTGGATTTTGGAAAATCAAGGTTTTGAATGGGCAAATGGAGTCCGAATTTGGTAAATTTTATATGCCTAGACTCGTATCGAGATGAGGATTCGAATATGTAATTTTTGTAATTTTTCGACAAGTGTACCAAAAGTCGGGTTTTGACAACTTGTGGGTTTTGATATAAATTGGGTTATTTCGAATGAATTTCGTGAAATTAGCGTATATTGATGCATTTTCTATGATTTTGAGCAGAGTTGACATCCGAGGAGATTGAATTGCGAGGCAAGCGTAAGGCGGATTGAAGTTTCTACCGGTTCGAGGTGAGTGGTGGTAGTAAATAATGTACTGAGGGTTTGAAACCCCGTACTAGCACTTTACAGTGCTATATTGAGATGAGACACGCGTTCTATGACGGGCGTGGTGACATTGTGATAGGGGGTTCGGACTAAGTCCTTCCCGGCTAATAGAATACTGTGTTGTACGACTGTTAATGAGGTTATAACTGTACAATTGGGCTAATAGCCATGTTTGGGGCCTTGTGTCGATCTGTAGAGCATTAGGGAACCTATAGAGCTAGGTGACCTTTATATCGTGTTGGAAATATACACTCAGCCATAGCTCTAGTTGTATAGCATAATATGAGCCCGTACTAGATGTGTACATTGAGAGAGATTATCTAGGGTGGAATTCCCTGTTCTAGCTGAGTGGGCCTGAAAGGCCAAGTTTATACCGATTGAGATGAGATAGGGTCGAGGACCCACTATGAGATGTTATATTGGGCCTGAAAGGCCAAGTCTATATTAACTGAGACAGGGTCAAGGACCCATTGTGATATATTATATTGGGCCTGAGAGGCCAAGTGCATACTGGCTGGGATAGGGTCGAGGACCCATTATGAGGTATTATGTATATAGATACCTATATTGGATCGGACTGCACGCCGCAGTAATGTACATGTAATATACATGTAATATACATGTGGGACGGACTGCACGCCGCAGTATTATTGCGCTTGGGCTGTAGGAGCCCCTTCGGAGTCTGAGTCTGCACACATTCCAGTGAGCGCTGGTATATTATGGGATCGGGCTGCACGCCGCAGCAGTATATATGTTGGATCGGACTGCACGCCGCAGTGATATATGGTGGACCTGGCTGCACGCCATAGCACCATAGCGCTTGGGCCTAGGGAGCCCCTCCGAAGTCTGTATACACCCCCAGTGAGCGCCGTCGACGTTAAATGGAGCGAGTTGCGCGCCGCAGCGGTATATGTATTGGAGCGGGCTGCACGCCGCAGCATTATAATTAATCATATCCTACTATTTACTTAGATACTTATACATTATAGACATAAGTATGTGCCTTTATATGTTGAGATGGCCGTACACCGTAGAGGTACGAGCGAGGGTTTGTTCAGTGTGGAAATCTTGTAGAGATAAATGTAGATTGGAGGTTAAAGTACTACTATAGTGATGACGTACTTGTGAAGATTGCCTTAGAACTGCTAAGTGATAGCACAGGAGTTCTTACTTTCGGTTATTATTTATTATTGTTACTCACTGAGTTGAAATATACTCACCCCACTCCCCTGCACTTTTTGGTGCAGATCCACAGGTGCCCGAGAGCAGTTGAGACATTTTAGCTGCTGATCTATATCTACTTTTGCGGAGATTACGAGGTAGCTGCCAGCGTCCGCAGAGCTTGTTTTCTCCTTCTTTATCATCTTGTTGATTTCCTATTTGTCTAGACTTGGTTGTATTAGGATGCTATTCTGTAGAGGCTCAGTCTCGTGACACCACGATATGTTTGGGACCGTATCTTTGTATGTTTTGACGTTTCGGTTTTCACCTGATATGACTAACTACTGTTTAAGTTTAATTTATTTAATAATTGGCTGGTTAAGAGGATATTATGGTCGGGCTTGCCTAGCATTGTGTTGGGCGCCATCACGACCATGGTTGGGTCGTGACATCTTGTTCTCTTGGTTAATAGTCCAACTAGATGGAAATCTAAGAAACATGAAACTACGGACAAGAAAGTTCGCGATGTGGCATTTATGGCCGACGAGCGGGTTCTACTTCGGGTCTCGCCCATGAAGGGCGTCATGAGATTTAGAAAGAAAGGGAAGTTGAGTTCGAGATTTATTGGACCTTTTGAGATTTTGAGGCGGGTTAGGAAGGTTGCATATGAGCTTGCCTTACCTCCCAGCCTAGCCGGAGTCCATCCGGTATTTCATGTTTCTATGCTCCGGAGGTATCATGGTGACCCGTCGCACGTATTATGATTCTATCTTATGTTGAAGAGCTAGTGGCCATTATGGACATGCAAATCAGAAAGTTGAGGTCAAAGAACATCGTTTCGGTGAAGGTCCAGTGGCGGGGTTAGCCGACCAAGAAGGCAACTTGGGAGACCGAGCAGGATATGCGCAGCCAGTACCCTCATCTCTTTGCTACCTCAGGTATGTTTTCTATGATTTTTTGAGGACGAACACATGTTTAACTGTAGGAGGATGTAACGAGCCTGTGAGCACGTGATTTTTGCCCTACATGAGAATTACTCCCAGAAAATTCAAAATAAAATAGTTTTGTATTGTGCGTGATTTTGGTGATTTTGTGTTATTTTTTCTTTTATTATTTATGTCCGTGTGTGCGTGTTTATTTGTTTAAATTAACAGAAATACAAAAATATGTTGCATATGCATTTAAGATTTAGTTTTTGCAGTCATGATTAATTAAATAACTCATTTTATGAAAATGAAAAAATAACCACAAAAATATGTATTTTTTGCATGTTAGCCTTTAAATGTCCAATTGTGTGATTTGTTTTTTTTAATATTTGTGATAATTACTATTTAGAGTTAATTAGTATTCTAGGATAATTTGGTCAAGTATTAATTTAAGATTGTATTTTATTTTAGTGAAGAAAAGAAAAATATATAAATAAGGCAAGGAGAAATTCGGAGTGGGCTAATTTAATTAATCCCTAAGCCCAAGTCTTGAAACCCAACCCAAACACACCCCAAATCCGACCCATCGCCCGAACCGACCCACCATCTTTCTATTATGAACCGTTGGATTCACATGATCCAACGGCTAAGATTAAACACCCCTTTTAATTACCCAAACCCCTCCCAAACCCTAATTCCCATTCATCTCTTCAGAGAGCAATTGAAACCGCCGCCACACACCACCACAAACCGCCGGCCGGAAATCGTCTCCGCCGGCGGCACCACCCCAAACCACCCCAGATTAACACCAAACAATCTCCCGCACCCCCTCTACATGAATCCGGCGTCAGTTAGCTTCGAACATTACTCGAACGTTTCGAATATCCGTTCGAAGTTCATCGGAATTTGAAAATCCGTCCCAAACCACTTCAAAATCGCACCATAAACTCCCCACACCTCCCATATACCCCCACTAACCTTGGTTCGACTCGAATCTAGCCGGAGTTGGAAAAACCCCAAATCCCACTCACATGAACCCTAGAAATCCAAAACGGGTTCTTCGTTCGAAATTGTTAGGAGATTGAGGTATAGTGGACTTTAATCTAGGTGTTCTCAGCCGAGAACACCCAGATTAAGGCCCGCTTTGCTTCAATGATTCAAGGGTGAGTGATTCGCGATTCGTTCAAATTCCGGATTCTTTGCTTCAAAGGTATTCTTTTCCCTTATTCCGGTCTCATCTAGTTCTATGTTATATCCATTCATGTGATATTTTCCAGTTTTCCCATTTCTATTTAGCTTTCTGTTCTACACTTATGGACCTTTTATTTGGTCGATTCCTTCTGTGTTCAGTAGTTAAAATGAATCGTATATTCAGTTCGATTAAGGTCGTCAAGCATTTAATTCGTATTCGATTTGGTTCCTTGATTCTGCTTGAAGCATATTGAATCAAACTGTAGGTCGCCCATTTGTTATCAATTGTGTATGTTATCGTCGACTAATCAATGTGGTCGAGTAGTTTCGTAGGTCTTGTTTATTAGCATTGATTGAATAGCCGTTAGGAGTTAAATTGGTTGTTTGATTGATTGGTCATTATGAAATAGGAACTGAATTGGTTTGATTGTTTGAATTAAAATAGGACCATGAATTGTACTCTTGGTAGTGTTCTGCAAAGCATTAAGCTGATAGGCCTGTTGTGAACTAAGTAAAGTAATAGCTTAATGAGGGCGGATGACTGTGTAAAACACTGGCAGTTGAGTAGGAATCACATGGGCACAATATCACTAAGGGAGGGCACGCCTGAATGTTAATGTCATGACTGCCAGTGCATTGGTTGATTAAATAATGGTATAAGGCACTTGTTAGTGGGCTGGCAGAGCATGGGCTAGGCAGAGGGATGGGTCTGCCCAGGGGAATCTACTGGGCTGGCAGAAAAGAGTATGGACGGGGTGGGTCTGCTGATTATTGTATTTTAGAGTTTCTGATTCTTTTGGCTTTGAGGAGCTCTTTTAACTATAAGTATAAGGGACACATTTAGGGGAAGGGGAGAGTTTAAAAAAATAGAAGAGGGACAAGAGGGATACGAATTCTGGAGAAAAACAGAGAGAGTTTGATCAGGGATTTTGGGGATACATACACAGGCAGACAGTGAGAGATTCCGAGAGACATAGAGAGACATTCATATATACACAGAGATAGACTTAGAGTGCTGGTCTGTAACATTGAGAAACACATAGGCTGAGATACTGAAATATACAGATTAGGGATAGACATTAGAGGGCTTGGAGATTCCTGAAGGGAGCTACATTTCCCTGTTCGATAGCATCTGCTGGTTGGTTTTCAAGCAGACTTTGGGTTCAGTTGAGGCATTCTAATAAAAGTTTGGTGTTGTGTTGTTGTGGTTCTTGTGCTGTTTGCTGTTTGTTGTTACTGCTGGTCGTGGCTCTTTGCTGTTTGTTTATTTGGGTGTGACTGTTTGGTCTCTGCTACAATTGGCCTTGGTTGATTGACTGTTTTGAATTGCATTTGGATTGTGTTGTTGGTGCACGCTTGCATTGCTGTTGCTGTTGTCCATTGTTACTGCTGACTTCTTCTTCTCCTTCTGTTTCCATTGTCCAGGTACTCTCTATATCCTTGTATACAATTGTAAAGAATCGATGAGAGTTTGACTTGGAAAATCAAATGAAGAAGCATATACGAAACAGTAGACTAAGTTCATTCGATGTTCTATTTTTGTATCCATTTGTGAAGTGTTTAGCTAAATACTCGTCTATGATTGAAGATGTATGAAGTTTGATTAGGATTAAGTAAGCCAGTTGTAATCATGACATGAAATAATTGAACATTTTTTCTATGAAGATTATGTGACTGTGATGATGATGTTCGATATTGTAGTATTAATACCTCATGTTGGTTTGGTTACTTTGATTATTGAAGTCTCGTGTGCCAAAATATACGGAGTAATACGATCTCATGGATACTTTGATAATAAATTCTAAAGGTAGCTTAATAGCTTAGCCATGTATATAAAGGAATCTGAAAGCTAGTACCATGTCTCACTACCATTTTTATAACAATCTGTCATGAACTTAGATTATTAGATAATTGCAATTGGGGTTGGGCTATTAATTGGAACTTAAATAAATCATGCAAACGAGGACTTTAATGTGAATCATTCGTATATGTCAAATAGTTGCGGGTTCGACGTCGGAATTTGATAGCCAACTCTATAGTATAAATGACAAATTCCTTGGCCTCGTCTCATTAGAAATGGATCCATAAGTCCGTTGGTATAAACTTGACTGGGAGGTTTTAATGTATAGTTTTAAAATATCGTTTAACCAGGACCTTGGTTTATTGTTTGAGACCAGTCAAATAAAAAGGCATAATCATGTTAGGTCTGGCCTTTAATAAAAGACCGAGATGAGCCTCGCCGCGCTAAACACCTAATTGTGGGGTCCTCGAATAATTGTCATGGAAATTTAGACTTGGCAGGACCGTCCAGTGAATTTCACGGGCCTTTCCTAAAGTTAAATAGACGATAAACTCTTTAGGTACAATTTGAAATAAAATTACTTTCCTGAATACGGGTGTGCATTTATGTGACCCAAATCTTACTCTCGGCGAAACTGAAATACATTGAAGTCACAGGCGTACTGGTTGCGGTGTGACTCGAAATGTGTTTTCGTAACGTCGCAATCCTTCTAAAAAATAAGAGCAGAGCATTAAAAGCACATAGTTAAAATATATAAAAGAATCAGATAGAAACAAAAATCGCAATTGAGCGCCCGTGCTAAAACCACGGAATCCGGGAGTGCCTAACACCTTCTCCCGGGTTAACAGAATTCCTTATCCAGGTTTCTAGTTTCGCAGACTACATTATAGAGTCATAAAATTTCCTCGGTTCGGGATTAAATCGGTGACTTGGGACACCATTGTTTTCCAAGTGGCGACTCTGAATAATTAAATAAATTAATCTCGTTTCGATTGTCCTTTAATTGGAAAAACTCCCGAGCGCTCCCGCGGGAGCGTAAAAAGGAGGTGTGACAGCTCTGGCGACTCTGCTGGGGATGAAACCTCTGAACTTCGGTTCGGGGTCTAAGAATTCGAGCTCAGTTAAATTGTTGTTTTGTCTATATCTGATTTTATTACATGTTTAATTAATGTGCTACATGCCTACCGCTTTGATACTAGTTGCACTCTATATACAAATTGCTATATGTTTACCGCTTTGAGATTGCGTGAACTGTGTACAAAACTGTGCCGGAAACCCGTCTCTTCTTACCCCCGGGGATGTGCTTACTGGTTGAGACTCCCCTTTCTGTTAGTGTCAATACCAAAATAAGAAAAGAGGCAGGACAAGTTACAAAGCCGGACGATCCCGCGGGTCCCCGGTACGTAGCTCCCTCCTCAAATCCGAGTTGTCTGCTCGGGTACACGGTCTAGTACCATTGAAAACATCGGGATATTAAGCCTAGATTTAGGACGTTTATTTGCATCATATCTGACTTAGGGAACTCAACACAGGGGTTGGGTCCGTCTAGGACAGGTGACCCGGAAAATCAAAGACCGAGCATGTTATATGTTGCATTTATTCGTTCTAGATTATTATTGGCTAAATTCCTGAAAAACAAAAAGAGAGAAATTTTAGATATCGAAATATCGACGAATTGTTTGAGAAGAAAATTCGAAAAATAGGTTGAACAATTTTGTTGAAATAATTGGTCAAATAATCAGACCAAACTACGCAGGTTTGATTCCCACCACTAGGTGAGATACGTAGGCAACCCTCATCGGGTTCAACCACCCCTTTAAAAAAATAAAAAAAAAATGTGTGTTTAATTTTGTCAATAAAATCAAAGTGATGCCGTTTTTACAAAATAGCCGAATGTTCCGAAAGGACGCCGGAAGGCTGTTTTTGCAAAAATAGCCATTTTGAAATTTTATAAATAATTTTTGGGCACAACCTTGAAATATTCCCTCACGGAAATGTTGAAAGGTCGTAGCCGCAAAATCAAGTTTGGGTTACCACCCCTTTTAAAAAAAAAAAAATCAAAAAAAAAAAAAAAAAAAATGTCGAAATTTTGGTTTTCAATAAAATCAAAGTGATGTTATTTTTGAAAATAGCCGAATGTTCCGAAAGGACGCCGGAAGGTTGTTTTTGCAAAAATAGCCACTTTGAATTATTTTAATAATTTGCAGCCACAGCCTTGAAATATTCCTTGTGGAAATATTGCAAGGCCATAGCCGCAAAATCAAGTCCGGATTCACACCCCTTTTGCAAAAATAACCAAAAAGTATCAAATTTTTGATTTTGTTATAAATAAGTCGGGTGATGTTATTCTTGCTCAAAATATGCCGAATGTCCCTCAAAGGACACCGGAAGGTCGTTTTTGCAAGAATAGCCACTTTGAGTCATCGTAAATAATTTTGGACACAGCCTTGAAATATTCCCTCACGGAAATGTTGAAAGGTTGTATCCGCAAAATTAAGTTTGAGTCATCACTCAACTTTTCAAAAAATATCCATTTTATCAAATAAGCCATTACATGGCCGGAATTTTGCTGAAATAGCCATATTTTTGCATTTTTAACTTCCTCAGTCTTGTGTTGGCCTGTGTCGGTGCTGAACGATGCCCCATAGGCCCCAGGATAAAATTTTGAATTTGCATCTTCTTAAATAAAATTTTGCAAAAAGAGCCACTTTGTCTAAATAAGCCATTATATGGCCAATTTATGAAAAAATAGTTTTGTGTTGGTTTATGGCGATGCCGAACGATGCCCCATGAGCCACAGGATAAATAAAAAAAAAAAAAAAAAAAAAACGACATATGGTTTTGCTGAAATGGCCACATTTGGCATTTAAACTTTCTCAGTCTTGTGTTGGCCTGTGTCGGTGCTGAACGATGCCCCATGAGCCTTAAGATGAAAAGTTTCGAATTTGTAGCCTCTTAAATAAAATTTTGCAAAAATAGCCGCTTTGTCAAATAAGCCATTACATGGCCAATTTTGTAAAAATAGTCAATTTACATTAGAAACTTCTCAGTCTTGTGTTGGTTATGACGATGCCGAACTATGCCCCATGAGCCACAGGATGGAAAAATTTTCAAGTTTATCTTTCTTAAATAAATTTTGCAAAAATAGTCATTTTGTCAAAAAAGCCATTATGTGGCCAATTTTGTAGAAATAGTCATAAGTGACACCAAAAATATTCTTATTCTTGTAGAAATCTCCTACACAAGTTTGTAGTTGGAGTCGGCTTGTACAATTTTTATTCAAAAAAAAAATTAAAAAAAAAATAATAATTATCAAATAAACATCTCTTTATTTCTTGCATTAATTTGCAAGAACTACGCTCGGTCTGATTCATGCGGGGTCATGATACGTAGGCAATCCACATAGGATTCGACCATATCCATAACAAAACAAAAAAAAAATGGAAGACTACAAAAGAAAAAAAAAGAGAAAACGAGAAAAATGGAAAGAATAATAACAACAATTGAGAAGCACATATATGAGAAGCTGGCACGACGCATGTAACTGAAGCAAATGCATGATAGAAAGGTTTAACTGCCTAGGTTCATTGCATCCTTAATGCACGTTTACCCGTTTGTCCAATGCCCTAACGCTAACGTGATGTCTTCACTTTGTTGTGTAAAGTTCCAGAAAGGTGGTTGGTTGTGGTTCTAAAATAACTCTTCCCTGTAAGACAAAGTCAGAGGACAATGGCAGATAATCTCAAGACTGAGTGGGTTGATACCGATACCCGACAACAGCTGGTTGAACGGAACCACGGGTTAGTAGAGGAGGTCAAGATATTGAGACAACACGTGGCTGATATGTATCGGGCGTGGATGGATGGAAAAGCACCACCTCCGCCACCACCTAGCTTCCTGGACTCTGTCCTTACCCGTACCATGAACCCGATGCCGGATGATCTCCCGCACTCTCCATATATACCCGCCTATCACAACTTCTCCAGCCATTCGAGTAACTCAATTACTCGTCCCCCAACTATGTTTTCACAACGCTACTCCCGTCCCCAACACCACTACTCTCCAAGGGACACCCAAAATCGTACTTCACCTTCCAGGTACCCAGCTCCACAAAAGGCTTACCAACCCCCACGAACATACCGGAAACCCCCCGGGTCAGGTTTCAGGCCAAATAAGGCGTTTAGGGAGGAGAGGTTGCTGAAGCGAGAAAAGGCGCTCACCCCTATCGGAGAATCCTATGCAAGTCTGTTTGAAAAGTTAAAACATGTCGGCTTGATTACGCCGCTCCCCGGATACACTCCCGATCCACGTGCAAGAAGCTTCGATCCTACTGCACGATGTGCATACCATTCCAATGTCAGAGGGCACGATATTGAGAGTTGCCGTACCTTGAAAAAGGAAATAGAAAGAATGATTCAAAAAGGGTGGTTGATTGTGGTCAATGATGATGACATGGGGCACACAAATCCCCTGGGGGGTGTACCGACTGGAGCTAAAAATGTTGAAGCAGTTGGCAAGCCTTGGCAATATTGATGCAGAACTTAGTGGCTGAAATGTTGCTTGGTAATTGGGAAGATACTCCATCTTTTGGTCAGCTAGATGGAGCTTTGGTGGTTCGTTTTGTCGTCATTTTGTTGTCCGAGTTATTTTCAGGGTTTTCTTGTGGTCAAACCCTTTTGTCCTAGCAGTTTGCTTTGGTCTTGCCCAGTTTTGTTTCAGGGCTGTACTCTAGTTTGTTTAGTTTGTTTTGTCATTTGAACCATTTCGTTATTAGTTTAATGAAGCTTTCGGTCTTTTGTTACTTCCGGTCATTTTATTTTGTTAGTTCTTTTTACCCTTTAGATTTGTCTTGTGCTCAAACGCCGAATCTAGTGACACGACATGCGCACACATAATTATGGCTTAATTCTAAAAGCAATTGGAAGATGATCGGGTCATCTAAAGGAAACAAAAACAACTTGAGACTATTTGGATCCCGAGTCGTCTGAAACCGGGGCAAGTAAAAAGAAACAGTCAAAGGCAAGCTGGCCAAAATTGACATGGGGTCGTTCATAATGAGAGTGTTGCCCAACGGTGCTTTAAAGATATGATGAATATTAATTGTGTTGTTTACGCTTGGCATGTTTTGAAGATTGGAATGACGAAGGCATTTTGTTCTGCTATCCAAACACTTTATCCATCGTCAACCCTTTGAGCCTGAATTTAAATTCTTTCATATCCCTCATTCGGAATTAGTTGCAAAGACTAGAAACACAAGTTTGAAAGGCAAAAGAAGAAAGGGATAAAGAAAAAGTAAAGAAAAAGAAAACAACAAAAAGAGATAAAGAAAAGAAAAAGAAAAATGTGTGGAAAAAGAAATTTGGAAAAGAGGAGGCGGGAACTACGTTTGACCTGATTCCTTAAAGAGGATACGTAGGCGCTTCACGGCTCGGTCATAGTGTAAATAAAGTAATAAAAATTCCCCAAGAAAAACTGAGGCAAAGAAAAATGGTGTTGATTATAAAAATTTAGGTCCGAAGGTTGTAAATTTTGAACCCAAAATTGATTTTGTTTTGAGCCTTCAATACCCTTTCTTTCTAGCCCTATCCAAATCCCACATTACGGTCCAGAAAGACCTTCTGATCAGTCTTCAAAAGATGCCACGTCAGGCGAGTGAGAGAGTCCTATCAGAATATAACACTCTGATTCTCAGCAGAAAAGACTCTGATTCCTAGCAGGAAGGAAACACGAGAAAGTCTTAGCAGTGACACCCCAATCCCCAGCTAAAAGTGATACAAATGAGAGAGTCTTACCGGTGAAAACCTTCACAGGCACCATAAGACGACGAAAGTTGAGAGAAAATCGAAATGAGAAAGGCCTGAAAGTGAACACCCTTCGGGCACTACAAGTCGAATAAAGGTGATAATCAGATGGAAATCACGAGACAGAAATCGTGAAAGGCAATTAACGACGAAGGATAGGCCATATGTGCATGTCATGACCAGTAGAGTTGGTATCCGCGTTTGATAAGTTTTTATAGATATTTCTTGCTAGAGAGTCATTTTCTTTTTCCTTTGTCTTCTATTTTGTTTCTTTTATCTTTCTCATTTTCATCAAGAATTCCCCATCAAAGTCTGTCTAGTCCAGAACAAGTGAGAAATGACTTCAAAACTTGCCACCAACTTTCCAATTATTATGCAAAGCAAGGAAATGCCATTGACGGCAGAGAAGTAGGGTGCGAAGAAGATTATTAAATTGGGGCAGAAAATTTTCTTTTCAGTTTGAAAATTTTCTGGAAGTCAATACCCACTTGGGGAAGAAGGAAAGTCTTAAGGGAAATGGTCTCCGAACCAGTGTCATCCTCAACAGCCTTCAAGAAGAGTGAAATACCAATTTTGAGGAAATGAAAATCCCCCAACAATGTTATCTACAGCAAGTTCCGAGGTGGTCGGACAACACAGAGTGGTAAAGGAAGAAAGGAAATCCCGTCTTCAACAAAATAACCCCCAGCAAGTTGAGAAACACAGAAAGGGGAAGGGATAAATGGAAAAACCCATCCCCAGCAGGAACATCATCTCCAGCAAATGAAATCATTCCCCTACAAGTTTTGAGAACCCCGAGCGAGGGAAAGGAGAAAAGGAAAAACCACCCCACATGAGCGGCACAACCGCTCACAATGTTTTGAACTAATAAATTTTCTTCGATTTGAAACAAGGAAAGAAAGTGCTATTGATAGCAGAAAATCATGCCACAAGGAAGAACACCAATACTGGGGCAGAAAATTTTCTGCCGTTGTTGAAAATTTTCTCGGAGAAACGAGGAAGGCAATTCAAGATGACGTGTCAGGTTTGTCCACCTTCAAATAGGATGTTTCAGGTTTGTCCACCTTCGAACAGGACGTCTCAGGTTTGCTCACTTTCATACATGGATACAATGGGAGTATTCGCCCTCGAATAGGATACAATGGGAGTATTCGCCCTCGAATAGGATACAATGGGAGTATTCGCCCTCGAATAGAATACGATGGGAGTATTCGCCCTCGAATAGAATACGATGGGAGTATTCGCCCTCGAATAGAATACGATGGGAGTATTCGCCCTCGAATAGAATACGATGGGAGTATTCGCCCTCGAATAGAATACGATGGGAGTATCCGCCCTCGAAAAGGATATTTTACGTTTGTTTTATTTTACATTGTCTTTTGCATATTTCATAAATTATTGCCAGAATGCATTTTTAATTCAAAAGTTGCTACTAAAAGCAGGCGCCTACCTGTATAACAAAAGGCAAGTCTTCAGTCTTTACATTGCAGGTCTTGAAACCAGTAACCCGACATAAAGCAGAGGGTTACAACAAGAGATCCCAGCACAAATTCAAGCGCATGAGTCAAAGGAAATGAGGGGATGAAGGAAAACTTTCCCAGCATCATTATCCCCAGCAGGCAAGTAAACAGTTCTAAAGATATCCCCAGCAGTCAGGAGGGAAAGCAACACGACCCAGGAAGAAAGCAATTCCGAAACAAGGAAATTTAGGAGAAATGATGGTTCAAGAGTCGAGGCAGCAAGAATAAAATGGTACAAGAAGAGAGGAATGGTGTTTAATTTCCAGAGTTGATGTTGAAGTCAGGAGCCCGCCTGAAGAGAGGAATGGCGTTTTATTTTCTAAGTTGGTGTTGAAGTCAGGAGCCCTGCCTGAAGAGAGGAATGGCGACTTATTTTCAAAAGATGTTGTTGAAGTCAGGAGCCCGCCTGAAGAAAGGAACGGCGATTTATTTTCAAAAAGATGTTGTTGAAGTCAGGAGCCCGCCTGAAGAGAGGAATGGCGTTTAATTTTCAGAGTTGATGTTGAAGTAAGGAGCCCGCCTGAAGAGAGGAATGGCGTTTAATTTTCCGAAAAGATGTTGAAGTCAGGAGCCCGCCTGAAGAGAGGAATGGCGATTTATTTTCAAAAGATGTCGAAGACAGGAGCCCGCCTGAAGAGAGGAATGGCGTTTTATTTTCTAAGTTGATGTTGAAGTCAGGAGCCCGCCTGAAGAGAGGAATGGCGACTTATTTTCAAAAGATGTTGTTGAAGTCAGGAGCCCGCCTGAAGAGAGGAATGGCGATTTATTTTTAAAAGATGTTGAAGTCGGGAGCCCGCCTGAAGAGAGGAATGGTGTTTAATTTCCAGAGTTGATGTTGAAGTCAGGAGCCCGCCTGAAGAGAGGAATGGCGACTTATTTTCAAAAGATGTTGTTGAAGTCAGGAGCCCGCCTGAAGAAAGGAATGGCGATTTATTTTCAAAAGATGTTGTTGAAGTCAGGAGCCCGCCTGAAGAGAGGAATGGCGTTTAATTTTCAGAGTTGATGTTGAAGTAAGGAGCCCGCCTGAAGAGAGGAATGGCGTTTAATTTTCCGAAAAGATGTTGAAGTCAGGAGCCCACCTGAAGAGAGGAATGGCGATTTATTTTCAAAAGATGTCGAAGTCAGGAGCCCGCCTGAAGAGAGGAATGGCGTTTTATTTTCTAAGTTGATGTTGAAGTCAGGAGCCCGCCTGAAGAGAGGAATGGCGACTTATTTTCAAAAGATGTTGTTGAAGTCAGGAGCCCGCCTGAAGAGAGGAATGGCGATTTATTTTCTAAGTTGTTGTTGAAGTCAGGAGCCCGCCTGAAGAGAGGAATGGCAATCTATTTTAAAAAGATGATGTTGAAGTCAGGAGCCCGCCTGAAGAGAGGAATGGCGATTTATTTTCAAAAGATGTAAAATCAGGAGCCCGCCTGAAGAGAGGAATGGCGTTTTATTTTCTAAGTTGTTGTTGAAGTCAGGAGCCCGCCTGAAGAGAGGAATGGCAATCTATTTTAAAAGATGATGTTGAAGTCAGGAGCCCGCCTGAAGAACGGAGTGGCGATTTATTTTAAAAGATGTTGTTGAAGTCAGGAGCCCGCCCGAAGAGAGGAATGGTGATTTATTTTCAAAAGATGTTGTTGAAGTCAGGAGCCCGCCTGAAGAGAGGAATGGCGTTTTATTTTCCGAGTTGATGATTGAAGTCAGGAGCCCGCCTGAAGAGAGGAATGGCTATTTATTTTCAAAAGATGTTGAAGTCAGGAGCCCGCCTGAAGAGAGGAATGGCGTTTTATTTTCTAAGTTGATGTTGAAGTCAGGAGCCCGCCTGAAGAATGGAGTGGCAATTCACTTTCGAAGTTTTGTGGGGAAAGCGGTAGATTGTAACAGAAATCCCCAGCAGGAATCCAAGTTCAAAATCAGAAGGAAGGCAACAAGGATCAGAAGGATAGATTCAGACTTCGAAAGAGAATAGTTCGAAGATCACAAGGAAGGGACCAACGGTCGGAGTTCGGCAATCAAGATAGGCCGAAACAACAATTGTCAGAAGAGAAGAAGCAACATAAGGAACATCAAGTCAGACAGAATAGCAAGGAACACCGGAAAGTCAAGAGATAGATAAGATTTCGCAATGCTGTAACTTAGTCTAGCTTCTTATTTTGTTTAGCACGATGTAATAAGGAGGTCAGTTAAGCAGTGGCAATAGCAACAACAACAGTAACAGCAAGATCACAGCAGTCACGGTAGTCCCAGCTACCAAAACTTCCCGAACTACATTGACCCGATTCCCTTTTAGCCAGGGATATGTAGGAGACCTTTGAAGCGAAGGTTCGGTCAAACTTTTCCAAAAAATGCTTCACACGGGGTGCTCGAACAGGCAAAAATCGCTCGTATCCGCTCACTTATCTTTGCACGAAAACTCTTCATGTTTACGCGCAAAGAGGGGCAGCTGTGAGCACGTGATTTTTGCCCTACATGAGAATTACTCCCAGAAAATTCAAAATAAAATAGTTTTGTATTGTGCGTGATTTTGGTGATTTTGTGTTATTTTTTCTTTTATTATTTATGTCCGTGTGTGCGTGTTTATTTGTTTAAATTAACAGAAATACAAAAATACGTTGCATATGCATTTAAGATTTAGTTTTTGCAGTCATGATTAATTAAATAACTCATTTTATGAAAATGAAAAAATAACCACAAAAATATGTATTTTTTGCATGTTAGCCTTTAAATGTCCAATTGTGTGATTTGTTTTTTTTAATATTTGTGATAATTACTATTTAGAGTTAATTAGTATTCTAGGATAATTTGGTCAAGTATTAATTTAAGATTGTATTTTATTTTAGTGAAGAAAAGAAAAATATATAAATAAGGCAAGGAGAAATTCGGAGTGGGCTAATTTAATTAATCCCTAAGCCCAAGTCTTGAAACCCAACCCAAACACACCCCAAATCCGACCCATCGCCCGAACCGACCCACCATCTTTCTATTATGAACCGTTGGATTCACATGATCCAACGGCTAAGATTAAACACCCCTTTTAATTACCCAAACCCCTCCCAAACCCTAATTCCCATTCATCTCTTCAGAGAGCAATTGAAACCGCCGCCACACACCACCACAAACCGCCGGCCGGAAATCGTCTCCGCCGGCGGCACCACCCCAAACCACCCCAGATTAACACCAAACAATCTCCCGCACCCCCTCTACATGAATCCGGCGTCAGTTAGCTTCGAACATTACTCGAACGTTTCGAATATCCGTTCGAAGTTCATCGGAATTTGAAAATCCGTCCCAAACCACTTCAAAATCGCACCATAAACTCCCCACACCTCCCATATACCCCCACTAACCTTGGTTCGACTCGAATCTAGCCGGAGTTGGAAAAACCCCAAATCCCACTCACATGAACCCTAGAAATCCAAAACGGGTTCTTCGTTCGAAATTGTTAGGAGATTGAGGTATAGTGGACTTTAATCTAGGTGTTCTCAGCCGAGAACACCCAGATTAAGGCCCGCTTTGCTTCAATGATTCAAGGGTGAGTGATTCGCGATTCGTTCAAATTCCGGATTCTTTGCTTCAAAGGTATTCTTTTTCCTTTATTCTGGTCTCATCTAGTTCTATGTTATATCCATTCATGTGATATTTTCCAGTTTTCCCATTTCTATTTAGCTTTCTGTTCTACACTTATGGACCTTTTATTTGGTCGATTCCTTCTGCGTTCAGTAGTTAAAATGAATCGTATATTCAGTTCGATTAAGGTCGTCAAGCATTTAATTCGTATTCGATTTGGTTCCTTGATTCTGCTTGAAGCATATTGAATCAAACTGTAGGTCGCCCATTTGTTATCAATTGTGTATGTTATCGTCGACTAATCAATGTGGTCGAGTAGTTTCGTAGGTCTTGTTTATTAGCATTGATTGAATAGCCGTTAGGAGTTAAATTGGTTGTTTGATTGATTGGTCATTATGAAATAGGAACTGAATTGGTTTGATTGTTTGAATTAAAATAGGACCATGAATTGTACTCTTGGTAGTGTTCTGCAAAGCATTAAGCTGATAGGCCTGTTGTGAACTAAGTAAAGTAATAGCTTAATGAGGGCGGATGACTGTGTAAAACACTGGCAGTTGAGTAGGAATCACATGGGCACAATATCACTAAGGGAGGGCACGCCTGAATGTTAATGTCATGACTGCCAGTGCACTGGTTGATTAAATAATGGTATAAGGCACTTGTTAGTGGGCTGGCAGAGCATGGGCTAGGCAGAGGGATGGGTCTGCCCAGGGGAATCTACTGGGCTGGCAGAGCAGAGTATGGGCAGGGTGGGTCTGCTGATTATTGTATTTTAGAGCTTCTGATTCTTTTGGCTTTGAGGAGCTCTTTTAACTATAAGTATAAGGGACACATTTAGGGGAAGGGGAGAGTTTAAAAAAATAGAAGAGGGACAAGAGGGATACGAATTCTGGAGAAAAACAGAGAGAGTTTGATCAGGGATTTTGGGGATACATACACAGGCAGACAGTGAGAGATTCCGAGAGACATAGAGAGACATTCATATATACACAGAGATAGACTTAGAGTGCTGGTCTGTAACATTGAGAAACACATAGGCTGAGATACTGAAATATACAGATTAGGGATAGACATTAGAGGGCTTGGAGATTCCTGAAGGGAGCTACATTTCCCTGTTCGATAGCATCTGCTGGTTGGTTTTCAAGCAGACTTTGGGTTCAGTTGAGGCATTCTAATAAAAGTTTGGTGTTGTGTTGTTGTGGTTCTTGTGCTGTTTGCTGTTTGTTGTTACTGCTGGTCGTGGCTCTTTGCTGTTTGTTTATTTGGGTGTGACTGTTTGGTCTCTGCTACAATTGACCTTGGTTGATTGACTGTTTTGAATTGCATTTGGATTGTGTTGTTGGTGCACGCTTGCATTGCTGTTGCTGTTGTTGCATACTACTACTGCTGACTTCTTCTTCTCCTTCTGTTTCCATTGTCCAGGTACTCTCTATATCCTTGTATACAATTGTAAAGAATCGATGAGAGTTTGACTTGGAAAATCAAATGAAGAAGCATATACGAAACAGTAGACTAAGTTCATTCGATGTTCTATTTTTGTATCCATTTGTGAAGTGTTTAGCTAAATACTCGTCTATGATTGAAGATGTATGAAGTTTGATTAGGATTAAGTAAGCCAGTTGTAATCATGACATGAAATAATTGAACATTTTTTCTATGAAGATTATGTGACTGTGATGATGATGTTCGATATTGTAGTATTAATACCTCATGTTGGTTTGGTTACTTTGATTATTGAAGTCTCGTGTGCCAAAATATACGGAGTAATACGATCTCATGGATACTTTGATAATAAATTCTAAAGGTAGCTTAATAGCTTAGCCATGTATATAAAGGAATCTGAAAGCTAGTACCATGTCTCACTACCATTTTTATAACAATCTGTCATGAACTTAGATTATTAGATAATTGCAATTGGGGTTGGGCTATTAATTGGAACTTAAATAAATCATGCAAACGAGGACTTTAATGTGAATCATTCGTATATGTCAAATAGTTGCGGGTTCGACGTCGGAATTTGATAGCCAACTCTATAGTATAAATGACAAATTCCTTGGCCTCGTCTCATTAGAAATGGATCCATAAGTCCGTTGGTATAAACTTGACTGGGAGGTTTTAATGTATAGTTTTAAAATATCGTTTAACCAGGACCTTGGTTTATTGTTTGAGACCAGTCAAATAAAAAGGCATAATCATGTTAGGTCTGGCCTTTAATAAAAGACCGAGATGAGCCTCGCCGCGCTAAACACCTAATTGTGGGGTCCTCGAATAATTGTCATGGAAATTTAGACTTGGCAGGACCGTCTAGTGAATTTCACGGGCCTTTCCTAAAGTTAAATAGACGATAAACTCTTTAGGTACAATTTGAAATAAAATTACTTTCCTGAATACGGGTGTGCATTTATGTGACCCAAATCTTACTCTCGGCGAAACTGAAATACATTAAAGTCACAGGCGTACTGGTTGCGGTGTGACTCGAAATGTGTTTTCGTAACGTCGCAATCCTTCTAAAAAATAAGAGCAGAGCATTAAAAGCACATAGTTAAAATATATAAAAGAATCAGATAGAAACAAAAATCGCAATTGAGCGACCGTGCTAAAACCACGGAATCCGGGAGTGCCTAACACCTTCTCCCGGGTTAACAGAATTCCTTATCCAGGTTTCTAGTTTCGCAGACTACATTATAGAGTCATAAAATTTCCTCGGTTCGGGATTAAATCGGTGACTTGGGACACCATTGTTTTCCAAGTGGCGACTCTGAATAATTAAATAAATTAATCCCGTTTCGATTGTCCTTTAATTGGAAAAACTCCCGAGCGCTCCCGCGGGAGCGTAAAAAGGAGGTGTGACAGAGCCCAGCCGGTCATTTTTGGAATTTACTCCCAGATCCCCTATTAACTGCTTTCCCTAAGTCCATTTCTTCTATTTTGGTTTACCGGGATATTCGGTTCTAGAATTCGGAGTGTTTTGGGACACTTAGTCCCAAAATGAGAGCTTAATAGTTGAAAAATGGCTCGTATTTAGAACAACATTACGACGACCTCGGAATGGAAATGTGATGGTTCCGTTAGCTCTGTTAGGTGATTTCGGGGTTGGGAGCGTGTTCGAAATGTATTTTAGAGGTCCGTAGCTCATTTAGGCTTGAAATGCCGAAGTTTGAAATTCTTGAAATTCTGGTCCAATAATGAATTTTTGATATGAGGGTCGGTTTAGGATTCCGGAAGTTGCTGTAGCTTTATCTTGTCATTTTGGATTTGCATGAAAAATTTCAGGTCATTAAGACAAGTTTTGGATAGGTTTTTCATCGAAAATGTGTTTGGTTAGAATCCAAAGTTCATAGGCTTGAATCCTTCGTTAATTCGTGTTTCTGGTGTTGTTTTTGGTGGTTTAAGGATTTGAACAAGTTTGAACGATGTTGTGGGTCATGTCTGTGGGTTTGGTTGAGGTCCCGGGTGTCACGCCCCAAATCGGGGAACATGACCGGCGCCTGACCGGGTTGCCCCAGTCAAGCGGACCTGGGTGCCTTTCATTCCCACGCGTTACCCCTGTGCTAATTGTTTTTCATTTACCAAATATCTTACTAATCATGAATGATTTCACATTAAACAAATAAAACCATACGAGTGGTTCATTAACAAGTTTGCAGTTTTTACAACGCCTGTCATAATATAATATATACATAAGACTGGAGTCCCACAGTTTACATGTCTACAGAGCCTCTAGGATACAAAAAGGGGAATACAATACTTGCCGGTAACAAGGCTCCGACTATACCTTACAAAACCAAAATGAAATCTAAACAAAAGTGGCATGAACCACACAGGGCTTTAAGGAAGAAAGGGGCTCACCAAAATGGGCAGTGGAAGGAAAAGGATACTACTGCCGATGAGCTGAAGTGCCTGCTACTGATCCACCTACAATCATAACACGAATGTAGCGTCCCCGGCAAAAGGGACGTCAGTACACTTGAATTGTACTGGCATGTATGGACAAATTTTGTCCCAAGTAAACTCAAGCCATTGAATTACATCAACAATTAATTAAACCAGCCAACCATGTTTCCACATTTTCCTCATTTCAAATAATTCTCAACACAAAGCACTTTCTACGATCAACCAATTGAACAATAACCAATCAATCACGTAAAGCACAAGTAGTCAAACAAAGGGGCAATGAGTGCCCCACAGGTTGCAAACTCTCCTGCTGTCTCCTTTCACAATTTCACATCATTGACTTTTGTATAAATTTTTAATAGCAATTTCGATCGCTTTCCATCCTTATTACCCCCGACCACCCTTATTACCTCGGCCACCCTTATCACCCCAACCCACACCTTATTTCTTCATGTTGCGGCGCGCAACCCGATCCCACCGTACAGTTTTAAAACACAACAAGTACAAACAGCATATAAGGCATTTCACACAATTTCAACAAGTTCAAATAAGCAACTTACAGGTTGGTTCATGTTCACAATTACTTCTCAAGCCAATATCACAATCAAGTTACAAATGTTCCAAAAATCAAGAGTATTCATACCGTATTGTTCAATGACTTACCAATCCTCAAGTGTTTCGTTTCTTTTCCACAAAGTACCATATATGTCATTATAGCCATTATTCACAATTCTTTTACCAAATTAAACTCTCATTTTACATCCCTCATAGCTCAACAACAAACTTTGAATATCCAACAACAACATCAAGAATTTCACACAATTTGTCAATTTAACACGAACCAAACAAACTTCACACATATAGGCGATTTCACAAGAATCAAAATTAGCCATACATACCTGGTGATGATTTTTCTTCCTACTTTATGCTTACCCAAGATATCCTACTCTTGCCAACCTTGTTCTTGAAGACTCTTACTTCTACTCACTTCTTTTACTAGAAATCAAGTTCAATAATCATGCATGAGTGTAAAAATTCTATTTTCAAAAGCTATTATATGCAAACCTCTCTTTACCCAATTTAAAACTGAAAATCAAAGAAAATAGTTAGGGTTTTTACCTTGAAAAGATTGGGAAGTTGAATCCTTGCCCTAGGATCCCTTGGAATTAAGTGGTTGGAACAATCTTTGAAGATGAAGAACTTCTCTCTAAAACCCCTCTATTCTCTCTCTAATTTTGGTAAGATGATATGAGAAAATGAGGGTGAAAGGTGTTATATTAAAGAAGAGATCGGGTAAAAATGTTACAAAAATCTGGGCCGGGGCGAATCTGCGGTGCACTTTGCGACCGCAGAATCAACATGCGGTCCGCATAGTGACCGCAGAATGGCCTCAAAATTACTCAAGTTCTGTTACAGAATGCGACCAATATGCGGTCCGCATTCTTGATCCGCGGTCGCAAAGTGCACCGCAGATTCATTATGCGATCGCATATCGACCGCATTTTCAACATGATTTTGGGAGACTTTCTGGAAAGCTTTGCGGCAAGAATGCGGTCCGCATAGCAGATTTGCGGTCGCATTCTTGACCGCAAAATTGACACTTTTCGGAAAAATTAATTCTCTACATTTTTGAAACTTAAATCACTACGAAGAATTCTACGCATTCCTAACACATTATTCGGACCATGATACTATAGCTACTAGGTTTTATGCACAAATATTTTACGGGGCCTTACACCGGGTGCCTCGGGTTTATTTCGGATGCTCAACGGATCAATTCTGGAACTTTGAATATTGCATATTTCTGTTGCAGACAATTACTCGATGCGATCGCATAGGTGTCCCTACGATCGCATAGTGTCTGGTGAGTGGTCCTAATTTTTCTCCAGTGCGATCGCAATGTCCTGTCCGCGATCGCATAGCTCTTTTTCTTTCTTCACTACGATCGCACTCCTTGTCCGCGATCGCATAGTGTAATTTGATTCTGTGACTCAGGGGCCAATTTCTTCTACGCGATCGCATAGGCCTTCATGCGATCGCATTGTATTAATTCTTCACCTTCTACGAACGTTAGCCTTAGGCTGTGATCGCATAGTAAAATTTTGGGGGCTTCAATTTTTCTTCTACGCGATCGCATAGCTACTCATGCCATCGCATTGAACAAAATACCTAGGCAGAATATAACATTTCAAAATGAGGGTTCTTCCATTTTTGCTCAAACTAAAGCTAGGGAGCTTGGTTTTGGGAGATTTTTCGAGGTTTTTTTAGAGGCAATTATTGGGTAACGATTCCTTACTCCCTTATAATTAATGTTCACTAATCTAAACTCGAATTCCTCCAATAATTTCGAATTTTGGATGAAACTTGGGGTAAATTTCTTAGAAATAATTTTCATGATTTGAGGGGGCATTTGACCTCCGATTTGGGAGCTTTTTATATGGTTAGACTCATGTGAGTACGAGGATTCTGAAAATGTAAAATATTTTGATTCCGAGCCGATGGCTGGAGGGGTATTTTGGTCATTTTACCCATTTTCACGCCTTAGCTTTAATTTTATCAGTGTAATGATGTTATTTACATTATGTAATTGGTTTGAATAGATTTGTGCCACTAGAAGTTGGATACTCGTGGCAAGGGCATTTCTTAGTGGTTTTGTACCGGGTTGTGGTAAGTGGCTTGTCTAACCTTGTGTGGGGGACCTCTCCCCTTAGGATATATTATGTGTTGATTTAAATGCCTTGTACGCAAGGTGATGGGCATGTACTTGCACAAATTGTTGAAAATCCACTTTACTTGAATTGTTCAATCGGTGATCTTTGTTATTTGACTGGGTTAAATGCAAGACTTATCATGTGTTAGTTAGAGGAGTATGATTAGATATGATTAACTGTATAAATGCTTATTTGTCTTAATTGAGCTTATGTGGGACATGTTGAGATTGAATTCAATTGTTAATTGTAGTAGTGTATTCCATTTTCTCTGTGTATTTTCCTTGTTTAATTGTGTTTGTTTTATGGACTGCGGGTTCATTTCTCTGAGATCCTCAGTTACTGATATAAATGGACTGCGGGTTCAATTCCTGGAGATCCTGATTTACTGATATAAATGGATTACGGGTTCAACTCCTAGAGATCCTGAGTTACTGATATAAATGGAATGCGAGTTCAATTCCCGGAGATCCTAAGTTACTGATATAAATGGACTGCAGTTTCAATTCCCAGAGATCTTGAGCTATTGATATAAATGGACTGTGGGTTCAATTCCCGGAGATCCTGAGTTTCAGATATAAATGGACTGCAGGTTCAATTCCCGAAGATCCTGGCAAGTGATATAAATGGACTGCGGGTTCAATTCCCGGAGATCCTGTGCTACTGAGTTAAATAAACTGCGGGTTCAATTCCCGGAGATCCTGTGCTTTTGATCTTGTACTTTGTTGTGTTATTTTTCCTTGTTTAGCTTAACGGTAAATGACTTGTAGTTTCTATCTTATTTTGCTGTTATTTCAGATTTACTCCTGCTTACACTGTTCGATATTGTTGTTATTATTATTTATTGTAGGGCCCTGACCTTCCTCGTCACTACTCCATCGAGGTTAGGCTTGGCACTTACTGAATACCGTCGTGGTGTACTCATGCTACTCTTATGCACACTTTTGTTGTGAATATCCATTTTCATCTGATTAGGCACACTACCGGTGATCGAGGAGCTATTTTAGGAGACTTGAGGTATGCATCTGCTGCGTCCGCAGATCCGGAGAGTCTCCTTCTGTTCTTCCTTAGTGACATTAGTTTATTTACCTTTGTTTCAGTAGTATAGATACTCTTAGAGGATAGATCCACAGTTTTACACTCTTTAGCCTGTGTTTTCCCGTGAGTTTCGGGGTCTTGGAGGTTACATTTCAGTAATTGTGATAAAGTGTATGTGCCAAGCGACACCTATTACATTTTTTTCTATGTTATTTCGCTTTTATTTTCATGTTCGTAAAGGCTATAAATTTCACAATTATGTAGGCTTACCTAGTCGCGAAGACTGGGTGCCGTCATGACAGGTTCACGATTGGTGAACTAGCGTCGTGACATTATTACTACCTAAAGAAAATAAAAGACATATTTTTGGATTTTTGTTTAGACTTTAAGCCCTCAAAAAAATCGTCCAAGAGATCCATCGTCAGGAAATATATATATATATATATATATATATATATATATATATATATATAGTACACTAAGAACGAGTACTATAACTAAGCTAACATAGCACAGAAAATCACCTAGATAATCTCCTCAGTCCACACTTAAATTGTGCAATGTCCTCAATGCATACAAAAAATAACAAGAGGGTAAAAGAGACTCCCTGGTAGGCCAAAGGTCGAAGAATTAGCAGCTCACGAGATACTCAGACTTCTCCCACTTATGATCCCTTGTGTGGGTATCTCACACTCAGTTTCAAACACATGCTCGCTTTTGCACACTTCCAATGACTTTTCTTCTATGCTCATAATCGTACAAAAAAACGCTACAAAGATAGAAAAATAAAATGAACAAAAACAAATAAAAATAAAAGAAAGCAGTAAAGCTGGGCTGCCTCCCAACAAGCGCCTAATTTAAAGTCGCGGCACGACTTGAACCAATTTTTGTCTCCACCTTGAACTTATGAATTGTACCCCTAATATAGCATCCAGTCTGTGGCTATGCACCTTTGGTGGGGCTACAAAGATAACCTGGCCAAGTAATACATTTTTTACTCTGCACTTTTCGGCCTTTAGATAAGGAATGTAATTTTCGCTTTTTGGCACAATAAATTCAAGAATATAGACACTCTCATACCCACCCTTTGACTCCCTCATAGGCTCAGATGTCTCGATTACTATCTTACTATCTAAACATAATGTGAAAAAATAATTGAAATAAGGTCTAATGCGCCATAACTCATAAATTTTACTACTATTTGCATCCCTATATTTACATACACACAAATCTCCCAATATAATGTTATCTACTCTCTCACATGACTCTAGAGCACTCTTCTCAATAGTGGCATCCTCAAGAAAAACAAGGTCTAGTGATTGGTATTCGCGTTTTAGCTTCTCAATCTGGCCTAGAAGATTTTTTTCAGCTTCACATAACACATTATTAAATTGTTGGGTGTTACACGCATCAACCTTTGCATTCAAATCTGCATCTAAGTCACGTACAACCAAGCCAAAATTATTAATTTTATGTGCAAGTTCATCTCTATCCTTAGACCAATCATTCACCAACGTTGTTAATTAGAAGACAATGTCGTTTGGCATATTCGCCTAATCGAGAATATCCATCCCAATGCCAACCTTTACTCCCATATTCAAATTCAAACCTCCCAGAGTTCAGATCATGACAAGCCCAAAAAGACGGGCCATAAATATTTTCTGTCAACCAAGCATCTTCATCAATAACCTTACCTCCGGATATTTCATCCCCTAATGTCATGTTGAGAGAACTAGAAACACGCTAAGAGAAAAATCAAATAGTTATAAAAATAAAAATATTTACAAAAAGAGAAGAAAAAAATCAAAAATTGTAAAGATAAAAGTAAAAGTCTAATATTGAAAAATAGTTAATTTCTAAGTCCCCGGCAACGGCGCCAAAAACTTGTTGTGGCCAAACGCACACGCAAGCACACACGATCGTCAAGTAATAAAGTGACTAAAAGTCGGATATCGATCCCACGAGGACTTTTGATTAACTATTAACTAAATTAGACTATCCTAATTATCTAAACATGAATTAAACCTAGAAGTATTTGATTCTATACTAATTAAATAAATAAAAACAAATAATGAACTTTTAACAAAGAAAGAGTAGATTTTTATAATATCCATGTAATAAAAACGATCTAGGGTTATGGCTATCTAACAATCCTACTGTATTCTTCAATTGAATTAACTAACAATTTTATCTAGTTTATTGGTTGACAGGGTTAATATTGCTCATAAGAATCTGTCGAGTTCTTACTAGCCTATTCAAGCTAACCTAACGCATATATGTCTATGGAGTTAGAATCAACAAGAACGCATTTATAATTCCTATAAATCAACCAAGCAAGGCAATTAGGTATATGTTTATCCTAACTGCGAATCCGTTCCCCGAGGACCAGATTTAAGAACTTGCTCTACACAACCCTATATACAATCTAGAATTCCCACTTTCGAATTCAACTCTAGATTCGTAGATAGTATTCAATTGCTGATCAAGGAATCAAACAAATAAGTGCATGATTGAATAAATAAATCAATTTGATAAACTAAGAAATCAAAATTAATATCTGAATAACAATTGTCATGAAAGAACCATAACTCTAGAACGTGAAGTTTAGCTCCACATAGACATGGTGGCAAAACAACAAATCATATAAAGAATCATAAAAATACTAAGTTTGGTAGAAGAAAAGATGAAACCCGGCCTCCACGGCGGCTCCTTGCTCTTCCTTCATCAAAAAATTGCTCTAAAAATGTTCTCCTATGTATGTATACCAAGTAGGGTTGGGCCCAACAATTATACCTTCTCCAAGGTGAAAAAATGACACTTTTTCCGGGCTTAACTAGCGCTGCAGCACATTTGACAGCGCATTTTTGCTGATGTTGTGCCTTAGAGAGATCCGAATTTAGAAAAACTAATATATGAAAGTTGTAGCGCTTTGGGTTAGCTTTCCAACCATACACTATAGAGGTAAATGGAGTTCTGAGCTAAAAGTTATGTCCATTTTACTAGACAGTGCGCAATCTGCCTACTGGAGTCTTCGTTCGCTCTAATCATCATCCGTCGACAATTCCTTTAACTTTTACTCAAACTTTAAAGCTCCAAATCACTTGAATTCACTGTAAAATATGTACATAGCTCGGAATCACTCCTACAAGGCATAAAACACAATATTGGTGCCAAACACTAGCGATTAAAGCTCAATCTCAATTAAAGTGCTGTTAATTAAAGTATAATAATCGACTAAAATACGTAATTATAGCCTATTATCAAATAAAATAAAATATTATATGTAAATCACAGGATTAATAGTATATCCCAATAGAAACTTTGTCAAGATTATTTTATTATAATCAGCCAAATCTTGGCTAATGCAAAAATCAACAACTGTTTATTTCGTCTCATGTTTCGGTGTCGTGTTAGCCATTATTTATTCCATATATAAAACTCTCTTGAACTCAACCCATCTATCCTAGCGCTATTAATTGATCAAATAATAAAAAGAGTCAAACCTTGGATTGACACTTGGACGATAGCAGGTCTCCAGATAAATCATACTTTCTTCTTGCTATATAAAAAAGACAAAAACTTAATAACTTGGCAATGGGGAAAGTCCATAAAATTTCTTCCTTCAGAAGTCTATTTTCAAGATCAGTTCTTCGGCCTTGCAAATCAATCATCCCCACTACAGCAATGAACCATGCCAAAAATCGAATTATAATTGATCATAGTCACCATATCAAGTACATGATTTTATTCTTTGGTCTACTCTTTTTCTCCATTAATATCTTCACTTCTCCTAGCAACACCCCCTTCTTTCCATGGCAACTCTCAGTCTTTAACCCCTCAAAACAGGTAACAATTAATTTCTTTTTTTAATTTATGAATCCCATTTCTACCTCTCTTTTTTTTCCCCCTATATTAAGAGTAGTCTTGGTGCAATATTACGAGCTACATTATTTTACTCTTGTCATGTCTAATGGTTTGTTTTCTTATGGTGTGCATGCAGTTACATGAAACAATGTATATTAAAGATGATCTTGAACAAGCATTGGCCGGAGCAGCAACAGAGAATAAGACGATAATAATTACTGTTGTAAATAAAGCATACATAGAGGGAGATAAACCAATGCTAGATCTCTTCTTGGATGGTTTTTGGCAAGGAGAAGGCACGAGGGAATTAGTGAACCACCTTCTGATCGTTGCAATGGATCAAAATCTTATGAACGGTGCAAGTTTATGCATCTTCATTGTTACAAGCTCGAAACAGATGCTGTGGATTTTGGAGGAGAAAAGTTATTCATGTCTCAAGATTTTATCAAGATGATCTGGAAAAGAACCTTGTTCTTAGGTGATGTTCTTAAGAAAGGTTACAACTTCGTCTTTACGGTATGTTTATGTGTCTTACAAGTTTGTTCAAGCAATTTTTCTTTCTATGCTTTTGGATGCATATTTCATCTAGCAATAAAAAAATTAGTTTAGTGCACGAAGTATCTCATATTTATACATGGTCTAAGAATACCGAGCTAAGAGTGTAATGTAGGCATATTTCATGTAGTATTTCGAGGAAATAAAAGCGAAAGGTGAGAATGATAATTACAACAAGTTTATCTAGGGAGAATTGAGAGAAAGTGATTAAGGTAGTCAATATTTGCCGTTAAAAACTAAAGCATGTGCTTTTACACGTAAATGGAGCCGTAATTTTTGGTTATTTTTTCTTAAAACGTCGGTAAATATGATAAGTGTAATTACTACCAAAATAAGGATCTGTTCTAAGTTAGTACTTTTGTAGTTCTTAGATCTATAGTCAATGTTTTAACTTAACCTATTTCCATAAGACCTTTTTTGCGTTTTCAAAGTTCTCATTGAGAGAAATGTTTAGATGAATTTTTTTATATAGAATTTACTGCTTTTTTTTTGGGTCTTTTCATTTTCTTCTTTGTTTTTAGGCAAAATATATAATCTACTCATCAAACTTAGGACCAAATTCATCTTACACACCTGTTGAACACGGGTTTTATTGTACACACCAAACCTTTTAAAATTGTGTCAATTACACACTACTTTAGCTATGTGGCACACGCGTATTCTTCACATCAAACAAGCGTGTAAATGCTAAAAATTTCATTTCAGAAGTTTTATAAAGAATCCACGTGTCTAATTTCTAATTTTTCTTTTCCTTTTTACACCAATTAACAAATAAAAAAAGAAAAAAAAATAATCCCTCATGCTCTTGTCTTCTTCCCTGCCCCAACCCCCAATCCCCCATCCCGAGTGTCTTCTTCCCAATTTCAAACCTCCCCTGCATTATATTCTTTAGATGTCTTTCCCTCTTCGTCCCCCCCCCCCCCCCCCCAAATGTTTTGTCCTTCCTCCTATTTCGCTTTTTTCCCGATTCAACATTCTCCCATTCTACTTGTTCTTTTGGTTGCTCAAAATTTCATCAGTGAGAAGGGCAGAATTGCAAAAGTAGTTACATTTTTAATTTTTAATTTTTGAATTTTGTTGACAAAATAGCCTTTGTGGTTCTTTCAATTGTGCCGAATAAAGGTTTGAAATTTTTTCTTTCTGTTATTTTCTTTTGGCTCATCATTATTGAGTTTTGTGAAAAGGAAAAGATAATGCCAGGAAAAAAAAGGATGGTCAGATGGAGTTTCTAAGTAAAATTCCGGATTCTTTGGATATGTTGTTTGTGTTTATCTATTTGGGTGTTGGAACTAGTGTTTTTGTGATAACTATGGTGGAGCATTTTTTTTTACAAAGAAGAAGGGGTTGCAATGATGGAGAAGGTGGTGCAGTGGTGGGGAAGGTGGTTCACTGAATGTTGAATTTTTTTTTTTACTTGAGCGGGTCGGATCTGTAAAAGGGCTGGGTGATTAATACAGTCCTTTTAATTTAGAGACACGCGTGTTATACAGTGCAAAAACTATTACTTGGACTGGTCAAAAATAGTGTGTAATTGACACACTTTTAAAAGGTTTAGTGTGTAAAATAATCTCGTATTAAACATGTATGTAAGAGTGATTTGGTCGATGGGTAGATTATGTACTTTGCCTTATTTTTATGATGGAAAAAGGCTAGAATCATGGCAAGAAAAGTTGAACTAGTGTGTTGGATGGAAAAATCATTTATAGGAAGTTGTAAGCTACTATAACTACAGATACTATTTAGTATTTCCAGATAATTACTTTATGGTCAGGTTCTATTCTAGTAAACAAATGATGCTAGTCTATTAATGTGCCCTTGTGTTCAATATAGCACTAATGAGAAGTTTGCATCTTGGGGGAAGACAACTCGAATATCGTCAAATTAACCCAACGCTTTTGTGATAATTAAATTCCATATTTGACTTAAATTTCGTACATTTTAATTTCAAGTTTGATAATGTGCATCTTGCTTCTACTTTTCGCATTTGACATAAGAGATCTACATCTGGCACAAGCAAGTCAAAAGTTTAAATCTAACTCAAGTCCAGTTTCTATTATTTCGGCGTGAAATAAGGTCGTGTACATCTGCATTTGGTTCTCCTAATAAATTCTCCTAGTTGGTACAAGTAGAATCACAAACCACATGATGTGGATCGATCATTTTTAGTTTAATTTGTTTAAAACTTATCTGCACCTCGTGCTTGTACCACATGCATGATATGTATTTGCGTATACATGTCTTTCACTAAACCATGCTTAATTATTGCATATCCATCTTCACCTTATTAAATCATAATAAGATACGGTTTTGTGTGGATAAGTTTTTAAACATTAATTTCTCTATGCTGATATATATGTATATATATATATATATATATATATATATATATATATATATATATATATATATATATATATATATATATATATATATATATATATATATATATATATATATAGTTATTTGATATTATCGGGTTAAGTTACCTATAACTAATGCTTAACCTGAAAAATAGAGTGAATAACCGATGCATTTTTATGCTGTCAATGTATATAAGTAAAGTCGATCATTAACTTTGTTTGTTTATTCATTCAAAAGGACACTGATGTGCTATGGCTAAGGAATCCATTTCCGAACTTGTACTTAAATCAAACTGTAGACCTTCAAATCAGTACAGACAAATTCAACGGAAGCCAGTGGTCCGAAGAAAACCCAATAAACACAGGCTTCTACATGATCAAATCAAACGGCAAAACCATAGAATTGTTGGATGCTTGGTATGCTGGAAAAGACAACATTAATTCCACAGGATGGAAAGACCAGGACGTTTTGATAAAGTTAATGAAAGATGGAAAGTTCAAACAATTGGGTCTCACTGTTAGGTTTTTGGAAACCCTTTACTTCAGTGGTTGTTGTGATGATAGCAAAAATGTTAAAGTTGTTGCAACTGTTCACGCCAATTGTTGTCGTAGTATAAGCGCAAAATTGGCTGATCTGACGGCTGTCCTTCATGATTAGAGAAGATTTAAGGGCTCGTATGCAAATCAGACATCCACGTATGGATGGACTCAGCATGTGAATTGTTGGGATTCTTGGAAAAGCTGATGGGGCATCTTGCACATGCTTCAAGTTATTACCAGTAGAGTATATGTTTATCTCGGTCTCATTTTAGAGTCGTTTATGATAGATATTACATTCTTTCTAGTAAAGAATTATACGGAGTACAATCTTTTGTAGTTTTCTTAATATTAGATGCACACATTGGTTCTTCAAAAAGACTGCTAAGGAATATATATGAGATGTTAGAATCGCTAAAGAGAAAATGATAACTTGAAATATTTTGTTTTCCACTTCCTAGAGCCGTGATACTCTTTATACAATAAATGTCCAAATAGGGTTAATAATAACCAAAGCTACTTCATTTTTTTGGTAATTTGAATAAAAACAACAACAGTATAATTTTCCAAATAGATCCCTGACATCTTTAAGCTTCTATCCAAGAATTTTTCATCTTGCTTTTGGAGAGACTCAAACACACAACCTCTCGATTGAAAGTAAGGGTTGCTTACTATCAGAATAATCTTCTTGTCTGTAATTTGAATAAAAAAAATAACAAAAATAATAGACAAAGAATGAAAGCTTAAAGTAGATCGTTAATCTCTCCCAAAATTGCAATTTTAACCTTTTGAATAAAGACTAATAACATATATTGATACTAATTCAAATGCCTTTACAAACACTATGATTAATAGGAGGCGCCTCACGCGCCCCCAAAATTCTTTCTAAATATCGTTTCTTCAAGATGAACGCGCTAACAATTGGAAGCCAGCTACGGTCTTCCGGTGACCACGTATGTGATCCACCTAGTAATTCCAATATAAACCACGGCCAGAAGACCTTGTATGCTGCTACGTACAGTGGCTGTACAAACATTGAAGACGAAACTCAAATTCAGACCACCAGAGCTACATAAAGGAAAACATGCTGTTTTCTTTTCACCACAAGAGGAAGAATTGGCTAAAGCTTGCAGGTTTACTATTGTTGGGAAATTCTCACATGGAAAATCATTCTCGATATCAGAAGGGATTTCGCCACTAGGTTCCCACTTATATGTACCGTGAAAATTGGCCATTATAACTCTAAACATATTTTCATGGATTTTTCGGTTGAAGAAGATTATCTTAATATCTATTCTAGAAGGAATCTTTGGGTTTTGGGATGTTTTATGAGAATGATCACTTGGACCATAGATTTTAATCGAGAAGAAGAGACCTCTTTGGCTCCCATTTGGATATCACTACCTGGCCTTAAATGGCATTACTACAATTGGGATGCTCTATTCCGGATCACGTCCCGAATTGGAACTCTACTAAAAATCAATAAAGCTACGGATGTTAAATCGAGGCCAAATTTTGTAAAAGTTATGGCTGAGATTGACTTGGCCATTCAGATGAGAGATTCAATTTGGGTGGGTAGCTAGGAGGAAGGAGGAAAGGATAAGGGTGGATTCTGGCAAAATATTGTATATGACTTTGTTCCGGATTACTGTTATGCTTGTAGACATCAAGGTCATGTGGAGGAGGTATGCATAACACCCAATAAAAAAGATAACAAGAAGCTAGTTGGAGACAATGTTGTGTGTAACAAAGCAACAACAAGTGCTAATCCTAAAGTTGTAGCTAATACTGATGTGATCTCTGCGAAGCAGAATGTTATACCTAATAATAGGGACAATCACAAAGTGGTGATTGCATCCACTAGTGATATACCTAAGCTCTCTCAACTGGCGAACAAGAAATTACCTCAAGATCATCAACTACTTGTTGGTAATACAAGGGCGACTATGAAGAACAAACTGATGAACAGACAGAGAATCCAACAAGGGATTAGAACCAAGCTGGGAAGAAAAGACAATATGAAATGGGTAGCAAGATCATCTGCTAGTAATTGTCAACAACAGAAAATTGAACAAGCTAAGGAAGTTGTTGAAAAGATTCTGCAAAAGAATAATATTGTAGTGGTAGAGGCTAGTGCAGAAGGAAACAATAGTGAAGACAACATAGTTCAGAATGTGCGATCTAATATCTCAAACATCACATATAGTCATGTTCCTATTGCAAACTCTTTTCAGCAATTGGAAGTTGAAGAAGAAACATGTGAACATCAAGAGTATGAGGAATCAAGGCAAGTGATGAGCAAGTGTGATGCTTCAACTAATCAGAGGATACCAGCTAGTCCTAACAAGAAGAATTCTAAATCATTAAAGAGTAGATCTTCTAAGACAACTTAAGTACATGCTATTAACTTGGAGGTCAAACTCTAGAATCCTAGTCCTGCTGTTAATGTTCCACTTCAGGTGGTTATTCCGGAACCAAATGCTGCTGCAAAATATGATGATTAATTCACAGGATGACAAGGTGGGGGATTCGAATGATTATGATTCTAATTATGGAGAAGAACAAGAGAGTGAAAGAGAAGATATTTCGGAGGACGAATATGAAAAATGTAATTCTTCAGATGAAGAGGCTCTTATTGAAGCTTTTAAGCCTAAAACTTCATTGAAAGGTGAAGTGATGGAGGATGCTGTTTCACAAAAAAGGAAGGAGCTCGTCGATACAGGAAACTTATCTCCAAGTAATATTTGCAAAAGTAAACATGAAGGTCACAAAGGCATGCCAAAGCCTCGCCCGATCACAAGGGCTATAAGAAAACCAGCTCAAAGTGTTGAAGTTTTTTCTGATGTTCTTAATGATTAGTACAATCTTTTGGAATATTAGAGGAGTAAATTCCAGGGGGGCTTTTGAAAGGTTGAAATTTTTAGCAGGTCTTCATAAAACTCAAATTATAGCTATACAAGAACCCTTTGTTAAAGCAGATAAAATAGACAAATATAGAAGAGGTTGGGTTTCGAAGGTTGTTATGTAAATTGTAATGAAAAAATTTGGGTCTTATGGTCAGCTAAATTTGATGCAGTAGTGGCAGAGAATAATGAGCAACAAATTACTCTCAAGATTATGAATAAGAATGACGGTGAAGTTGTCTGGTTCACAGCAGTATATGCTAAATCTAACCAACATCTAAGAGTTTCTTTGTGGGATAATTTGATACACTACAACAACTATATTGATGAACCCTGGTGCATATGTGGGGATTTCAATGCAATTATGAGTCCAGAAGAGAAGAAAGGAGGCAATCCCAATGGAAAAAAGTTGGGAATTTATATATGATAATATGTGAATTTGACTATATTTATGCCCTAAATAATCACACTTTATTATTGTTTTGATATTGTTTATGATGAAAAAATACTCTTATTAGTGTTTTTAGTGTGTTATAGGTATACATGAGCTAATGAAGACTAAAACAGCAATTTTGGAGTCAAAAGAAGGTGAAAAAGGCCAAGTGTGGAACAAGTCAAGAATTTGTGCTGAAAATAGCTTGAAGAATCCGAGGCACTGTTTGCCCGCGGTTCCATCACGACCGCGGTAGAAGAGGCATGCGGATGTTTGAAGATTCAGAGGACTTGATCCACCGCGGTTCCACCGCGGTGGAAGCCGTGATTTTTAAGGATAAAAGTGTAAAAACGCAAGTTGTGTAACCTAAACCCTATATATAATGTTAGGATTCGCCCAAAGGAGGCAAGTATTGTATTATTGACTACTTTTGCAAGAAAACTAGTAAGAGAAAACTCTCTCAACATCTTTTTTTCTTTTACATTGAATTCTTGATTATGAAATCAATTATCTATCTTGTTTTCTTGATTATGAGTAGCTAAATCTTTATCTAAGGTTTTGATGGAACCTATTGATTGATGAACTTCTGGGTTATGTGAATACAAATTATTAGTTAGATTTCTATTTGTTCAACTTCGTTCTTGTTGTAGTTAATTGATAGGATCCTCAATTAGCTGTGCCTATTTAGTATGCATAACTTGGAAAATAGTGCATATTTAGGTAATTGTTGAACAACATCACACCTAGATTATTGAAGGAATCTATAAGACTCAAGATAGAACACGCATCCACATTAACCTGCCAACGAACAAATCATCAAAAAAGCTAGAAGCTGCTCCTACTACTACTATAGCTTATATTGGGCCATACGATACGGTGCCCAGCACAAAATAATACCAAAATCCACAACCTCGTCCGGTGACATACCCGGCCTCCAGAAATACATGTGAAAGGTCCCTCAACTCCAGAACTGATTCAATGGTATAAACCTCTGCGCTGACATTTATCACGAAGGCCCAATTAATAAAAGCAACCTTTCCCAGCCGTCCGCTTGTCTTTAAAATATAAACCACTTGCTAGAACATAATCCGACGTACCTCGCCACTCAATCCGTGGTATTTTCTATCATAACACATAGAACAATAGTCCAGAATAACCCAAACCGAGACAACAAGAAAATAAAATTGAAATAAAAAGCTAATTATTATTTGAATTGGGCCAAACCACTTTTAGAGCCCCAAATTTTCTTCCTACCCATCTCAAATTGGGTCGACCCGATTTGAGATGGGTAGGAAGAAAATTTTGGGTTCTTAAAGTGGTTTGGCCCAATTTAAATTATAATCAGTTTTTTTATTTTAATTTTCTTTTCTTTACCTAATTAAAGACCTAAATTAAAATCCTAATTTTATTCAAATTATAGAATTAAGCTAATTATCTAACTATAAAGTTTATAAAAATTAATTGATCCTAAATCAAAGAGAAAAATTAATAATCCAAAATTTAAAAGCTAAAAATGTAAAAATGAGTTGTTTTTGTGTTTTTTATTTTAATAAAAGAAACTAAATAATTAATTAATCCTAAAATATGAACAAATTCTAAATGCAATGCATGGTACTTTTTAGTATTTTTGAGCTTTTAGTGAAATTAAATATGCAAAATAATTAATAAAAATCTACGGAAATTCCTATAAATTGCAAAAAATTGAAAAAAAAATATTTTCTAATATTTTATGGGAGTAATTCACATACGAAAAAAATCACGTGCTTACAAACATAACATAAACAAAATAAATCAAAGATTAATACAAACATATCATGTGACATGGTATATACTAATATACTAAATTAATACTAACATATCAAATAATAGGGTATATACTAACATATTAAATAATCGGGAATATACTAACATATCAAATAAAACAAATCGGGTATATAAAATAAACAAAATTAACATGAAAACATAATATATGAGTTTCGACATAAACATAGATTGAAATACCTCGATGTAAAGGCTGTGAAAGTGAATTTTTTCACCCAAACCGAATCCAAACAACCCTTCGTGTGGGGCCTACAGCTGTTACTCTTTAGAGGGACGGGTGTGACCGATTTTTTTTTTTAAGAAATAGGACTGGGACGGGAAAAAACAAGGGGGGGGGGGAGGAATTTGCTTGATAATGGCGAATGGGTTCTGGGGAAGAAGAAGGTATATTTTATTGGTGTAATTCGCAATAAACTACTGCGAAATTGCAATTCGTAGTAGTTTACGGCGAAATGTGAGCAAAAATTAAAGAAAATATATTTAATACCTATTTCGCACTTGTATACTGCGAATTGCTTTAAAAGCAGAATTTCCGTTAAGGGAATTTACAGTATAAAACTACGAAATAGGTAGAAAAGTAAATTTTTTTTAATATTAAAAATATATTTTATATTAAAATAATCATTAATTAGGTTTCGGATCCAAAATATTATCCTGTTAACCAAAAAAAAGAAAAGAATTCAAATCAAGTATTATCAATTTTTTTTTTCTTTATGTACGTTTTTTTAGTACTTGCCCGAGTGTATCGTGAACCAACTGAACCAAATTGGTTATTACTTCCGGCTTCCGATGTCTTTCCCCGATTGGGAAATTTCCCTTTTTGCCCCATAATAAGTTGTCACTTGTCACTGACACCTAACCAAAAAATCCACACACCCATACATTGAGTAGTAGTAGTAAATGAGTATAAAACGACAGTTAACTTCAACTTATCATCCTCTCCGTCGATCATCGACCGACTTATTCCCCCCAAATTCCCTATTTCCTCCTTTCCCCAATCCCCGTATTTGAAAACCTAGAAAATCAATCGCAGCAAATCACTCCTCCGCCGCGCCGTGCTGGCCGTACCGCCCGCATTCTTCAGAATTAAACGCTGCGTTGTACACTTAAAAGAGAGGAGATGGAGCACCAGGAGAACGAATACGAGGAGCACGAGCACGAGGTTTACGGAGGAGATATACCCGATGAAGAAGGAGAGATGGATGCCGAGTATGATGAAACATCTGCCGCCGCTGAATCTGAGGATGACCCTAATGCTAAGGTTGTTTGCATTACTTCATCTTTTTTCGTTTATCTGGTATTTAAGGTGTGTGTAATAACTGTGATTTATTTATCCTATAGGAATTAGAAAATATGAAGAAGAGATTGAAGGAGATAGAGGATGAAGCCGGCGCTCTTCGTGAAATGCAGGCCAAGGTCGAGAAAGAGATGGGCTCTGCACAAGGTTTTACTCATCTGAATATCACAACTCTGTAAATTTGGCAGTGCCTCTCTGTTCTCTTGGAATACTGTGCAATATTGGCACCTCTGAAAGTTTCAATCCGAACTTATATTAGAGTCATCCATTGGTCTTTGCAGCGCCAGGCCTGTGATGTGTGGATCAAATCTATAATCTCTGGTGTCTTTTTTATTTTCCTTTTCTTTAAAGTTTAGACTTTTTTGTCCCTGTAAGTAGTGGCTTATACTCTTTTTATGAAATAAAATAAAAAAGAAAGGAAAACAGTATAGTGGCTTATACTCTTTAAGGTCTTATGGCGGTGATGGAGAAAGAGTGAATTTTTTCATGAAAAAATATCCTTCTAATGAAAAAGTCCGTTTGCAAGAGGTAGAAGCAGGAAGGTGATTAGGAGCATTTGCAGTGGAGAGTGGACTATGTATGTGGTTTTAGCATAGCAGCATGTATTACTGATGCTGTACAGTCTAACTTTGCATAGCTTTTTTTTTGCTCTAGTCGACTAAGCTGAGCATATTGGCAAAATTTGTCTGATTGTTCATTTTTACTGTTTCCTTATGTTACTTGCTAGAGTTTTATACTAGGCAAGTTAGTTTCCATTCTCACAGTTGCTGACTGTGTGGACATATTATTAGGTTTGATAGAAAAAATCATCTTGATTTCTGACTCAAAAAATCTTCTCAAATTCAGAATAAAAAATTTCCTTTAAGTTGGCACTTATAACAGACCTTGGAACGGGAAACGGTACAATAGCAACAACATATCCAGTGTATTCCACAAGTGGAGCCTAGGGAGTGATAGTGTGTACGCAAACATTACCCCTACCTTCCTACCTTGTGGCATTAGAGAGGCTCAAAGATGAAAGAAGACGTGAAAGAAAGCATCTTCTAAAAATAAAAAGGCGAAAGATAGAAGAAAATTTGAGCCAAGTGCACTGGTCTATTGCTGAGATGCAAGTTTCAAAGTTCGGATGAAAGCTCCATCAGTGGTTTTCTAGTAAGGTGATCAGCAAAGGAACAATGCTCTTTTCATAGTTATTTTGACTTTGGGTAGGCTGCATTTGTGATGTTTTTGCTAGAGCTTGATCTGGTTCCTGCTGCCTTTGGCTGTAGTCCCTCTGAAATATGTTATTAAGGTTCAAATTGGTAGCAGTTCACAGTTTCCCAAAACATAGCTCAGTTGAACCAAGTCACAGTAGAATCATAAGTATTGTCCGAGTATAGACTGAGAATAAAGAAGGGATGGAGAATCTTTTATTTTGATCTTGATTTAATGTATATGTTACGATGCCTTCGTATGAAGGAGGATTGGGGTACGGCAGATAAGAAGAGCGACCCAAAAACATGCATTATAGTGAATAAAATGAATATGCTCATTTTAAATTTTAAACTTCGTTTTCCTTTGTTTTTTATTAATTTAATAATCTTGATACATGCAAGCTGAATCAGAGAAGATCATGGGGTTGACTCTCTTTCATGTGCCCTTTTTTTCAGGGAAGGGGGAGAGGGCAAGTTATAGTAATGGGTTAACACTTGCCTAGTAGAAGATGCCAGTTTATGAGATGCAATTTAAATTTTCTACCTTATCAGATAAATGAGATGCAAAATCAATTTGCTTTATCACTAACAGTTTGTGCTTCTAGTGCAATGCAAGCATTTCATCTATAGAATATTGGTTTTTACCAGGCTAATTATCAATCATTAAAAATATAAATGAGTTGAAGAAAAACCAAGCTTGGAAGAGTACTTTGTATTCATCACTTGTGAAGCGTAAACATAACAAGTTTGAGTTATACTTATTAGTATATTAGCTTTAGATGGTTTAGTTTCGTAATTTGAATTCTGTTCAGGAGAACTTAATAATAATATATGATTTCTTTGGATGAAAGGTAAGTATTTATTCACGGAATAGCACCAAGTGCATACTGGAAACTGTACAAGTACACTGTGATCAACTTTTTCCTTCCTACTATAAGCAGTCCATAAAGTCCAAAAGAGTATCAAGATGATTTACATTTTTTAAGTTACACCAAATTGCCAACAATTTTAAGCATCTATATTTTACACAGTGAGTTGCAATTGCCTTCCCTTTAAAACATCCTGAGTTTCTTTCCTTCCAAATTGTCCACATTGGCATAATGGAACAGTGTTCACAATGTCATTAGTTGTTTCCTAGTCATTTGACTTCTCCAGCTGCTTATGATCTCCTCAGTTGCTAGTGATGAATTTTATATGGTTTCAAATATTCAACCGTCAATATGCTTGAAAAAAGGTACAAAGCTTATCTGATTGATTAAGCAGTTCAGAAAGCTCTAAGAAATATTATCAAATAAAGCCACAAAATTCAGACTTCAAGATTTGACGGTAAGAAACCCTAGCTTGACTTTTGACAAGTATCAGTTAATACAGTCTGATTTTCTTTTCTGATGGTTAGACAACTTCGTTAATTTTAATCAAGTAGTGTCTCATGACATATGTTGTGCTTATGCTAGGTTGCTATAAGGAAGAAAATTAAGTTTCATGATTAATGTAGTTTATTCGTGGATACACTACACTTAGAAGGTTTTATATATTAATTGAAAGGCTCAAAAACTTGTCAAAATTGTATTGTGGTTTTTGACCTCTCAATCTTCTTCAAACAAAGTTTTTGACGTCTCAATTCATTTGGTTTAGGTTTTAAAAAGTTGTTATTTACAGAGTTATTACACTTTCCATTGTTGGAGAAGATTGTTTGAGTATGCAAGCCAGTTATGGTAAATGAAAACAAACTAGTGCTACTAAATGATTGGATTGTATCTCTCTGCTGCAATTGTAGGTAGGGAACTCTTGTTTCAATTAGTGTAGTTTATTCGTGGACACACTACACTTGGAAGGTTTTATGTATTATTAATTCAAAGGCTCAAAAACTTGTCAAAATTGTATGGTAGTTTTTGACCTCTCAATCATCTTCAAACAATGTTTTTGACGTCTCAATTCATTTGGTTTAGGTTTTAAAGAGTTTTTAGTTGCTGAACTATTACACATTCCATTTTTGTTGGAGAAGATTGTTCGAGTATGCGAGCCAGTTATTAGTAAATGAAAACAAAGTAATGTTACAAAAGGATTGGGATGTATCTCTCTGCTGCAATTGTGGGTTGGCAACTCTTGGTTGCAATTAACTATGGATTCGCCAAAGTTAGTTCTTGCTTTGTTCAGTCAAGCAATGACTATTGCTTCAATTTTGTTAATGGGCCTTAGGACATGAATAAATCCACTCACTTTAAAATATCGATTATACTTAGATAAGAATCCGATTTAACCAAAAACTAAAAGAAAAAAAAGAACAAATTTAAATAAGAATCCAACTAAACCTTTAATACCTTTTACCTCTGTCTAATGTATGTCGTTATTTCCTCAAGAGTTTTTGGGTTGTCCTCTCGAGGAGGAAGATGAATATTACTAAGGTAGTGCTTGTTGTAGGAAAAAGATAGTTACATGGTATTCAAATGCAGCAACAAGCTAAAGTAGTGGTTGTGAGGGTTTTTTTCCTTTCTTCACTTGAAGGTGGGACTAGATGGTCGCTGAGTGGACAAAATCCTAGAATGAGGGGATTTGATTTATGTGCTACCACTTCCTAGATCTTGTACTTCCTTGTGTTTTTCGTTTTTGTACTCTTAAAGCTTAAGATTAGAGTAACTGGTAATATTTTTGTTTTCTTATTGTATTTTCAGAATGTAATAGAGTTCTTATTGCTAATTTTTGAAGACCCATTAATCAAGGACAAAAGCTTTTTGGTCCTGATAATTTGATTGCCACAATTTTGAAGCTCATTATGGCATCCAAGTCCTTTTTATCCCAAACCTCAAGGCTTTTCCCAGCTTTTGATTAGCTATTTAAGAGATGCAAGTCATTGACTCCATCTGGAGAAAGCTCTGTAATGGTAAGGATGTGGCCAGCACAAAAAAGAAAAGAAAAGAAATATTATTACTCAAAACATGGAAAAGTAAAACGGACTAGGTATCACAGCGGCTTTCTCTTACCCCAAATGTAATGATTCTGTTCATCTTCAAAGATTTATCAGTTGGCTGAATACTGGAAGAAGGATCTTTTGGGTTGCCTTGTCTTGGTCTCTCATTAGTGCAAGTGATATGTGCTTGGATCTTCATAAGAAAGTTCTACATCATTGGAAAAAGTGCATTTCTGATACCTACTAACTTAAGTATCTTCCTGATCAATGTTTAAGATGTACTAAGCTTACTTCCCTCTGTTCGATCATTTTCCCAAAGTTGCTCTTGAACTGCTTATGGAAACAAATGAAAAGATTGGCTTACCTCATTAATTATTGATCTTCTTTCTTAATTGGGAACAAATTCCATGTAGCTTCAGCTTAGACTCTCTTTTTGTTGCATAGTTTTGAGTCTTTCTAGACATTCTTCTACATGATTTTCAGGAGTCTGAGTTTTGAGGGTTGTATCTATTACTGGGTTTACAAATCTTTCTTGTACCGAAGTCTGTTTTAGTTGCTTCTTACTGTGCAACCGGTTGTCCAATGGATCTAAAACTTCAGAGTTCGACTTCAGAATGATTTCATACGCTCTTTTCTTCTCAAACTTGGGATTATCTTAATATATTACTGGTACATGAATATTTTTGCCAAACATGTAATTATATTGAAATATTTTTTGTTTGGGAACATACCTCATGATACCAAACCAGGTAGACATAGTTAGCGCAGTAATAGCTCTGGATTTTTTTCATGTTACCTTCCTCGAAAAGAAAAAAAAATTGCTGTGGAATTTTTACAATAACTAATTTTGAGATTTCCTCTTGCATTTCAGCGATGGGACAAGTTATTCTTGTATTGTGGAAAAAATGTAATTTTGAATATTGATTCTATTCCTCCGGTATTGGTTATGTTATGAGGAGCTTGGTTCAACTAATGAACTAGTGTAATATATTGGGGAACAAATCATGTTACATAAATCCCAATAGTTATCTTCAGGTTCAGTTTTAGTTATATGACAGTTATCTAGATGCACAAATAGTATTTATTTCAATTTTCTTCTATGTTATTAATAGACTTTAACTTTAAGTACCTTCATGCCAAATAAATCCCTGTCCTTTTTATTATTAAATGGCTTTGACCCCTTATTCCCCCCCGGGATAATCTGATTTCTTCTTAAAGATTTTTCGGTTACATCTTCATTTCTGTCACCCTTTTTTAGTTGGCTGTTCTTGTTAGACAGCTAAACCTTCGTGTCTAGGTTGGCTTCCTTCATTTGTTCTTTCCAATCACCTATAAGACAAGATAACTTGCAGCAAGATGACTGGAGAAGTTTGCTGTTTTGAACCAAAACGATCTTTGTGGTCAATTCCAGCGCCTAAGAGTGGGCTATCATTTCTTTTTCTTCTTTTTCCCTTTTGTACTTGGATCCTTTAATTTCTGATTTATCTAGAAAAAAGAAAATCCACTTCAAGTTGAAAATGGTTGATTGTTTGTTCTTCTTTCTTTGATTTATTACTGTCATTGGCATTGGTTTCTTTTTCCCTTTCTCCCTTTTTTGTGTCTGTTATCTATATACATCCTATAATTGGCATTTTTCTAGATCTAACCCATCCTCTTTCAGAAATTCTTTTATGTGCTAATTTCTCGTCACTAGCTTGTCATTTTGTCCGGGTTCTTTTTTTTTTCGTGGTCTTTTTTCCCTTTTTGTGTCTATTAGCTATATCCTTTCTGTAATCAGCATGATTCAGTATATCTAGCCCATCCTCGTATGGAAATTCTTTCAGGTGCTAATTTCTTGTTGGACAGATTAGCTTGTCATTTGACTTACAAAAAAAAATAACTATCATTTGGCCCATGAATTTAGTTAAAATTGCGTCTATTTCTTGGAGATACAGTGCGATTCTGGTCTGTTGTAAATGGGATATTGGGCTGCACCGATTAGGTATATAGAGTATTTGATATATGCAAAGGGAAAGAAATTAATTAGATCAAATCTAGTAGATAATAAGCACACATTTGGCTTGCATTAGCTGTTCATTAAAATTAGGAAAATGGGGAAATGGGGATGCTTTAAATGTAAGTAATTTTATTATTTCGTAGCTCGTTTCATGGTGATTATATGGGAAAGTGAGACCAGAAGTCATTATTTTGTTGGTTTAAGTGCAAGCAATGGGAAGCACATTTGTCGCCTCATGTCTGAAGCACTGTGCTTTATACAGAGAGGCACAAAGTGATACGGGCGGCTAGAAGTAGTTGATTCTTTGAATCTGACTATAAAAAGAAAAAGCATGTCAGTACGCTTTTAACATTTTCATCATTTTCTTCTTCTTGAGGTTTTGCACATGTTCTACTGCTGTGATGGATTTAAAAAATAATCTACTATTTCTGTTTCCCTACTTTTGATTTACATCTTTCTTCTTCTTTTTCCTTTTTAGACGGTGCATCTTTTGTCTTCTCTTAGTGGTGTGAGTCTTTTTCTTCCCAACTTCTTATGTCCTCCTCATTTACTCCCTTAGTACATTTATTTATTAGAGTAATTAAAATCGATAAAGTTGAAGTTATTTTGTATGCCCCTGTTGAAATTACATGTTAATGATGTTTGATTTGAACTTTTGGATTAATATTGTCATTATTGTACACTGGGTGATAGAACTTGTGATTATAATTGTGATTTGATATTACAAGTACTTCATTCATATATGTTGCGTAATTTTTCTGTTTCCATGATTGGGCGCTTCACTTCAAACAAGTGTAAATGTTGCTTCTTTCCATTTGCTTGAAGCCCCATAAGCCTTGTTGCATTTGTCTTTTCGCTTTAAAAACATGAGTAGAAGTTTAAGGTGCTTCTGAAGGTCTCTAGACTCTCTGCCTCATAGAAGAGCAGTGAACGTGTTTAGGTTATCCTAGGTTTTGGACTTTCGGTTTCTAAGAGAGAGAGAGAGAGAGAGAGAGGGTATAATTTTTCCTTTAATACAACCCCTACCCTCCCAGAAAACAAGAGAAATCCTATCAATCTTCTGTTATTCTCTGTTCAAAATGTATCTAAATGTTAGATTTTATGTAACGAGATACAAATCGTCAAACTTACGGGGTATTTATTGTTCATCACTTGTGCTTCTGTGCATATGTGCAGATCCAACTGCTTCTGCTAGTCAGGCTGAAAAGGAGGAGGTGGATGCGCGATCCATATATGTCGGTAATGTGAGATTTATATCCTTTACCTTGGTCAACATGTAAATTTGTTTTTTCCTGTCTGACGGATTTCTCCTAATAGCTTCATCCTGCTTCTTGCAAGGCTTATATTGTGTTAATCAATGACAGGGCTTCATTTATAATTCAACCTTATCTGAGGACTTGCTTTTGATTTTTATCCAATGACAGAAACTGCAGATTGCTTCATTACTCTTTTGTTGCCTATAGCTTTTTTCTCTTCTATGTTGCATTATTAGTTGTTCTTTAACAGTGTGGCTAACATGCAACTTTAACAGTACCTACAAAGCAATAACTCTTATCATTCAGCTTTCTAGAACAAACTTATTTTGTGTCTCAGTTGTCTAATTGCTCCACTTCTCGATTTTTTTTTCATGTTGCACACAATGAAAATTGGATTGTTGCTCTTCTATTTGTTCTTTTACCTTTTTTTTTTTTTTTTTCTGGTTTTGCTTTTGTAGCCTGAGCTTTCAATTTGTTATGTGCAGAAGAATGAATACTTGGGATAAGTTTGTGTAGAATAACATGACTCTTCTTTTATAATCTAGGTTGGCAAAAGCTTTGAGGAATTGCATACATGGTTTATACATTTGACATTCTCTTCGGAGAGATGAGGAAAAATATCAGTGATTTGAAGAATTTTTTTTTTGTATGATGAACCTGTAGATTTTCTGTTACTACAAGCATTATTTGGATTCCTAGTGTATGGCAAGATAAGTCAACACCTTGGTTGCTTGTTCTGATGTTTCACTTTCTAGATTAGTTGCTGCCTCTTATTTTGATTTGCTGTATTGACCAGAACTAACCATACATTAAGTTATTAACAAGCAACAGAACAAGATATTGCTCTCTGCACATCTTACAAAAGTAACACTAATCATGTTAGTTAAAGACATCTAAGAAGCCCCTCATGGTTGGTCTTTGGATGTAGTTTTATATTCGTAATGCTATATTTGTTATACTCCCTATATTGCTCAAGCTTTTGAGACCGGATATCTGAAGGGAGGCAAGTCCCCACCCCCTCAACCCCCTCTTACCTGTGTCTTGTGAAAATGATTGCAGAATTATCATTTGAATCGTCTTTTTCATTCAACTTCAGGTAGATTACGCTTGCACACCTGAGGAAGTGCAGCAACATTTTCAATCTTGTGGTACTGTGAACAGGGTAACTATCCTGACTGACAAGTTTGGCCAGCCGAAAGGCTATGCTTATGTCGAATTTGTTGAAGTTGAGGCTGTTCAAAACGCACTTCTGTTAAACGAATCCGAGCTTCATGGGCGGCAGTTGAAGGTCCATAACAATCCTTAATCTTTTTGTTTGCTGTTTCACTTTCTAGATGTTCGACCACTGTATTCTTTGTCATATAGGTATCTGCTAAGCGGACAAATGTTCCTGGTTTGAAGCAATTTCGAGGAAGGCGATTCAACCCTTATGCAGGATTTCGCCCTCGGCGTCCATTCATGCCTGGTGCTCCAGTCTTTCCACCTTTTGGGTAATTATCGATGATGCTATCCCCTCGTAGCACATTTATTTTGTTGTGCCCAAATAAAAAGATATCTTTAACATTCAAATGGAACTATTGATGCTGCTTCTATATTCTACCATCTAGTGCTTGAAGCTGCTTCTATGTTCTACTATCGTGCTTTAGAGAACTCCCTTACCCTCGGGTTTTCTTCCTACTTTTCGTTTTCCCCAGAAACGATGTTTTGAGTTACGTAGCTTGAACTTTTGTTTCCATGCTGTTTGCTGTTTTAGACAGTTTTGCCAATGCAAGAGTGCTACTGTTTTACTGTTATATGGGGCAATTTCTTTTTTCATGTTCTTTTCTTTTTGTTTTGTCTTAGAGGATAGGGGAGGCCTAAAAAAGGCATATCAAGATATGAGCAGTTCATAGTACTTCTTGCCACCATAGATGCTAGATGAGCTACGAAATCATGAAAAAAGGTCAACGAAAAAAAACAGTAACAATATGCAAGTGGCTTACATGACGGGTACGGTTGGTGGTTTTGTATTTGGGGGAGAAGCTAGCAGTATCTTAACAAATGGGTTGCACATTTTATGATCTCGATCTTTCTTTCAAGTAAAACTTCCCATTCTCCCCTCCAACCCAAAAAGAAAGGCTGTCATATTATTTACTTATCCAGAACAAAGTGGATCTTTGCTCGACCACTTTTTTATGTCAAGACATCTTTGTCTAATTTCTAGAATCAGGAGCAAAGAGATGCTGGGGACAGAGCTCACAGCAGTTTCCATCCTGACCATATATTGCCGTCTCAGCCCTTGTCACTCCAGCAAACATTGGGAAGATAATGCTCTGCTTATCTCCTTTTTCTCTTGAAATTTCGTTTAAATTCCAGTAATCCTGTGAGTTGCAACTTCAATCTGTTATTTATCTCGCTCTGTCAATACAATGACAACGTCAACAAACCCAATGTAATGCCACAAGTGGGGTCTAGGGAGAGTAGAGTGTACGACAAATCTTATCCCTAGCTTGCGAAGGTAAACAAGTTATTTTCAATAGACCTTCGGCTCAAGGAAAGATGAAAAAGATGCAATAGCAGCAAGCAGTAACAAGAACACCATAATAGGTTAACCGAAGTGAAAGAAGCAACGATAGGGACAAGAATAAGAAATAGAAACAAAGTAAAAGAAAACTAAGCATAAGGAAATACAAGAGCAATATTAATACTACCAGTATGGAAAAGAAACACGCTCAAATATCTATTAACCATCTATCCTAATCCTCGACCTCCACACCCTTCTATCAAGGGTCATGTCCTCTGTAGTTTGAAGCTGCGTCATGTCCTGCCTAATCACTTCCACTCAACACCTCTTTGGCCTACCTCTACTTCTCATAGCTACCAAGGTCTCTCTGACATCTCCTTACTGGGCGCAGTTGTATCCCTCCTCTTCACATGCCCAAACCATCGTAACCTCACTTCCCGCATCTTGTTCTCAGTTCTCCATGGAGGCCACTCCTACTTTGCCCTGAATATCTTCATTTCTAATCGTATCTCTCCTAGTATGCCCACACGTCCATTTAGCATTCTCATTCTGCCACTTTCATCTCTTGGACATGAGATTTCTTGACTGGTCAATAGTGTTGTCGAAGGCTCATTTAAGGCATGCTTAATCCCTGAAGCTTAGAAAAGCTCAGGGAGGGCGCTTCATCTCGCTTCAGCTGCGCTTCAGTGTAGGCAAGTCCCCCAACTTGGATATGACCTATTCTGAATGCCTTATGGGATGTGCACATCCACATAATCTACTTGCACGTGTTTGTCTAAGGTCATAGAGGCAATGCGTAAGATGAGAAGGGGCAGAGCTACTGGGTCAGACGAAATTCCTGATGAATTTTGGAAGTGTGTGGGTAGAGCAGCTTGGAATGGCTTACTGGGCTGTTTAATGTTATATTCAAGACTAATAGAATGTTTGAAGAATGGAGGTGGAGTATAATGGTTCCGTTGTATAAGAACAAAGGCGATATCCAGAGTTGTAACAACTATAGGGGTATCAAATTACCGAGTCATACCATGATAGTTTGGGAGAGAGTGGTAGAGATGAGAGTGCGAAGGACGATATCTATTTCAGACAACCAGTTCGGGTTCATGCCGGGGCGATCTACCACAGAAGTTATCCACCTTATTAGGAGGATGGTGGAACAATATAGGGACAAGAAGAAGGATCTCCACATGGTGTTTATCGATCTAGAGAAAGCGTACGACAGGGTTCATAGAGAGGTCTTATTTAACTGCTTAGAAGTTAAAGGGGCCCCGGTAGCCTACATTAAGGTAATTAAAGACATGTATGATGGAGCTAAGACTCAAGTTAGTACAGTAGGTGGTGATTTCGAGCACTTCCCGGTTGTTACGGGGTTGCACCAAGGGTCTACTTTCAGCCCTTTGCTATTTGCCTTGGTGATGGATGCCATAACGCATCATATTCAAGGGGATGTGCCATGGTGCATGCTATTTGCTGATGACATAGTCCTAATTGATGAGACACGACGCGGCGTCAATGAGAGGCTAGAGGTTTGGAGACATGCCCTTGAGTCTAAAGGTTTCAGGTTGAGCGGGACGAAGACAGAATACCTGGAGTACAAATTTGGGGCCGAGCCGACGGAAGCGGGAGTGGAAGTAAGGCTTGAATCTCAAGTCATCCCTAAGAGGGATAGTTTCAAGTACCTTGGGTAAGTTATTCAGGAGAGCGGGGAGATCGACGAGGATGTCACACACCGTATAGAAATGGGTGGATGAAGTGGAGGTTAGCGACGAGAGTCTTGTGTGACAAGAAAGTTTCACCGTTACTAAAAGGTAAGTTTTATAGAGCAGTAGTTAGGCCTGCCATGTTGTATGGGTCCGAGTGTTGGGCGGTTAAGGATTCACACATCCAGAAGATGAAAGTGGCAAAGATGAGGATGTTGAGGTGGATGTGCGGGCATACAAGGATTGATAGGATTAGAAATGAAGATATTAGAGAGAAAGTGGGCGTGGCACCCATGGAGGACAAGATGCGGGAAGCAAGACTCAGATGGTTTGGGTACATTCAGAGGAGGAGCACTGATGCATCGGTGAGAAGGTGTGAGCGATTGGTTGTGGTGGGCACGAGGAGAGGTAGAGGAAGACCTAAGAAGTATTGGGGAGAGGTGATCAGGATATGGCGCGTCTTAGGATTACTGAGGACATGACCCTTGATAGAGATTTGTGGAGATCGAGCATTAAAGTTGTAGGTTAGGAGGAAGTTGAGGATATTTCTACAGCGCAGTAGAGTGAGACTAGCCAGTTAGGAGTTAATCTTAGGATGCTACTGATCACCTGCTGATACATGGATGTATCTATTGGATATTAGTATACCTTCCATCCTTTTCGTATTTCCTTTATTTCCTATATTACTGTTATTTCGTTATTGAATTGTTATGTTATGTTATTTTAGTATGAGTTTATGGATAGTACTAATGTATCGTCTTTTGTTGCCCTCTTGAGCCGAGGGTCTCCTGGAATCAGCCTCTCTGCTCCTCGGGGTAGAGGTAAGGTCTGCGTACATATTATCCTCCCCGGACCCCACTTGTGGGATCATACTGGGTTGTTGTTGTTGTTGTTGTTTTCCTTCAGCTCTGCCTGCTCTGCCTTCCTGAGCAGTAGTCCAGAGTTCCCTGCCTCGAAATAAAATGGAATTGTGAGTTGTACTTGATTGGCTGCATTTTTATTGTTTCAATGCCTTAAAATGAAGTAGGATGTTGTGTTTCGTGTAAAACCAGAGCACGTGTCATCGTAATTTTGTTAATCTGAAATGGTAATTTTTGTGTTTAGTGTTCTTTTTAATGGTTAATTTGGTCGGTTGGTATTTGGACTAAATATGACCTTAGTTTCACGCTTCTGGATTAGCAGCTCAGCTACTCGAACTTGTCTATTTTCAAGTTTATCGGTGTGCTTCAGAAGATAAATCCTAGGATCTCATCTTATTGATGGATGTGTCAAGTCAACAGTTCACTCAAATAAACTGGATTGCCTCCTTCTGTCTAATGTATGTTACACAATGACGGTTACCTATGCCTATCTAAAGATGCATCACTGAACTGTTTCTTTAAGAGGTTGCATCACTACACTGTTAAACGAGCACAATGTAAAACTTCCACGTTGTGTATTTTTGTTGCACTATGTATAAACACATGTAAACTTATATTGATTCGGCTATCGATTTGTTCAATTGAATCCTATTTTCTATTTATCCTATAAGTATTCCTGATAGGCTGGTCCTAATCTTTTAAATATCAAAGAGAACTGAAATTGGTTGGATGCTTTATGCCTTCCTGAACAGAGAGCTGGAACTCCCGAGATTTTAATGAAGAGTATGAGAAGTTTTACTTTCTGACTCACCTACCAATTTACTTGTGTGAGGCTCATGTAAAACTTGACAACTGAATGCTTGGTCCGACTTTGTTAGTTCCAATATTTTATCTCAGTCCAACCAAATTGTAATCTCGCCCCTTTAGTATTAAAAATTTTGGGGAGGGACCATAGCGGCTCCAACTTATCAGAAGAAGGCGTTTCATTGCACACTCAAATCAAATACCAACCTTCAAATTTTGAACTTCTCATCCTCTTACTGATCTAGCCTTTAATTTTTTTCTCTCTTTGGATTCCTGTCTCTTCACCTCCTTTTCTGTATTCTTTCTTATGCGACCCACAAATGATTCACTCCCACTTTGCTGTAGAAGCTCAGTTCTGCCGTAAAAATTTGGGCCACCCACCACAAGGATTTGAATATTGAAGATGAGTGGAAAAGATGCTTATGGGAAGGCTTTTGAAGTCATTCTAGATTGGTATAGTGGGTTTAATTTGAACCGGAGAAGGGCAGAAGGATGGAAGAATATTTCTGTTTTTCCAAAGCATATCTGATAGATTTTTTTGCAATGAGTTAAGTTTTAAAAGGAGCCTCACACGAGTAGCCTTTGATGTTTAAGTCACAAAAAAAAAACATTCTGGAAGAGTAAATCTTCAAATTAGCATGCTCTCGTATCCTCCTTGGCTCTTCACTATGTAAAGCTACAATAATAAATAGTTTTGTGGTTTTTACTTCCTTTTGTTTTTGTGTTCACTCCATGGTCATGTTTTGCCTTCTCATGATCCAACTGCTGCTTGTTGATGATTACATTAAACTTCTGGTAATTGATTTAAATTGAAAAGTGTTCTGTTATTTTCTCAATTGCAGAAGGATTCCAAGGTTCAGACGCCCCACCCGCTACAGGCCATACTAGTGGATTTTAATCTGGACTGCATGGTCTTCCCGAGGAAAGCATGGGCCTCCCGTAGTGAGAGAGACGTGTCTCCTTGCTACTCTCTTTGGTTTCCTTTGGGAGTGCGAAGGATGTTATAGTTCAAATTTCATGTACCATTTTAGTTAAAGGTGCTGACATAAGTTTCAGCTTTGTGGAACATGCTTTAGATTTGTTGGGGTTGTTTCTATTACTGGCTTGCTCAGGTGACATGCCTTTGGGCAGCAAAAAGGAAAAGCAAACGGACAGATGTTTGTTGTAGGTGGTTATACTCTTTGAATTATGTCCCCTGATTTGACGGGGGAACTAAAGGTGTGTTTTAAGTTTGACGGGCATATAGCTCCTCTACCCAAACCCCCTGGCAGGCTGGCACCCTTTCCCCATTTCTGCATGCAGTATGATCATAATTGGAAAACCAAAATGGGAAGAAACTGAAGTATGCGTTTGTGTCTTAAAAGTTGAAATTTGCTGAGACAATAATGGGATTTTTTGTCATTGACTGCAAACGAGGTGCTTAATCTCTATAAACACTACAGACGGTGAGATCGATTCTAACTTCCAATTTACATGCTCATTCCCCCAACTTTCCAATGCTTCAGGATGAGTTCTCTTTCCTGTGTTGCTTCCACCGTATACTTCATTATTGCTAATCAATAAACCTCAACGTGAGCATGTGATCTATAGATATTAAATACGAGTGAGTATATTATATTTTATCCGTTTTTACATTATTTATTTATGACCCACCCATATTTGACATGAACCGGTCATTTCTACCGTAGTGTGTGTACTTGCTAGGGAATTGACTAGTGTAGGGGCGTTCACTTGTCATTCGCCCGATATAATGGATTAGATTTTCCAGTCAGAGCTCCCTCGTTATGTCGGGATTCTAATTGCTCATTCCAAAGAAAAGGTAAACCTGATAAAAGCCATGACATGTCAGTAAGTGAAGTGAAGATTTCAACGACTACTGATCTTAAAGAAAGAGGTAAACGAGCATTGCACTGCGGTAAAGCGTCTCGTGTATACAAAAAGGAAGATAACACAATTGGACTAGTCATGTTTGGCCGAGCTTCATTTTTTCGCCAAAAGTGATTTTTTTTTGTTTTTGCTGCTAAAAGTGGTTTTTGCAAAGTTAAGTATCTGGCGAAGGTCATACAAAAGAAAAAAAAATTATATTGAGTAGATGCAGAAGTAGTTTTTGAGAAACTGAAAAGTCGTTTATCCACATACTTTTCTTGAAAGGTATTCTTGAGGACCAAATAGTAATTGTTGTTCAAAAGTGATTTTTGAAAGGTATTTTTGAGTAAATACAAACATTTTTAAGAGTTCGATCAAACAGTAATTGCTGCTCAAAAGTATTTTGCAAATTGATTAGCCAAATACGATCTGCTTTTCACCGACAATATTTTTTTTAAAAGCATTTTTCAAAATAACCTAATTTAAAAGCTTGGCCAAACAAGCTACCAATGATGCTTACTGGTTATTCAAGCCTAAAGTATGTCCACGTTATGAGCAAGTTTGGATTCACCAAAATATCTTTTAAGTCAAAAAGCAATAAGTTGGGCCCAGTTTATTGCTTTTGACTTGTTTTAAGTAGTTTGTAATTTTGCCCAACACTGTAAAAAGCTAAAAAAAAAAAAACTTAAAAACTTATCCGGCCAGCTTAAAAGTCAATCCAAATATTCTCGATATAATACTTTATGCACACGAATATCTCGTAATTTTGGTCTAACTTGTATAATGGAGCTTTTGGTCAGGTGGCAAACGTTGATATACCATAACCGCGAGTTCATGTGTCCAGCTCTGACTGAAAGCAAGTTAACTTGAATTTTTACTTGCACTCCCTGTCTTATTAGTATGTGTTATTATTACAATGTGAGTCGAATAATTTTTTAAAAAAAGCTACATTTAATTAGAACCAAAATGGGGAGTGTTTCTTGCTAGCTTCTCAATATGAAAAATTATACTATTTGAGCAACGTTGTGCAAAAAAAGTACTCCGTGTTGTGGAAGCCAAATATATATAGTGTGAATAAGTCACAAAATAATAAATAAGACAATAAAGCAACAATATTTTATTCCACTCCAAAAATACAAGTGAAATAATACTAAAGAGAGAAGATACAAATGCCTTAAGAAGATAAGAAGGCAAATGAAAGGTGTGTTTAGATCCTAAACATTAGGCATTCTTTTATAGGTGAAATTCCCATCCACATTTTGAGAACCACCGATGTAGGACAAATTGCAATTTTGGCAATCAACAAATCTCCACCTTGGCAAAATTCCACATCTTCAATTTTTCTCTCGGTAACAAATTTTGGTTGTGTCTGCATCTTCAATCTTCAATGTTCAACAATGTTGATCAAATCCAAACAATGTTGAAACTTGCCGCAGTCACCACTTTTGTCAGCATATCAGCAGGATTCTCCGTAGTATGAATTTTCTTCACCGTGACTCCACCTTCTTCTATGATTTCTCTTACAAAATGATATCGAACATTAATGTGCTTCGTCCTTGCATGACAAACTTGGTTCTTTGCTAATTGAATAGCATTTTGACTATCACATAAAATTATAATACTTTTTTGTTCAATACCAAGCTCCTCTAGCAACCCATGAAGCCACAACCTTTGTAATAGCCATGTACTCTGCCTCTCTTGTAGACAAAGCAACTGTTGACTGCAAAGTAGACTTCCAACTAACTGGTGACTTTGCAAAAGTAAACACATAATCAGTAGTTGATCTTGGTTTGTCTAGATCACCCGCAAAATCTGAGTCACAATATCCAACTACAGCCTGATTGCCTTCCTGCTAAAAAACTAACCCGACATCTACGATATTATGAATATACCGTAGAACCACTTCACAGCTTGCCAATGCTCCTTTCCCGAATTATGCATATATCTGCTAATAACTCCAACAGCTTGTGAAATGTCAGGTCTCGTACAGACCATTGCATACATTAAGCTACCAACAGCATTTGCGTATGGTACCTTTGACATATACTCTCGTTCCGTTTCATCCAATAGCGACATAGTAGTACTTAGCTTAAAATGGGGAGCAAAAAGTGGAGTACTAACTGGCTTAGTCTTGTCATCTATGTCAAAACGTTGTAGTACTCTCTTCAAATATTCTTTCTGAGATAAACAGAATTTCTTTGAACATCTATCTCTTATTATCTCCATGATAAGAATTTTCTTCGCCTCACCCGGATCCTTCATCTCGAACTCCTTCTTCAGTCGAATCTTCAACTTATCAATTTCTTCTCAATTCTTGAAAGCTATCAACATATCATCAACATATATGAGAAGATATATAAATGAACCATCTTTAAGCTTGCGCAAATACACACAATAATCGTATTTGCTTCTCTTGTACTCTTGCTGCAACATAAACTTGTCAAATCACTTGTACCATTGTCTAGAAGATTGTTTCAATCCGTACAATAATTTTTCAAGTTTGCACACCATATTTTCCTTTCCAACAATTTTCAATCCTTCTGGCTGAGTCATATAGATTTCCTCCTCCAAGTTTCCATGTAAAAACACAGTTTTTACATCCATCTGAACTAGTTCCAAATCCAACATAATTCTAATGGAGGAATGTTTTACAACTGGATAAAATATTTCGTTGTAATCAATTCCCTCCTTTTGAGCATATCCTTTGGCCACCAATCTTGCTTTGTAGCGAACATCTACTTGGTTAGGAAATCCTTCCTTCTTTGCAAATACCCATTTGCACCCAATTGCTTTCTTTCCCTTCGGGAGATTGGCCATCACCATCAAGCTGAATCGTACTGAAGTCCAACACATGAGATGGATCCACGACATACTTTCGGAGCATGGACACATAGAATATTGGATGAACACTGGACAAGCTGGGTGGCAAAGCCAGCTCATATGCCACTTCCCCGATCCTCTTGAGTATCTCAAAAGGGCCAATGAACCTGGGACTTAGCTTCCCTCTCTTCCCAAACCGCATAACACCCTTCATGGGTGAAACCTTCAACAATACTCTATCGTCAACCATGAAAGACAAATCTCGAACCCTACGATCCACATAACTCTTCTGGTGTGACTGTGTTGTGCGAAGCCTCTCCTGAATCAACTTCACTCTCTCCAAAGCATCCTGAACTAACTCAGTCCCTATCAATCTAGCCTCGCCAGGCTCAAACCATCCCACGGGAGACCTACACCGTATACCATACAACGCCTCATACGGGGCCATCTGAATACTCGACTGATAACTGTTGTTGTAGGCAAACTCTGCAAGTGGCAAAAACTCATCCCATGAACCTCCAAAATCTATCATACAAGCACGCAACATATCTTCCAAGATCTTAATAGTGCGCTCAGACTGTCCGTCTGTCTGAGGATGAAATGTTGTGCTCAACTCCACCTACGTACCAGCTCCCGCTGAAATGCCCTCCAGAACTGAAAAGTGAACTGAGTACCTCTATCTGATATGATAGACACTGGAACCCCATGCATTCTCACAATCTCCCGAATAAAGATCACTGCTAATCGCTCTGATGAATAAGTAGTACATACTAGAATGAAGTGTGCGGGTTTGGTCAGCCGATCAACAATCACCCACATTGAATCACACTTCCTCGAAGTCCGAGGGAGACCACTCACAAAATCCATGGTAATCCGCTCCCATTTCCACTCAGAAATAACCATACGCTGAAGAACACTGCCCGGTCTCTGATGCTCATACTTGACCTGGTGGCAGTTGAGGCATCTGGCCACATGACTAACAATATCCTTCTTCATCTTCCTCCACCAGTAATGCTGCCTCAAGTCCTGATACATCTTCACAGAACCCGGATGAATGGAGTACCGCGAGCTGTGAGCCTCCTCTAATATTAACTCTCGAAGGCCGTCTACATTGGGCACGCAGATCCGGCCCTGCATCTTCGAAGGCCATCTAAGGATTTGTGCAAGTTTGAGTGATGTTATGTGATATGTCCATGGGTTTGGTTGAGGTCTGGGGTCCTCGGGTGTGTTTCAGATGCTCAACAGAGCATTTTTATGTTGTTTAAGATTGCAGAAAAATTTAGCACAGCTGCTGCAGAGTTTTCTTCTACGCGATCACTGCCTCCCTCATCCTGAGGGGAGCCCAGTTCCTTCATCACGTTCGCACACCTTTGTCCAAGTTCGCGTAGCACCGGTTGTTCCATCATCGCGTTCGCGTACCTAAGCCATGCAGTTCATCGCGTTCGTGAACGTTTGCACGCATTCGCGTAAGCCAATTCAGTTTTCCTTCATCGTGATTGCGTTATAGTACACGCGTTTGCGTAGCTTAAATATCCAGGCCTTCACGTTCACGTCCTGCCCATCGCGATCGCGAAGGGTATTTTTGACATTCCATTTCTTCCTTCTCCGCGAACGTGAGCCCATCTACACGTTCGCGATGAACTAAATAACTGGGCAGTATTTAACATTTCAAAAATGAGGTTTAGCCATTTTTAAAAAAACTCAAGGTTTGGAACTCGGATTTGAGAGAAATTTCAAGGGTTTTCAAAGGCAATCACTGGGTAATGATTCTCTACTCTCCTATGACTAAAACCCATTAATCTAATCGCGAATTTACCCTTTAATTTTGTGTTTTGAAATGGAATGTGGGTAAACTTCTTAGACCTACCAATGGGGGTTTTGAAAGGGCGTACTCCGATTTGGGAGATTTTTATATGGTTAGACTCGTGAGAGTACGAGGGTTCTGAAAACGTAAAAAAATTACTCGGCTAATTTTAGATCTTATTCCGATTTTCATGCAGAAAGACCAGCTTTTAACGATAAATCCAATGAATACTTGCACTGGGTTCCAAAACTCTTTGCGACTTTTCCGAGACGATGGCTGGAGTGGCATTTTGGTCATTTTGGTCATTTTACCTATTTTCGCGCCCTAGCTTTAAATTTAATAGTGGAATCAGTTGTTTGCAATATTATTTACGATATGTAATTGAATTAAATAGATTTGGGCCATTTGGAGTCGGATACTCGTGGCAAAGGCGCAATTTCTAGCGATATTGAGCCGGTTCGAGGTAAGTGGCTTGTCTAACCTTGTGTGGGGGACCTTTTCACTTAGGACATGATCCTTGATTGTTGGAATGCCTCGTATGTGAGGTGACAATCGCGTACTTGAGCTAATTGTTGCAAACCCATTTTTACTTGGAGTATTTATATTGAGATTTTCTGTTTACTTGCTCATTTGAACTGTAGTATTTACATGTGCTAGCATAGAGAAGCATGCTTAGCTGACTTACTTGCTTAATTGTTTAACTGTACTATTTGCACTCTGTGAAGCATGTTAGATTAGAAATTAGTATTACTTGTAATGGTTTAGCATTATTATGAGATTATGAGTTAATATTGTGGTGTGTTTTAAATTGGGACTATGGGACGGCTTCCCGGGAGATCCCCCCTGTACTTGACTTATTCTGAAATGAAGGTGTGGGATACTAAGAGATCCCTGGCACGTGTTCCTATATAAATTTTAGGATACCAAGAGATCCCCGGCTCACTTATTGAGGATACCAAGAGATCCCTAGCGTATATGATGAGGATACCGAGAGATCCTCGGGATACCAAGAGATCCCCGGTTGTTATTCCTGGTTGAGAGTAGTATTTTCCTTGCATTGTTACCGTTACTATTTATTGCTATGTGTTGTATTTATCCGGCTTAGATTTTTGCTATAGACTTTATTCAGACTATTTTCGTTATTTATTTATCTATTATGCTTACCTCAGTCGGGTCCTAACCTTTCCTCGTAACTACCCAACCGAAGTTAGACTTGGCACTTACTGAGTAGCGCTGTAGTGTATTCATGCCCTTCCTGCGCATGTTTTTCATGTGCAGATCATCCAGGTACCTCTACTTAGGCGCACTATCCTTGAGGCGTTGAGACATACGGAGAATTTGAGATATATATGTAGCGTCTGCAGACCAAAGAGTCTTCCTCCTTATTCTGGTTGTAGAGTTGTTGTCCTATCATACTATTGATGTAGTTATGTTGGATATTAGAGTACTTACTGGATTTCTATTAGCCTGTATTTCCTGTGAGATTCCAGGTTTTGTTATTTGGTTGTAGACTTCCGCTTATCTTAGAATTGCACAGGCCGGGCGACCTTATACTCAGTTGCCACTATCATATGTTCAGTTTTTAATTGTTTCTTCTGCAAATATTATATTTTTCTGCAATACTTGGCTTATCTGGTAGTGGGGACTAGGTACCATCACGACATGTTCACGATCGGTGCACTAGGGTCGCGACAAGAGATAAGTAAGAATGTATTCAAATAAAGAAGGAAATGCCAACTCAATCATCCACATCATATCTAATACTCAATCCTCGGTTTCTCATATCATAATCTCAACTTCCAAACCTTCAGCACACATGGCACCTTGTGCCCACATATTTTTCCATCTCACTTTTAACAATAAAATATACATGCTATACAATACATAATGTCCATCACATGAACTCAAGATGTTCAAGAAGTCACATTTACATAATATAAAGCAAATTACAATTTCTAAACTAATTAGGAAAACTAGCGAGAAAAGTTGAAGTTATTTTTAGAAATCATTTGAGTAAAGAAAGTATCCCTTTCAATTAAATACAACATCGAATGAATTATTGCCTGTAACATTGGAGTTAATAACTTAGAACTTAGTATAAATTTCCTTTTAAGTAAAATACAACCTCAGACGGTTTAAGAGAATATAATTGAAAAACTAATTGAATTAAAGATGTAATAATTATTTAATGTTTGAAGTATTAATTTGTATATATATAAATACGGCGAGGTATTAAAAACACTGTAGGTTCCAACAAAAAGGATAATGGCAGTAAAAAAAATTTAAAAGTTAAAACACTTGAATTGATAGAAACAAATAAACACAACAACAGAAAGTGCACAACATCACCCATCGTGCTTTAAATCTCAATCCTCACCATTCAGTCAATAATAGAAATGTGCAAGGCATCACCCTTCATGCTTTATCACTCTTCCTCACCATATGGATCATATAAATGTGCACGATATTACCCTTCGTACTTTATCTCTCTTCCTCACCATATGAATCAATATAAATATAAATGTGTACGACATCACCCTTCGTGCTTTATCTCTCTTCCCCACCATATGCGTCAATATAAATATAAATGTGCACGACATCACCCTTCTTGCTTTATCTCTCTTCCTCACCGAATAAATAATATAAATGCGCACGACATCACTCTTCGTGCTTTATCTCTTTTTCCTCACCATATGTATCAATACAAATATAAATGTGCACGGCATTACCCTTCGTATTTTATTACTCTTCCTCGCCCAAACGGTTGAAACAACAATATCCCGGCAAGGAAATCAATAAATAGAAACAATAACATCCCGCCAAGGGAGTCAACAACATAAACAATAACATCCCGGCAAGGGAGTCAACAATAGAAACAATAACATACCGACAAGGGAATCAACAACACATAATAAGGGTCACGGAAAAAACCAAGAAGCACGTTATCTTCAACAAACAACATGACATAATAAGCACGTGATAACTACACTAGTAATCGCAACAATTAGACATGTAACATATTTGCACGAAGTCATAGAGGAACTTACAATCAAGGAGTGTCAAAACAATAGGGAAGGGAATCACTTCAATTAAGGCAATTAAGGGTCAATGTAATACGTAGAATTAGAGAAAAGCTAATAACATCATATGGAGACTATAGAGGCAATTTAAGAATTAAGAAATTCAATCATAATGGAATACTTTCTACATAATGAACATTAGGACCTAAGAACCTTAGAGCAAATTTCTCACAAATAAATCTAAGCACACACTCGTCACCTCGCATACATGGACTACAATTAGCATAGAATACTTAAATCCTTAGGAGAAGTCTCCCACAAGGTTAGGCAAGATACTTACCTCAAAGACAACAAAATGATACTCTAAAATACACTTCTCAGGTGAAAAGACCTCCGGATGGCTCAAATTTAATCAAATTCGACTTGAATACATCAAAAAACGCAAGAGAAAACAATTCCAATTAACAAAATTATGATTCTTATACAATTTGCAAAAAGTCAACAAAAGTCAACTCCTTGGGCCCGCACCTCAGAACTCGACAAAGTTTACAACAACTGAATACCCATTCCGATACGAGTTCATCCATAAAAAAATTATCCAATTCTGATATAATTTGGTCTTCCAAATCATCATTTTATATTTTCGAAAGATTCCACAATTTTCCCCAAATTTTCCTTTAGATTCTCATGAATTTGATGTTAAATATTAGATAAAATCACAAAATATAGTTGAGAATTGATTAGGGACATTTACCTGATCATTTGGCATGAAAATCTTCTCTCAAAATCGCCCACTCGCAGAGTTAGGGTCCAAAATATGAAAAATGAGCAAAAACTCGGAATACTCAGCTTTTATTACTTGGTGGCTAAGCCATCATCTCCCTATAAATAGATGGTCCTATTCCATTGTAATTCTTCCCAAATTTAATAAGAATTTTTCCTCTCTCTTTCTTTGTAATATTGTCATTGTTCTTTTATTGTTTCATAACACGTTATCAACACGAGACTCTAACCAATTAATTAGAAGCTCTGGGATTGAGCAAAATGACCACCAATTATTCTATGAACTTCCTTCATGATTAAATTATGGATTTAAGGTAAGTATTTTATTTTTCTCTTTTAAATTCTTTAAATTCTATAATTTAATTTTAAATACAAGCAAATACGATAAATTTTGATTGCAACTCTAATGGAGTTTGAAAGAAATTATAACCACCCAAAGTGGTAAATTTTCTATGCTTTGCCATGATCAAATTCATGTATGATTGTGGGCAAAAAATTGAAAAATCCGTCCCATTGAATTTGCTCCATTCTCATTCCCTTAAGAGAATGTGATAGCAGTATGTGTAAGTCAGAAAGAAAACAAAATTATTACCGTGAAGATATCAATGGATGTGGACGTGGCAATAGACGAAATTATAGTTGTCATCATTGTGATAATGAGAATAATAAGGATTCTAAAAATAATCTTCACTTTGTGAAAGTAATATTTGTCATCGATTTGACATGAGATTTTATTAAGCACATATAGATGATTATGGTCCATTCATGATTTGAATGTGACAACATCTAATTTATGAATACATATTCATTCTTGGGAAAATATGAACGTGCTAGTGGTAGTGTACTCACTTCTAGAAGAAGGTTTGAGATGATATAAGAAAATAATATCATTATTATGGCATAAATGGTCATTGGTCATGTACGTATTGTATGCCAAAATATTATGGTATTGTGATTATTAAAAGACAAAGTAATGCAAGAAACATATCTTGCATATACTTTGACTATGACCATAATGGTATAACTTTTTCCTTAGAAGAGATATTCACCATATGGATGTTGATGAATATGTGGTACTACAAAATTAATTGAGAACTCTGCAAGAGCCAATTATACTATTTGGAGAAACACAATTGATTACCAATAAGGTATTGTATTGTAGTAAGTCTCAAAGAAATATATTCAGTTTCCAAAGTATACGCGAAAACGATTGATTATATAGAGACTATAAATAAATGAAAGATTTAATACCTTATGTTGCTACAACTTGTAGCGGGTGATATGTATGTGAAAAACTACCCGTTTTATTCTTCAGTTTGTACTATACAAATAAAAGAATACCATAATAAATTGGATGTCTGTTGATATAAAAATACATATCATAATAAACTTGAAGTTTATTGATAATTGCACATGTCGTGGTGTAAACTTGAACTTTATCAATATTAATAATTCATTCAGTTGGCATAATTGGTTTAGCCATATATATTTAAGTATGATGTGCAAAAAATAAAAGAGAATTCACATGGGTAAATATTAAAGAACTAGAAAATTCTTTGCGAATTCTTTTATGTTGCATGTTCTTATTAATTAATAGATCAACTAAAATTGGGATTGAGTCCCATGAATGCTGGAAATATCAAATGTGAATATGGGCTCATTCATCTGCCATGTATACCACATAAGATGCATATATGAGATAGTTACATGTGCGATTATTAGTAACCCACAACATGATATTTGCGAGGTAACTTGCTCAATAATTTGATTTAGAGCATAATTTCCAATTTTTTTATTCAAGAAATTCATCTTGATAAGTTAGTTTATATCACAGTTGGTTTAGCAAAATAATTTATTAAGTGCCTCTATTTAATAGCTAAACAATTGCTTATGAGAACAAAGTTATATATATCAATTTGATATATGTTATTTACGAAAGTATATTGTATTCTTCCTCACAAGTGTTTCATGGTTAGGAACCAAAGAATTCCATCTTATTATTATTGATGTGTGGTGTATATTTCGATTAACACCATAAAGCACAAAGATGAATTCTAAAAGCTGAGAAAATAAGTTAGTTTTTCTAACATGAGGGAGAGACATGATACAATAGTTGAGAAAAGGTTATGTGGAATGAATTATCATGTTTACATCAAGATCCTCTAGTAAGATAATATGAAATTGAAGTTCTTAAAAGATAATTCATCTGCAATATATTGCAAAGCATGCCAGATGCATTTGCTGACTCAAACAAAGTAATTATATTCTCATTGCAAATGCTCCTATTAAGTCTTATACGGACAACGTCTATGGTAAGCTTAAAGCGTATAGACAATCGGTTTCAAATAAACTTCTTCATAAAGAAGATGAGCAAATGATCTAAATGATTATTACAAAGGAGGCAAGTGATCTGGAAGATCACATGACACAACACTTCATAAAATCTCATGAGAGATTCAGGTACCTAACCATATGAATAAAGAGATCTCTATGTTATGTCTTTATAAAAAATAAGGAAGTTGGAGCCGATAAAATGTTCTTCGATGATATCTATGATAACGCTAAGTATAGATGAAGATCTTAAGTGTGGCGAAACAAGCAAATAGAATTGGTTTCATATGAAAGATATGTAGTTTTGAACATGTAATTCAAATACTTGAAAGTATAAAGTTAATAGTGTGTGCAATCACTTTTATTTATCTTATATGTCTAGCATGACATGAAAAGTTGATATGCATCTACAATCTATTTAAATGGCTTATATGGCTATACTTATATTACAATCCCCAAATGATTTAAATTGCTTGAAGCATATACAATCTTGATCTTGAAGTACCACATCCTTAATGCAATTTATGCACAAATATTTCTTGCAATAACTATAAGTATGATAATGTGATAACGAGAATATCAACATAGAGATATTGAATAACAATTCTACGATATTTATGAAGACATTATATCTCTATCAAGAATGATGATTTCAAGGTGCAATATACTCATTCAAGTTAATATGGCAGATTTTGTTATCAAATCTCTACCAACGATCTCTTGAAGTTGGCGCACAATATTGGAATATGAAGACTCAAGGATGTGAATTGATGCTCTCATCAGGGGGAGTTAATGCGCATTGCACTCTTTTTTCCTTATAAGGTTTTGTCCCACTAGATTTTCCTTGCAAGGTTTTTAACGAGACAACCAAAATGCGCGTTTCTAAACATGTGTACTCCTTTTCCTTTCTAGAATTTATTTTCTACTGTGTTTTATTTTAGTTAAGGTTTTAACGAGGCACAATATCTGTTGAATAGACATTCAAATGGTAGTGTTATAAATATAATTTTATTTATGGTGAATGTCTATATTTAAAGAGATTCTAGGGCTTATTACTTGGTGGCTAAGCCTATCACCTTCCTATAAATACATGGTTATTGCATTTGTAATTCATCCCAAATTCAATAAATTTTTTGCCTCTTTTCTATGTAATATTGTTACTGTTCTTTTATTGTTTCGTAATAATAATAATATTTAATGATAAATAAACAATCAAAAATTCCGGACAGCATTACAATGCAAATTAAATATGGTAACAACCATCCTGTAGCCTGTAGAAGTTCCCGAGATTGTACTCTCTTTTTCTCCTTCTTATTTCTCCTAGTTTTTAGATTAAATTTTAAAGAACTTCAATTTGTTCAAAATCAAAGAAGTAGGTTGGGGAGTAGTGTGATTCAGCTAAATTAGTTAGGGTTTGGCGAATGGCTTCTACTCCGAATCCAGAAACTGATGAATCAGCTAAATTTGCTTCCTCACCGTACGCATCGATGTCTCCTTTTGCTCACATCAGTTGCATCTTCCCAAATTAAACAATTAATTATTTTTTGTTTGTATTTTACATTTGCAGGCAGAAAAGCGTATATAAAGATCCGGATGATGGGCGCCAGCGTTTCTTACTGGAATTGGAATTTGTTCAATGCCTTGCTAACCCAACTTACATTCACTGTATGTATTCCCATATTAATTTTAAGTGTGTAAGGTGCATTGTGTTTTAATAGGACAAGTCAAATTTGGGTGTAAAAGCTTTAGCTTGTCTTATCCCCTTCATATTTATGGTGGTTTATTTTATGTTGATTTTGATGCAGATTTAGCTCAGAATCGATATTTTGAAGATGAAGCTTTTATTGGGTACTTGAAATACCTACAATACTGGCAACGGCCCGAGTACATAAAGTTTATAATGTAAGTTCATTTTCCATTGCAACTTTATGATTTATTTGGTAGATGTTCCTTGTTTCTTTTTTGTTTGATGTGGACTGTGGTTGTCATCATCTACCAGTTATTTACCTTTCTTGATGTTAAATGCAGGTATCCTCACTGCCTATTCTTTCTCGAGCTTCTCCAAAATCCAACATTTCGTAATGCAATGGCGCATCCTGCCAACAAGGTAAGAAGTTGTATCATTTGTTATTGTGGTTTCATTCTCCACTTTTACCGTCTCCTTTAGTTAGTTAATACTGTAAGCCACTATCAAGAAAATTTGTCCCACTTTTTGTGTAAACATAGTCTCTGTCAACCAAAGTATTTTATAATACAAGGTAGTTAGTCGTTTACTTTATTCCCCTTAATGAATTTTCTCCTAGCTTTTCGATATAGAATTATAAGTATTAGTTGGATGAATTATAAGTATTAGTTGGATAGCCCAAGTTAATGCTGCCAGTGAAGATTTTTTCATCTCATTTCATGTTGTATATTTGTTTGCCAATCTAAAATTGTGGTGCATTACTATCTGTGATATGATCTGATATACATTTTTTGTTACTATTAGGAAGTGGCACATAGGCAGCAATTTTATTTTTGGAAGAACTATAGAAACAACCGGTTGAAGCATATTTTGCCGCGGCCGCTTCCTGAGCCTGCAACTGCACCAGCAACTTCTGCTCCGCTAAGTGTAGCCCCTCCAGCTGCTCCACCTCCTGCTCCTTCACCTGTTTCAGCTGCAGCTCCCTCTCCGATGCAGTATGCCATGCCTCCTGGATCTGGTCTTGCTAAAGCTGACCCAAGGAGCGCCGCTGTTGATCGAAGAAAGAGAAAGTATTTCATCTCTTCTTTTACTTTTCTGTTACTGTGAAAAAGTTTTCAAAGCTTGTTGCTGTGTGCTACTGTGCTCCCTCTTGCTCTGATTTCATAATTTTAAGGGTTAGATCTTTTGACTTAATATGTCTAACATAGTTAATGGCTCGGTTAATTTGGTTTTTGCAGGAAAGACGGGTGATTTTCTTTCATTCGACACAGGCATCCAATCAATTTAATTCATGGATAAAGGTAATAACTTCATTTTGGAATTAGCGATTTAGTACTCTCATAGGTAAATGCATTGTGAAATCCTAGTGACTAGTAAGAGTGTGATGTTGTTTATTGAATGTTTTAGAGTCCAGCCCAAGTCTCAAGCACTAGCTATGGCCTCTCATCCTTTCTCCTTTCACAAAAACATAGTACTAGTGTATTGTTACAAAGATCACCAAATTAGCTTGTAAACTTCAAACCTTGATGCTAAATGAAACATTAACTTCTTCCGTTGAAAGAGTTGCGAATAGGCGGAAACCAACAATTATGCAGAAGAGTACTAAGAAAGAATACTACTATAGGAACAACATACCCAGTGTAGACCCACAAGTAGGGTCTGAGGAGGGTAGAGTATACGCAAATCTTACCCCTGCCTTAAAAAAGGCAAAGAGACTGTTTCCGGAAGACCCTCGGCAAATTCAAATGAATTTGAAAGGACTACTAATTTATATACCAAAAACGATTTGATTCAAATGAAGACAAGTTCAATCAATCTAGAGGAAGGAAGAAGGAAACATGAGGGAGAAGAGGTGAACTCATACAGAAAATCTTACCCTAAGTTTCAAGTTGAAGTCAAGAAAAAGAACATGAAATCAAGCCCTACGCTTAGAACCGTTAAGCTGAACTAACTATTGCAATGATACAAGTATATATAGGAATGAGAGAATGTAAAAAAAAGTCCAAAAAATCCTATATAAAAGCTCCAGGTTTGACTGGATGGATCTATCCACGCTACATGTTATGCTGCATCATAGATTTGTGCAATGTTTTGTATCACAGTGCAGAACCTTGTGGAGAACTCTGCGCAAAATTTCTTTGTTTTCTGTCAAATGCAACAGATATCTGCTTGTGGTTTCATGTCTAGTGCACTTTAACATCCATTTTTGGTCCCTTTGTACCCCCCAAGGACACTACAAGCACATGAAAATGTTTGTAAGGTATTTCCAAGCCTTTTAGCTCATCTTTCATATGCACTTATGTTTGAGCACTCCCTTGGATGCTATAATCAGTGTATCTAAGTTTGGGAACCTTTATAACCTTTGCTAAACGGGAGGATTATTTTCAACCATAGCGAACAATGGCAAAAACAAAAACCTTTCTTCCCATAAAAAAGAGCTGATAATCGAAGAATAAAATATGTATTTCTTGAAGCTTAGCAAAGATCAGCAGAATAAGTTTATAATTTGATTAATAAAAATTAGTGATTAAACAACTGGGTTTCATTCCTCTTTTCAAATGAGAGTGCCAAGTGTATTCCAATTCACCGAAGATAGACCCATATCGCTGTAGTAATTTTTGTCGTTGCAATCCTTTCCTCAAGCCCCTTTCTTTCCTTGCCGCATTTAGAATATGTTGTTGCGGCTTTTGAATGGAGTAGAAAGAGAGAAAAAAGATGAAAAATTTCACAGTTTCTTTCTCGGAAAGCTCATTGATCATAGGTTGAAGAAGAAAAGGAAATAAAAAGAGCAATTTGGCAAAAATCAATGAAGAAATGGGAAGGAGTGAAAGTGAAAACCGAGACTGTGAAGGAAAAGAAAATAAGGAAAATTGCTTAAAGTCCCTTTGTTAGATGTGTTTTCTAAGTATTGACGTGAGTATTTTATGATAGGCAAAATACATATACGGCTACTTAAACTTGTCCAATATTGTCACTTAGTTACCTTAAGGGTGGCTTATACCTATAAGATACTTCAACTTCACTCAATATGTGTCTATCAAACACAAAAAGCTGACATGGCAAAATAGGTGCATTCCACTTCTCTTAGGCATGACAAGCTGAAATTTCCAATTCTTCTTTTTTCTTTTTAATTTTTCAAAATCGAACCACCATGTACACCATCTAATAGTCGTTGTTCCGCCATCCTCGTCCTCCAAAAAATTTGATACCGTTTTGTTTAATCTTCTTCCATCTTACATTTTCCATTTGATACTGGCCCAAATTGAGATTCCCAGTAATTACAAACTAATTTTCAGAAAGAACAAGATTAAAATGAAACAAAAACAGAGAAAATTAGTGACTAACAACTTGAATCTACCCAAATTAAAAAACACTCATCAAATTTTTCGAAAACTTATCTTAACAGGATATTACAATATTTTGTTCTTATGAAAAGAATCCACTAATAAAAATGATATACCAAGAAACTAAACCTGATATCTTGCCAAAAAATTATTTCCGGTCGGATCCGATCACTTCACTGTCACTCCTGTTGTAAAGGAAACTACAAAAACATGGAGATAAGAGCTAAGAGGTATGGCTGGGCCGTGGTTGAAGTCGCTAGAGGAGGAGATGAATTGGTGAGAAGATGGAGGTCGAAACAGTGGTGACCGAATTCCGGTCAGTGTTCGCCGATGACAGATCTGACAAAAGAGAAGATAGCAAGTAACCAAAATGTAATATTTTCCTAAAACTAAACCCCCAACCATCTCTGCTACTTTACACTAGCTTAGTTCTGAAATTTAAAAAAAATGAGTAAACGGAGGGAGGGGAAAAAGATACTAGTAAAGAAGAAACGTTTAGGGGGTGGGGGGTGTAAAGGTAAGACGGAACAGGGGGAAGGGCTTTCTCTCTTAAAACAATTTTCTTGTTTTTTTTAAGAAGGAATTTTCATTAAGTTAAGTCAAAAGCCACGTTGTTTCTTTTTATTCATTAAGTTCTGCCATGTCAGCGTGTGTGAAATACACACACCATATTTGTTTTACTAATTAATTTCGTGTGTTTGATAGACACATATTGAATAAAGTTGAGGTATCTAATAGGTATAAAGCCTCACTTGAGGTAGCTAAGTGACAATATTGGACTAGATTAAGTAGCCGTATATGTATTCCGCCTTTAGGATAAACAGAAATGGGTAAATTGCTGACTTACTACCTTCATGTAGTAGTTTAGCAAAACTCATTCTTTTAATACCAAAAAGGCGCCTAAGCAGATTTTTTTATTTATTCCTACAATTGAAAAGAACTCACTTGAAGATTGAGATAGAAAACAAGAGTTATCCAACCGTAAAATGCTATTGGCAGTATTTTACAAGTACAAATTGAATTATTGGGAAGTGTCGTGGCTGGCGTGACTTTCTTTTATAGTGTTTCTTTAGTAGCCTTATGAACTACTCCTTCTACTTGGATAATTTGCACAGGTTATAAGATAGAACATCATTTTCTTTACCTTTAACACTCAAGATTTTAATGAAAGAGTTAAGTACCAATAAAGTAGACATTTTAAGCTGAATTTAGATTTAAGGGTTTAAGGATTAGGGTAAACGAACTATATATATGACATGTATTTTCTTTATAAATTTAATTTAATGTCTCTCTCTCTCTCTTTTTAAAAAAAAATTAGTACCCACATGCGGAATTATTCTGGGTTTGTTGTTGGATGATGGCTTTTCTGTAACATGTTCAAATTAACCAAGTAGAAAAGTAGTTCATATGGCTACTAAAGAAACACGATAAAATAAAGTTGCATCAAGCACTACACTACCCAAAAAATCAGTTTGTACTTTTACATTACTGCCAATAGCATTATACTGTTGGATTTCTCTTGTTTTTTTTAAAGATAATTATTGGATTTCTCTTGTTTTCTATCTCAATCTTCATGTAAGTTTTTTCAATTGTGTGAATGAAAAATTTGTTTTTTGCTTTGGTGCTTTTTTGTATAACAGAAAGTTTGATCACAAGAAAGCTTAAGTAATATTTGGCTCTAAAAATATTAATAAAAGTACATACACAATACTGGTAAATTATGAATTAAAACAAGTTTAAAAAGGAGTAGATACAAAATTTATTGGAGACAAGGCTTGTTTTATTAGTAAAAAGGAAAAAAGGGTCAATTTGTATAGTTACCTTACTCTCAAGGAGTACGGCAGACGTGGTTGTGTATTGGAAGTCCAAGAAAATTAGACATCCAGAGAAAAACAAGAGATAGAGAGACCATTGGGGTTGGTAAATACCTTTGGGTCCAACAGCTTTTACATGTCAAACAAGACTCAACTAATACTATAGTTCTCAACAATATAGTGAAGATGAACTCTTTCATGTGTCCTTGCAAACGTCGTGATCTTTGTCAAACATTTGGAAGTCCTCAAACTTGGTTATATTTGTGAAAGAGTATGGGGCAAATAATGGAATAAATTGAAATGTCATTGTTGTTTCCTCAATTCCTGTCAAAAGCAGCCTCTCATTCCCGCTTTTCCAGATTAAATTTCCTAATTTGACCTGCCATGGATACTATTTAAAGTTTACTACAACAACAACAAACCTAGTGTAATTCCACAAGTGGGGTCTGGAGAGGGTAATGTGTACGAGACCTTACGGCTATCTTAGATTTGAAATTTACTATTTTCCTTAAATAGGTCTAAAAATGTAGCAGAATTTTGAATTGTTGATGATATTGATTGGTTTGGTATCATGACATTGAAGAAGTATGGATCAGAGGAAAAGTTTATCATGTTTAAAAGTGGACATAGTATTCAGAAGTCCATGAAGAAAGTAGTACAGTTAACTTGGGAGGGACCTGTGTATTAACCTGGCGAAACTCCCAATTGTGGAATTGTTAATACTTTATCTAGTCAAAATCAAGCATGCATAATGTGCAACCTTAAATCATCTTGCATTCGCTATGCACATGCAGTGCAGCTCTTGCATCCCACTACTGATGTCTGAACCATAATTTGAAGAGAAAAAATCTATTCTTTTCTTTTTATCTTCCTTCTTATCTCCTTTTCAGAGTACCTTGTAAGTTTTTCACACAATGTCTCATACTTTAGACATATTTTTATAACTCTACTTTTAGATATTTGGATTATTTTTAGCCGAATCCACGCAACCATATCCGTACCTGGATTCGTACCCCCTGATTCTTCAAATTTAGATCATGAAGGATCCAACCTCTTGATCCGTACCCGTATCAGAAACCCGCCCCAAATCTGTGTTGGTATAAACTAGATCTGTCGACCTGAAATTAATTGCAGCGCAGAAAATATTTTCTAGATGTATTGGGATAACTGTGGTCACTTGATCTGTGATCCACCATTTTTTATCGACTGCTGTGGCACTTCCACAAGCAGAATCTTGTCCAAGGATTTCAATGTTATCACTTATCTCTTTACCTTTTTGGTCAAGTGAAGGACTTCCTTTTCATATTTATGGATTTCAGTTAGAAACTATGTATGTCGTGTTTCCCTTCTCTCGACAGGAAATACTCTTTCCTGTAAATTTAACACATAGCTCTCCGATCTAAAATCAGGTGTCTGGTTCCCTGTTGCTCTTTCTGCTTATGTAGTGTTTCCCTTCTCTCGACAGGAAATACTCTCCTGTAAATTTAAAACACAGCTCTCCAATATGAAATCAGGTGTTCTGGTTCCTTGTTGCTCTTTCTGCTTATACTTGATTCTGGTCGTACAAATAGACCTAATTGAACAGTTGCAACAACTCATCAAACTTAATGTCTGCTTAAGTGGAAAAAAAATGGGCGTACTCCATTTGAGCACAAGATGTGTTACTTCAATTAATTGGATTTACATGATTTCATTAATCTTAAGAAAAGCTTGACTTTGGATCTGCTTTTTTCCTTTCTCCCTCAGCTTGCCCCTCCCCCTCTTTCTCCCATTTCTGATTCCCACAGCTTTATTTATTTATTTATTTTCTTTTGGTGTGTGTGTGTGTGTGTGTGTTGGGGGGTGGGAGGGGGGGGGGGGGTGTATCTAGCTTTCAGTATCGTATTATGTCGATGTTTCAGTTTCTGTTAAATATTCCCATCTGAGTGCATTGATTCCTGAACTTTCCTATGACAGCTTAATGCATCCTATTACTGGAATATAATTTCACAATCACTTGTAGCTGATCACTGATGGAAAGAATCAACCCTAGTTCATTGCTGCACGTGCATGCAAGAGTGGAGTTCGACAGTTGTATCCTGGGATCTGGTGCATCGTTCCTAGTTGAATTCAGATTCTGATGCTATTCTTGGTCTTGGTCTTCATCACCAAAAAAATAAAAGAAAATACTAGTTCTCCCTGTGATCAGCTCTCTCTTTCTGTTGGTTTCGCAGAAGGTAATAGTAAGTTATGTGGTAGATTGGTAATATGGAAAGCTGTTTTCCCTCTATCTCTCATTTCTCTCATGCTGGAGAAAATGTGCATGCAAATAGCCAACCACTTGAATATGTCCAATGTGTCACTTTAGCTTAAAGAAGTTTATTGAATATGGTCTCTCATGCCTTGTTATTGACCATTGAGATAATATTACGCTGTGGGTTTCTTCCGTAGTATAAGTGAATTAGAAGTTTTTTCCTGCCTTCAATGTATCGGCCACCTTAGTTGATCTTAAGACCGATTAAACAGATACAGTTTCTCCATTTCATTTGAAAGCATCGGAGTAGCTCAAAGTTGTCATTAGTCTATCAACCGGGAGATGCAGGTTTCTGCAATTTTTTTCTTCTTAGAACAACATAAACTTCTATGATTTTGGACAGTGTTTTTCTTTAAATATTAAAAAATTCAACTCTTACGAATAGTGGTGTATATGATGAATGTTTTCATATGTTGAAGACGTTTGGAGACGTTGGACTCTAGACTTCAAGGGTTTGATTTTTTTATTTTTCTCTAATAGGTACAAAATTTACACGATATAGCTAGGTATCCCTATTTACAAAAAGTAACTATATTTTCTTACAAAATATATAAATTACATACAATTTATTATATTAGTATGCCATTTGTTGTACAGAATCCAGTTAAAATATGCAATTTATATGCAACTTGTTATATAACTTTTTGTTGTATAGAATTTGGTCAAGCACATATAACATGCATACAATTATTTTAGTTGTATGTATTTTTTATGTCATTTGTACACTTGGCATGCAAAATACATTCCATTAATTTGTCTCTCTTTTCGAATTTGAATCTGAAATTCCAATTAAAATCAATTGGAATCTCCACCAAGCTCCCTCGAGATTGAGACAAACTTCAGTGGATATTTTCAATTATTTGTAATCCAAATAAATAATAAATTTGCAAAACACGATTTTCCAATTGAAAACTTCGAAATTTTGGAAACCTTCGAAGTTTTTTTGCCAATGGAGCGTTAAAAGGAGTTACATCTTTATAATTTTTTCTTACAACTATTTTTAAAAAATGAGGAAATTGTTATTACTTAATCAGATAAAGTTTTCTCTGAATTTAAGTGGACAACAATTGGTTGAATGTTGCCTGCATAGAATTGTTTGATCCCACGACCTATAAGTTTGAGCAAGTAAAGTCTTACTTAATAATATAGATCTTTGACTAAACTAATTAAATATGTATAATGAGGGGTTAATCTTACTTAATAATAGTAACCTCAGATTTATAATCGATTAATGTGAAAAATGTAGACTAGCGCTTCACAGAAGATCAAATGCAAGGAGCATTTGATGTTTGAGAGCATTAATGATGAGTAAATATAAAGCAATAAATGACAATAAATGGCACTAAAGCAAATAAAGAAAATGGTTAACCCAATATTGAATGAGGTAGATGGTTCTTCCTTCTGACAATGATAAATGATGGACAAAAGGAATATTAGCACCCTTCTCGGATTTGGTGGAAAAGGTGTAGAATAATAGAAGATCAACTCTCTTTAAAAAGGTAATATTTGTATTCTCTCTAGAGAGAAAGTCTGCTTTTTATAGAGTGTTCTTATAAGAGGATATTACATGCGTATCACCTGGCCTCTCTTTTTTACTTATAAGCGATATACTTCCCAATTAACCCTAAAAATACAAACAGAGGGAATATTCAATGGAACATTTCCTAAAAAATCTTGTTACTAAATTGCTCTTTTAATTTGACACTTGATCTCGGCCACGATCGACTGCTCGACAGTGAGTTCTATTGGTTATTAATTGACCTCGGCTAAATTACTTTCAGTAATACCACTTCGGGTCGAATATCTTTGGTTAGATTTTCACCCATACAGTTAGTCCCTTCGCTTATCGAGGCCGTCTCTCAGACGACCTCGATGAGTGGATTTTGCTAGTCGTAGTCGAGAGACTTAGGCGGGTAGGTCGAGTAATGACGCTCATGGCGAGGTGGTAACGTGGTGCTTTGTGAGCCATAGCTTGCCATTACGTTGGTTCATAATGACGTCATGACATCATTCGTCATTATTACGCATTTTCTCGATGCGTTGCATCGCTTCCCATGCCTCTGCCATTTAAGTATTTGTGCATCGACGATTAGTATTCTTGATTATGGTGCCTAGGTTTTTACAAATGATAGAAGACCCTCTACCCGATCCTTTGTGTTTTCAAGTGTTTGAGTCTCTATATCTTTCTTTCTTCTACCCGAGTGTTCTTGCTTTAATTATTTCTACCTTTGCATTCCTATTTTTTCTTGATCTTAGCAACGTCTGCTACTCATACCTCCTCTGTGCTTTGCATTTTATTTACATATAAACAACCAAAGATGGTTAATACATATTCTAACTCTATGGGGACATATGACCCGGTTCCATTGGCAGTGAGCATGCCCCCTAATGATGATGAGGCTGCCATTGTTATAGAGGATGAGAGCTTCCCTACAGCGGAGGAAATAGGGGTTAGGTTGAGAGTGTTTTGATAGTAGAGAGGATCTTAGGGCGGCGGATGTAGAGAAGTGATTAGGGTTAAGGGGTCGTTTGAAATTAAAAAGGAAAGAACAAACGAGGGCCGTTGATCTTTTAGATCAACGATCATGATCTGAGGGGGTCTTGGGTCGGGTAGGTGTATTTAGGGCCTGAGTTGGGTGGTTTAATTCGAAATTGGGCTGGGATATTGGGTTGAATTGAGGCTAAAATTGGAATACAATTTGGCTAAGTTTTAAATAGCTAATTTAAGCCTATATAATTTATAATAAATAATAAATAATAAATGATTTCTAAAAAATAATTTCGTGTAATAAAATGATTTAAAAGAGATATATAATATTTTAAAAATATAGAAGATCATTTATGCATATAAACATAATTGTACATTAATAGGGCTAATATTGTAATTATATGCAAATAGGCTTTAAAAATATAAGTGCAATTATAAAATATGCACAAAAATATTTAGGCAATATTTTAGTATAAATATATAATATAGATGGCTAAATTACCACACCAATAATTCGAAGTATAAGTATTAGAAATTTTATAAGTAAAATGGGAAGAAATAAATCAATTTAAATCCTTTAAAAATTATAAAAAAAATTATAAAAATCTAATGCATGCTTATATATGCACATAAATATATGATATTTTGAAAGTATTTTATGTATAGGAAAAAATTGGGTATCAACAATGTCAAAAATCCAGTACACTTGGTTTAATACCAGCTGGGAATCACATTTTATCTCGATGACCTAGGAGCCAAGTCCTCGAGCCAGTTCAAGTCATGCAACCAAAGCTTCATACTCTCCTTCATTGCTAGTTAATGGAACTGTCTTGATGACTAGGACTAAGGGAGTGACTAGGACTACCCCGAGACCGGACCCTTTTACATTGGAAGCTCCATACATAAACAAGGTTCAAACTCCTGATATCATTACGACACCAACACTGCTTCCTTATCATCCAAGGGCATCAATCGGGGACTGAAATCAGACACAAAGTCAGCCAAAACTTATGACTTGATTACAGCCTTGGGCTTGTATTCGATGTCAAACTCATTAATTTTGACTGTCCATTTAACCAACTGGCCTGACAACTCATGCTTGTGAAGGACATTCCTTAATGGAAAGATTGTCACAATGGCTATCAGGTGGCACTAAAAATAAGGCCTAAGCTTTCGAGTGGTGACTACAAGAGCTAATATAATTAGTAGGAAATTGTGTACCTTCTTCCTCTCGAACTAAAATGACACTTGCCGCTACTTCCGAGACTGCTAGATATATTAGCAACTGCCCGCCTTCCTCCATTTTTTACAATAATAGGGGGCTTGATAGGTATATTTTAAGTCTTTCAAGGCATGTTGGCATTCCGAGGTGCATTTGAAATTATTTTTCTTTTTGAGAAGTGAGAAGACCTAATGACACTTTTAGAGGATCACGAGATGACTCTACTTAGGGCTGCCAATCTTCCGGCCAGGCTCTGCACCTCTTTTACATTTGTCAATTGGTCCGGAATATCCTCAATAGCTTTAATTTTGTTGGAATTCAGCTCGATTCCTCTTTGTGAGACTAGGAATCCCAAGAATATTTCAGAACCAACCCCGAGCACACGTTGTATTGGATGATGTTGCCTGAGCTTCTTGGGTCCATCAAAACACGCTTAATTTTGAAATATAAAACATTAAGAGAGATTACCAGATCATTATTATATGGCAGAAGAAGTCTGTTTGCATCTTCCTTGGTGAAGGTGATATCATCTTCCGTGACTTCCCAGAGTCTCTTGTTGTGAGTCACCGATATCTTTATTTTCCTAACCACCGAGAAGGTTACACCATTGATTTCATTCCCTCTGAAAATCATGTTGATAGTCAAATGAAGGGAGTCTTCTGCCGTCTTCAAAGTCTCCGCATTGTCTCAGCTTCGGTCGTAGTTGTTTTTAGCTCGATCATTAAAAAGTTCCTTGAAATGTTCATTATTCAATAATGTCACCACCTCTTCTTGTAGATACCAGTAATCCCCAGTTCTATGACCGTGAGTCCCATAATATTCACACTACTAGTTAGGTCCCTTTTGGCTAGGATCAAATCTGATTAGTTTTGGGAATAGTGCTTGTTTGATATTTCTCATCATTGATACCAACGCCACTAAGCTTATGTTGAAGTTGGAATCCGATAACCTAGGATATATGGAGTCCCAGCCCCCGATACCTCTTTTTCTTGTCGGCCATAGTCGGTTCTTTTATCGGGAGCGAACCTCTCCTAGGATAAGAATATTTGGTGTTGCGTCCCTTAGCTCTTCCATACAATAGGAAACGAACTTTAAAAAACCGCCAATCCGCATTGAAGTCAATTTTAACCTTGTACTGGTTCTTATCTTGGTCCCGTTCCTTGGTTGATGCCGAAAACCCGAGCTGATCATCCTCTATCCTTACCTGTTAATTTATAACGATTATTGACATATGCCCATGTGGTTGCTTGTAATTCGAGCAGGCTTCCCTTCAACTTTTGGAGTTCCGTGGGTTCAACCATTTATGAAAATTTGCGCTGCCCACTCATCCGGTACAATCGATAATAACATCATCTCTTTCTGGAACCGGATAACAAATTCTCGTAGTAATATGGACTCACCTTGCGCAATCCTAAATATGTCCCCTTCGTGGCTTGGACCTTCCTTATCCGGCATGGGCCTTAATAAATAAATCTACAAGTATCTTGAAAGAGTAAATTGAATGCTCGGGTAAGACTGAATACCATATCAGGGCCCCTTTTGTGAGGGTTTCGCCAAACTTCTTCTGCAAGACCAACTCGATCTCATATTGAGCCAAATCGTTCCCTTTTACAACCGTGGTGTAGGTTGTGATGTGCTCTTGTGGATCCGAGGTACCGTCATACTTTGGTATGTCCGGCATTTTGAACCTGTTTGGAGTTAACACTGGGGATGCACTCGGCTTAAATGGAAAGTGCATGTATTGTTTCGAATCTGGGCCTTTCAAAACTGGCGGTGCTCCCTGAATCTGACCATTCAGTGTTCTTTTTCCCTCATAAACCTTATGAGCTCATTTTTGAAGGGGTCATTCCCAAATCCTCTACTGGTTCCCCTAGCCTCATCAAAACTAACTTCACCCTTTGGGGTATTGTTGTCGACCCTTTGAGTTCTTTGATTTGATGGAGCGCTAGAAGGAACCGGCCCCTTCCGTTTATGTTATTAGAAGCACCTGGCAACGCTTATTTTAACTCCATCATTGCCTAGTCTAGCCTTTGAGGTGACTCATGATTTCATTCTACCATTCTCTTAAGATTTTCACTACACAACTGGGGTTGCTTCGTCCCTTCGTTAGGGGTGTCGTTGATTCAGTCATCACGTTGAGGGAAATCTTCGTTACCCCCAACGTTGTGTATGATGTTGACATTATTAGCTTCCATTTCTGATTTCTTTCTAAGGAAAAATCAAATATGTTAGTAATAAACGTCAGGATCAAAGTAATTACGCAACTGTCTAAGCCTACAGTGGGCGCTAAACTGTTTACCCGTAAAACAGTATGGTTAAATTTGATACGTATTTTATAGATATGTGATTTGATTTAATCCAAAAATGATAGAGAAATAAGATTAATAATGAGATATAGTAACCGAAATTAAAGAAGATGACAAGTTTGGATCCGAGCGCAATGTCACCGTGACAAAAGTGAAAGCAATGAACAAGTAAAGTTATTTGATTGAGAGCAAAAGTAAAATATAATATAAGTTTGACAAGAATTTCATGTCTTATAATGGCTACTGAGCTTTTTATTTATAGATATACCTAGGGAAACAAGATGCTAGGATTAAGCCCCACTTAAATGATAATAAACGATCCTTTGGTGAATATGTAACAACATGTCATGAATACAAATATTCTTTGTAAAAGTTGCACATTTAATGTTAGAAAATATTCTCTCATTAAATACTATCAGGTGACAAATACTCGATCTGCTCCTATTGACCACGCTCCCTTCGGGATTTACCCGATACCAATTACACTTGTCATATCCAGTGCTGGTTGTTACTTGACTCACCTTTTACCTGTCTTCGATTCTACATGTCATGCTATCATTCGACTATTTATTATAAACCAATTATATCCCATGCAGGGGCGGATCTACATGCAGATTTTGGGTGTTCAAACACCCATTATCTTTGGCAAGATTTAGTAAATTTATATAGGTAATTATAAAAATATTTAGATAAATATTGATTGAGCACCCATCACTAAACTCTTTTTTCTTCTTCTTTCAAGTTTTTTATCAATGAACACCCACTACTTTAAAATTCTGGATCGACCACTGATCAATGCATTATAAACCCTTTTTCTTGGTAAATATTTATCTGCACCTATTTATATTAGCTATTTGATCTTAACAGTCAAATATTGATTTGAAATGTAAAGCGACAGATATTGATGATGGGCAAAATTCTTTTGTCGCGTTTATTGTTATTTTTCAAAGTATCAACAGAGTCATAATTTTCTTAGACTCGCATAACATTTAACTTATCATTCGGCAGCATCAATGTAAATGTTAAGCGTACGACCGTTTTATGTTTTTAAGTGTAAAAATTTATTGATCCAAATTCCAAGGATTCGATTGAAACTTCCTAACATGCGTAAGATTCATGTATTTCATCACACTTTGCTAGATTTAAACACTAAAGGCACGTTTGGTAAACGTATTGAATTAAAAATCATGGTACAAGATATATGATTGTTTAGCCTAAGTTTGGTCGCAATATCAATTTCGCTAATTTCTACATTATTTTATACCAAGACCAATATATTATAAGCAATATCATGGTTAATTATATGTGGATAAAGCATTCAAAATGGCAAAGCTATCCGAGGTTCTTTTCATACGCTTTTCGAAGCCCTTGCACAATTTTCAACCAAACATAAGTGTAAGTTATGCGTTGTATATTCGATTTTTATATAATGAAACGCTCGATAAAATAATCTATGTGTTAAAATTCTTACTTTAATAGTTTTTTACGTTATTAATCTTTGTATTAAAAGTATTGCATAATTTATTTCTATACCAAATGAACTCTAAATAGTTGTACATCAAATTTTACCTATAGCGGAAAATTCCATATTTAATATGGATGGATCACACGTCATAATTAGGGCTATCAAATGGGTGGGATGGCATGATTTTGGATGGGCCAAAATGGATTGAGTCGATAATGGGTGGGTCATGAGTTATTTGACTGAGATGGACTGGATCCAGATGGGCTAAAATTTGAGTCACAGCCCAACTCGCCCAATTGTTATCGAACTTTAATTAAGGTGTTATTTTCTTTTGAATTATTTAATTATCAAATAAGACATTTTTTTTTCCGGGTTATATATAACATATCAAACAAAAAAGAATTACTTTAAGAATATTTTAACAAAGTTGCTCATAGATCAAATTGAATTAAAAATTTACCCAATTTTAGATGGGCTGCATTTAATAATGGGCGGACCAATGAATAACCCAACATTGGACGGATTGGACAAGTTGAAGGGATTGGCCACAAATTACCACCCCTCGACGTAAAAATTGCATGGGGCAGCCTATTTGATCACCCCAATTTAATGTATACCCATTTTTTTAAAGTTTTAACTTGTACTCACCTTTTAAACAACTCTCACCCCCTTTCTCCTCCTCCTCCTCCTCAAAGTTATATTTGACCTCAATCCGATAGGCCACTCCTTTCTGAAGTCGCCGATTGTGAAAATGTTCCAGTAATTGACATGGGTTGTGGAGATATTCTTGACGAAGTTTATTCTTCAGCTATCTCTTTTAAATAATTATTTCTTACTATTACTCAGAATTCCTTTTAATTGTAAGTACTAAAAACTCAAAAACGACAAGTAACTTGGCAAGAATACTAGCTGTTTGATTTCATAAGGATCAAAACCGATCATGCTCAATAGCAACAGGTCTACTCGGGTCTCCAGACCCCCAATAGTGACAAGACAGGACCGGTACATATGGTCCACAATAATGGTATCACCCACCGAGGTAGATACATGCACGGACAACACAAGACACCCTCGGGTCGTGCCCAAATAAGGAGCAAAATATGAAGATACATAAGAATAAGTGGAACTGAGATTGAACAAGACTGAGGCATCTCTGTGGCAGACTGAAATAATACCTGTAATAACAACATCAGAAGCGACTACATCATAACGACCCTGAAGAGCATAGCAACGAGCCTGACCACCTGATCGGCCTCCCCCTCGAGGGCGACCCCTGGCTGCCTGACCCTTACCCCAAGCTGGCGGGGCGGGTGCTGAAGTAGATGGACCAGAAGATGAAGGTTGTCCCCTCTGCTGATATGGCCTGGATACAAGACGGGGACACTCTCTACGGATATGCCCAAACTCTCCACACTCAAAGAAACTCCCAGGTGCTGGGGGCTGGGACTGATGGGAACCCCTCGCACCGGAGTGTCCAGCAAAAGAACTAGGTCGGGAAGAACCCTAAACAGATGGAGCCTGAGATGAATTCTGTGCTGGTTGGGTGCTGAGAAATGGCTGGCCCAGGTGAGAACCCTGATGACCTCGGCCAGAAGATGACCCACGATACTCTGAGCGGGCTGGCTGTGAAGATCTAAAAGTGCAACATTGGCTCTGCTGACTCTGGACTCTAGTTTGAGTACCACTGGAACTAGATGATCCCCGAGGCCTCTTGGCCTCCCTCTCCTCTTGCTCTCGGTGACGGTCTGTCTCAATGTCATGAGCTATATCAACAATATCCTCAAATGAATGACAGGACCCTCTCTCGGGTCATCAAAATACGAATAGGATAAATAGGTCTATCAATGTAAGGCCCCGTAAAATTTTTTGTGCATAAAAACTAGTAGCTGTGGTGTCATGGTCCGAATAATGTGTTAGGAATGCGTAGAATTCTTCGCGGTGAGCTTGCGAGCCGCGGTTCGGACCCTTGGTAGTGATTTAAGTTTCAAAAATGTAGAGAATTAATTTTTCCGAAAAATTGTCAAATGTGCGGTCAAGAATGCGACCGCAAACCTGACATGCGGACCGCATTCTGACCGCAAATCGTTCCAGAGAAGTTGCCCAAAATCGTGTCAATAATGCGGTCGAAATTGCGATCGCATAGTGAATCTGCGGTCCAATTTGCGACCGCAGATCAGGAATGCGGACCGCATAATGGCCGCATTTCGTAGCAGAGCTGGAGTAAATTTTGAGGCCATTTTGCGGTCACTTTGCGGACCGCATGTGTGTTCTGCGGTCGCATAGTGACCGCATATTTGACCCCGGCCCAGTTTTTGTAACATTTTGACCCGATCTCTTCTTTAATATAACACACCTCTTCTTCATTTTTATCATATCATCTCACCAAAAATTAGAGAGAGAAGAGAGGGTTTTTAGAGAGAGAAATCTTGCATCTTCAAGGATTGTTCCAATCATTTTAATTCCAAGGGATCCTAGGGCAAGGATTCAACTTCCCCAATATTTTCAAGGTAAAAACCCTAACTATTTTCTTTGATTTTCAGTTTTAATTGGGTAAAGAGAGGTTTTCATATAATAGCTTTTAAAAATAGAATTTTTACACTCATGCATGATTATTTAACTTGATTTCTAGTAAAAGAAGTGAGTAGAAGTAAGAGTCTTCAAGAACAAGGTTGGCAAGAGTAGGATATCTTGGGTAATCATAAAGTAGGAAGAAAACTCATCACCAGGTATGTATGGCAAATTTTGATTCTTGTGAAATCGCCCTTATGTGTAAAATTGTTTGGCATGTGTTGATTTGAGAAATTGTATGTGATTAATTGATGTTGTTGTTGGATATTCAAAGTTGTTGTTGAACTATGAGTGTTGTGGTAAGAAATATGAACCGAAAGGTAAATGAGAGTTGAATTGGGTAAAGAATTTGTGAATAATGATTATGATGGCCTATATGGCACCTTGTGGAAAAGAAATCGAAACACTTGAGGATTGGTTTATTGTGGAAAGAAATGAAACACTTGAATTATGGAAAATTGCTGAATATACATGTGTGAATATTATTGAATGTGGAAACATTGTAACTTGGTTGTGATATTGGCTTGAGAAGTAATTGAGAACATGAAACAATGTGCAAGTTGCTTATTTGAACTTGTTGAAATTGTGTGTAGTACCTTATCTGCCGTTTGAAATTGTTGTGTTTTCAACCGTAAGGCGGGGTCGTGTCGCGCGCCGCGACGTGGTGAAATAAGGTGTGGGTTGGGGTGATAAGGGTGGCCGAGGTAATAAGGGTGGTCGGGGGCAATAAGGATGGAAAGCGATCGAAATCGCTATTAAAAATTGATACATAAATCAATAATGTGAAATTGTGAAAGGAGACAACAGGAGAGTTTGCAACCTGTGGGGCACCTGATTGCCCCTTTGTTTGACTACTTGTGCTTTACGTGATTGATTGGTTATTGTTAAATTGGTTGGTTGTAGAAAGTGCTTTGTGTGAGAATTATTTGAAATGAGGAAAAATGTGGAAACATGGTTGGTCTGGCTTAATTAATTGTTGATGTAATTTAATGGCTTGAGTTTACTTGGGACAAAGTTTGTCCATACATACCGGTACAATTCAAGTGTACTGACGTCCCTTTTGCCGGGGACGCTACATTCGTATCATGATTGTAGGTGGATCGGTAGCAGGCACTTCAGCTCATCGGCAGTAGTATCCTTCTCCTTCCACTGCCCGTTTTGGTGAGCCCCTTTCTTCCTCGGGGCACAGTGTGGCTCATGCCACTTTTATTTCAGACTTTCTTTTGGATTTTGTAAGGTATAGCCGGGGCCATGTTACCGGCAAGTATTGTATTCCCTTTTGTATCCTAGAGGCTCGTAGACATGTAAACTGTGGGATTGTGGCCTATGTATATGTATGGGGCGTTGTAAATATAAATTATGAACTTGTTAGTAAATAAATCACATGGTTATGTTTATGCATTGTGAAATCAGTCATTGTTGGTAAGATATTTTGGTTAATGAGTAACAGTCAACACAGGGGTAACGCGTGGGAATGGAAGGCACCCAGGTCCGCTTGACTGGGGCAACCCGGTCAGGCGCCGGTCATGTCCCTCGATTTGGGGCGTGACAATCAACAATGTGCTTGATCCTCTCCCTATCAGTAGGAACCCATCCATGATGCATATCTAGCTAACTCTGTAAATCAAACCTCATACTCTGACACTATCATGTCCCCCTGGCGGAGCCACTCAGGCTGCCTGCGTAACTCCTCCCTCTAAGATTGGGGTATCCACTTCTCCAAGAAAATAATGGAGAACTCCTGCCATGTTAATTGTGCCGCACCTGCTGGCCTACGGCGATCATAAGCCTCCCACCAAGTGAAGGTTGCTCCCTAAAACTGGAAAGTAGTAAAGGATACATCGCTCGACTCAAGAATCCCTGATGTACGGAGCATCCGACGGTACTTGTCCGGAAAACCTTGGGTGTCCTCGCCCGGAGTACCACTAAATATAGGAGGAGAAAGTTTGCTAAACCTCTCAAGACGACGCTGCTCGTCGTCAGGCATCACTGGGACCCTATATCCTTGAACCTGAACAACTAGCTAAGCCGGAGCCACTGGCTGGGCTGGTGGTGCCTCAGGTGTATGAAGGCCATGCACTACCTGCTCTGGAGTGCGAGCTGCGGGGGTCTGATGACCACCCCCGGTCCAGAATGTAACTGCTGTAGTGGAGGCTGAAACTGCCTGAGCCAGGCCAGTGCAAACTGTCAATATCTGAGCTAGGGTCTCCTGTAGACTCGGAATCACAATAGGCACAGCTGGTGCCTGAACAGGTGCTGCTGGGACCTCTGCATCTGGAGGCTGATCTGGAATGGGGACAGCTGGTGGGTCAACTAGTATTGCCCCGGCTGCTCTACCCCTATCATGACCACGACTGCATCTACAGCCTCTAGCAGGTGGCAATGTTGGTCGCCTGCCTCGTCCTGTAGCACGAGTCCTCGCTATCTGCGAGAGAATAGAATATCAAAGTCCAGTTTCGGATCAACAAAGTCGCACGACAAGAATTTCAAGAATTTGAAGCTTTCCTAAAAGGTTCAGCAGCCTCCCGAGGATAAGTACAGACGTCTCCGCACCGATCCGCAAGACACTACTAAGCCGGCTCATGACTCGCGAGACCTGATAACCTAGGCTCTGATACCAACTTGTCACGATCCAAACCCCGGTCGTGATGGCGCCCAACACATTGCTAGGCAAGCCCGACCAATTTCCAGATAACCAGTCAATTATTAATTAATACTGACCCATTTAGAGTTAATAGCCAGTTTTCATAATAGAAACAACAAATGCGGAAATAGAAATATATGGAATACAGCCCAATGAATCCGGTATCACAAGTCTGAGACTCTAACAGAAAGGAAACACCCTATACAATCCAAGTCTAAGTAGAATGACAAAAAAAGACATAAATAGAAGGAGGGAGAGATCGGTTCTTGCGGACGCCGGCAGCTACTTTGATGTCTCCTCAGCTGGTAATAGAAATAGCAGCAGTATATAGCTCCTCGACCCCTCTCAGTCAATATAGACTCGGCCTCTCATGCCCACTCAACTAGAACAGGGTATTGAACCCTAGGTATCCTCACTTAAAGTACACATCTAGTACTGGTTCATGTCATGCTATACAACAATGAATATGGCTGAGAGCATGTGTTCAACCAAGTATTGAGGTCATTTAACTCCACATGTTTCCCTAATATACTACAGATCGGCACAAGGCCCTAAACATGGCAACTAGCCCAATTATATAGGTATAAGCTCAGTCTCAGTCAATATGCACTGTAAACTATCAATCGGGAATGACCAAGTCCAAATCCCCAGTCACAATACCACCACGCTGTCCCATGATGCGTGTTTCATCTCAACATAGCGCTGGATAGTGCAAATACGGGATTTTAAACCCTCAGTATATCATTTATTACTACCACTCATCTTGAACCGGCAAAAGTCTTATCTCGCCTTGCGCTTGCCTCGCAAATCGACCTCCTCGGATGCCAAATCTGATCAAAACCAATAAGAATACATCAAAATATGCTAAAGGAACATAACCCAATCGCGATAACTCGAATTACAAAAAAAATTGGGAAGTTGCCAAAACTCGACCCTCGGGCCCGCTTCTCAAAAAAATACAAAAGTTACATTTTCAGAATCTTTATATCTCCACGAGTCCGTGTATTTAAAATTTATCAAAATCGGACTTCAAATGAGTAGGAAAATCATGATTTTTCATAGCAAAAATCCAAGCCCTAACTCCCTCACTTTACACCCAATTTCAGAGAATTAATGGAAGATTCTTCGATAAAATGATGTATTAAGACCATGAGACTTACCTCCAATAACTTCCCGATGAAATCCCCTTCAAATCTCGTCACTTAGCTCTGTCCGTCATTTAAACCTTATGCTATCGCAGCTTTTGGCATGCGATCGCGATGCATAAAATTCTGGCCTCTAAAATACTCAATGCGATCGCGACCTTTCTCATGCGATCACATAGTGAAAGAATAAGATGGCCCTCAAAACCTTTTATGCGATCGCGTTACACTGCCTGCGATCGCAGTGAACAACCTCGCCCAGCTATGCAATCGCATACCCATCTCTGCAATCACACAGAACAAAAAAAATACCTTCCAAAATCCTTCTACGTGATCGCAGGAGTTCCTATGCTATCGTAGAGAATAGAAATGACCTGCAATTATGACACCAAAAACTGACTGTGCACAACTCCAAAAATGGTCCGTTTGGACCCCCGGATTCACCCCGAGGCTCCCGAGACCCCAACGTAAACAACCAACCTACTCCAAAATACGATATGAACTTTTTCCAATCATAAATACACACCATTAAACACAGAAATCATCAAATCAAGGCGGATTCAAGCCTAAGTTTCAACTAAAACTTCTGAAACCAACATACAATCAAAAATCCGAGCAAACGATGTCCGAATGACCTAGAAATTTGCAGACATATCCGAAATCACCTAACGAAGCTGCTGCAACTATCGGAATTCCGTTCCGATGCCCTGATCAAAATCTCACCTATCGACCGGATTTCACCAAAATTCCAACTTCGTCAATTCAAGCACTGAACCTCCAAATTCTATTCCGATCACTCTTCTAAGCCACAAATGATCCCCCGAAGCTAGTCGAACCATCAGAATTCGATTCCGAGCCCTCTAACTCACAAGTCAACATCCGATTGACTTTTCCCAACTATTCCTTCATCAAAGAGACCATTTGTCTCATTTCCTACCAAACTCGATCCGAATTGACTCAAATTCGCCAAACACATATATTGAAACATGAACAAGCATATAACAGGGAAAACGGGACGGTAACTCACGTGATGATGGACTAGGTCATCACAATAATATATATAGTACACTAGTATAATATACTATATATAGTATGTTATGTATATATATTTCCAAATATAATTTCTTGTAATATATATATATATATATATATATATATATATATATATATATATATATATATAGTATGTTATGTATATGTATTCCCTTATATATTTTCTTGTAGTATATATTATATGTTATGTATATATATTCCCTTATATATTTTGTTGTACGTTATGTATATATATTATAGCTTATAATAAATTGCAAATTAAAGACAAAAGAATATTGCAAAGAGATATTCAAAGGCATGTCTTATAATTTTTATTACAAAAATGGCATATCTTTCTTAGTCTTTTTTTCCCAATGGAATGAGCACAACAAGGTACTAATACCACCATTAAAAGGCAAAAAACTAAATAAGATGTGCCAAAGTACAAGTTACAACATAATCTACATTGTATCTCTAAAAAATCTCATAAATCCATCAAGGTTCCGAGGAGGTTCCGTTGGTGGTGGTGGAAAAGAAGTTTGTTCATCACCACTTCCGGGAGAAGCAGCATCCTTCGCAAGTTTCGCTATAATTTCTTCATAATCTTCATCTACCTCCGGTTGTGATTCCGCAAGTCCAAAGTTTCTTCTTTTCGAGCAGATCCAATTTATTAACAACACTGATTTTTCCAAGCTCTCCCTCATAGATGTTCTATGATCACCTATTTGAAGTCTAGCTTGACTGAACACGCTCTCTGATGCAATAGTTGAAGCTTGAATAGCTAAAATATCCCGAGCAATCCTTACAAGAACCGAAAAATATTTTTTCCTTGACTTCCACCATTCCAAAAGATCAAAAGTGTCGTCTGGATTCTCCTTTTCAAGTCCCTGCGACAAATAAACTTGAAGCTCATTTAGATGTGAAATTTCATCATAATTATTACCTTGAGAACCCCTGAACTCCGTTCAAGATTTAAGTGCTTTTAAGCCCACAGTTCTTTTAGACGATTGTGAACTAGATGAACTAGGGGTTGGAACATTTGACCTTGCATGATCTAAGGCAAGTTGGTAAGCATTATTAATTGTTTGAGTATTAATTTTAATTTACTGGGTAGTTGTTGTTGTTGTTGTTGAGTCTTTTGCATCTACAAGTGTAGCAAATTTCTCATTTGAAAGATCTAAAGCCTTATAAATATTTGAGTACCAAAAGTGAGGATCTCCTAATTTCATTATAGGATTTAACATTGCAGCTACACCATAAATATGGGGATAGGGAAAAAATATTTTTTAAACTTTTCTTTCATTGCATTTACAGCAAGTTTATATATTTCCCCACCCTTTGAAAATTCAACAAATAAATCACATAGTGCTGCAATATAAACTAAACAGTTTGAAATAGTCGGATAATATTGCCCGAAAAATGCATTTGTAGCAATTTGAAAATATTCTAAAAAATCTATAAGAATTTTAACATTCGTCCAATCTTGAGTTGTACGCATTTCATCATCATCCTCATCACCAACCCGAGCATTAAACGTTACATTAATTGGGTTTCTATATTCATATGAAACTACTAAACTTTCGTACATATAATTCCATTTAGTCGGGCAAGGTTTAGGAACATTTCTTTCTCTAAGGCCATATTCATCATATTTTTTAAAATACTCTAAATTTGCTTCTACGGTTTGAATAAAAAAGCCAATTAAGAGCCATTCTAAACTTTTTAATTTCTAAATTTAAAATTCACATACCATCACCGACAATTAAATGATAAATATGACACATACAACTTACATGGAATATATTATTAAATGCAGGATTTAGTGTTGTTGTAAGTATGCCTATAGCACTAGTGTTACTAGAAGTATTATCCGTAGAAATTGCCATTATTTTATCTCTAATGCAAAAATATCTACAAATATCTGCAACTGTGTTAGCAATAAACTTACATGTGTGACATGAATTAATTACTTTATACGCAATAATGCATTTTTGCATTATCCACTCCATCTATCTAGTGACTTGTAACAGTTAGATAATCACAATCATTATTACTTCTACCAATATCAGTAGTGATAGAAATTCGATTAGTTATATGAGTAAATAAATATCGTAAATATTTTTAATATTCATGTTTATCTTTATAAATATCGCTCTTAACTGTTGCGCAAGGCCAACCTTTATAAGTAGGATTAAAAACTTTTCTAATATAATGCACCCAATTAGGATTAGAAGGAAAAGTATAAGGTAAGCACATAATGGTAACCATCTTAGCTAATTCTTCACGATCTTTATTTGGATCATAATATAAAATACCTCCGGTCACAGTGTTAATTTCAGGTTGAACTAGATTTGAACTTGTACTAGGGTTAACCGCAGTGTCTACACTTGTCCCCTCTAGTTGCGCTTTCATTTGTAAAAATCTAACTTTATCTCTAGGGTGTGTTAGTATGTGCCAAGTCAAACTACCTGTGCCGCTACGTTTTCCAGTATATTTATGCACCGGTAATTTTCCACAATTGTTACACTTAGCCTTATTATGTTCTCTTACTTGAGTAAAAAAATTCCAAACTAATGATGTTTTTAGGCGTTTAGAAGGTTGTCTATTAAAAGTAGGGGTTTCTACAGGTGGGTCGGACGGTGCATCAGTTGGGTTATTAACATGACTAATAGGTGTATCATCTAAATCCAGTTGAGTTTCATCTACATCCTCATTTTCCTCATCATTTTCTAAGATAGTTTCATTAGAATAAAGAGCATTCATAATTTCTTCATTTAATCTTTGACCTGGTGCAACATTATGGCAACATTTACTATCGGTAAATTGAAAATAAGGGTTATCACTATCAAGAATAATAGGAGCAGCAGCACGGGTAAGAGGTCTGTGTCGGGGAGCCGGGGGAAGGGTAGTAGGTTGGCAACTACTTTCACCAATTTTAGCTTTTTCCTTAACACCAAACATTTGTTTCAAAGAAAATGTCATATTAATTACAATTATGCACACTAAAACACACAAAAATATATTCTTAAAACTTAAGAGTTGGAACGAGTTTACCGAATTTCCGAACAACTTCTTGAAATTAAAAATCGTTGAAGACTTGAATACTTCAATTCACCAACTTCACAATTTTTTTACGAAACTGCAATAATAAAATAAGCAATTATAGGAGAGAAATTAAATATATATTGAGTGAGATTGATGAATTGATGAGTAAAAATGAAAGAATGAGGGGGTATTTATAGTTGAGAAGTGGGAAAAAATATAATTATATAAAGTTTGGAGGCCAAATGACTATTTTTTAAAGTGACCAACGGATAAATTATGAAGGCCAACGACTAGATTTTAAAAATTTGACCGTTGGTCGTTGGAGCCCGTATGCCCGTTAAGCTCGGTTGAACCGGCCCAGGCCTGGCTGCCGGTCCCGGGCTTAGCGGTCCCGGGCTCGTGGACTTGAACACGTGAATCGGCCCGCCCCGGCTTCCTACACCATTAGGGACCGGCTCGCTAGGACCGTTTAGCCCGTTAAGACCACGGGCCCGGTCCAGTCCCGATCCCAGCCCCGCCCACCATACAGCAGTAGAGGGAAAAAAAGGTTTCTTCCGTAAATAGAGAGAATAGGAATATTTTATCAACCGTCACCTCCTAGTCATCATCCTATTCTTACTACTTAGTTTATTCACCCAAATATATAGTAGTATTTAAAAAAAATTATTAGGTGCAGTATCACGGAGTGAAGTAGTTCTCATTTGTTTTTTGCTGTTGTTATTCCGTTGCTACAATGAATGCTCTTGCTGCCACCAACCGCAACTTCCGTCAAGCCGCTCGCATTCTTGGATTGGACTCCAAAATTGAAAAGAGTCTTTTGATTCCTTTCAGAGAAATTAAGGTACAATTAACCGATGTATATTAAAGATTTTTTCATATTAAACTCTTTTCACTCCAAAAAAAAAAAAAAAAAGCAGATGGTAGGTTGACAGTGTTTTGATGTTGGATCAGGTGGAATGTACAATTCCTAAGGATGATGGAACGTTAGTTTCGTACGTTGGATTCAGAGTACAGCACGATAATGCTCGGGGTCCTATGAAAGGAGGAATTAGATACCATCATGAGGTTTGCTCTTTTTTTAATGTAATCCTTTTGGTGAATGCATACTGGTTATCTTTAGTTACGGTGCGCACCTTTATAATTGGATTTTGCATTTCCTTACAACTTAATTAGGTCGAATAAACACCGGATATGAGTAAAATTACTGATTTTTTATCTTGTATAGATTGCAGTGTGTGTTCTATGAGAAAGCTATGATTTGTGAGGAATTGGAAGGTTAAATCCACCAACATCATTGCATTTGAAACTAATTATATGTGTACTTTCTTTGATAATATCAGTTGGTGAATATTTGAATCTTAGCTATACTACTCTTGATATTGGTTTTCTTAGGGCAGGTGAATTCCTGCTTATATGTGTTTCGATGGGAGATAAGCTTTCCTTAATGCTTTCAGATCTCCGTATAACATTCTTTATTCTGTGCTGAGATGATGTAAATTTTCTACAAGGTTGAGCTTGATGAGGTAAACGCCCTTGCTCAACTGATGACTTGGAAGACCGCTGTAGCCAACATTCCATATGGCGGAGCTAAAGGTGGAATTGGCTGTACCCCTAAAGATTTAAGCATGAGCGAGTTGGAGCGACTTACTCGTGTTTTCACACAGAAAATTCATGATTTAATTGGAATTAATACTGATGTGCCTGCACCTGATATGGGCACTAACGCACAGGTTAGTAACACAATTTTACAAACAACTTTGTCACAATATTATTAATCCTTTCGAGCTTTAGAATAAGATGCACATAATATTCTATATGATGTTTGCTATCGACAGACTATGGCCTGGATTTTAGACGAGTATTCAAAATTTCATGGTCACTCACCCGCAATTGTGACTGGAAAACCGATTGTAAGTTTTTCATACCTGTCGAGACTTCTCCTATTTGGCTAAAATTAGAACTTTGTATATTACTTCTCTAATCATCCTTTGTTTTCACCCTTTCTTTAGGATCTTGGGGGGTCATTAGGTAGGGAAGCTGCGACAGGGCGTGGTGCCGTCTATGCTACCGAAGCTTTACTTGCTGAATATGGGAAGAATATTAAGGATTTGACTTTTGCAATTCAGGTAGAATCTGCAATAATCTGTTCTAGCACATTCCATTTCCTTCGCCTGGCTATTTCATAGTATTCAGTCAAAATGATGTCATATGTATTTGGATTCCTCAGGGATTTGGAAATGTAGGAGCATGGGCAGGAAAGATCATTCATGAGAGAGGCGGCAAGGTAATCGCAGTGAGTGATATAACTGGAGCCATCAAGAATCCCAACGGACTTGATATACCAGCTTTGCTTAGTCATAGAGAAAAGACAGGGAAGCTCACTGATTTCACTGGTGGGGATGTTTTGAATTCTGATGAATTGCTAACACATGAATGTGATGTTCTCATCCCTTGTGCTTTGGGAGGAGTTTTGAACAGGTTCATTCTTTATCTTGCTCTGAAATTTATTGCTTAGTTATTGGAATTTGCTTGTGTCGAGAGAATGCAGAAGTCAATATCAGTAATTTGTCGCATTATAAGTAGGATAAGGGACCATGACACATCCATCTCAAACTAACACAGACCACATTAGCAGTAAACATTATTTTTCACTATAAATGATTTCATATGTAGCAGATTTTATACTAGAATCTGCTTCCATTAATTGATTGTACAAGTATTTACTTGGTTTTTATGTCACCTTTTGTTATATTTGGCGAAACAAAGTTTTTCTTTCTCTCTTCCAAAATTATTGTGGCATATGCTGCAGCCAATATAAACTTATTCGGTTTTTTGAAGTAAATGTACCTAATGTAGAGTATCTTACTTGTCCTTGACGGTTCTTATCTTTTGTTTGAAGAGAAAATGCTGATCATGTCAAGGCTAAATTCATTATAGAAGCAGCAAACCATCCTACCGATCCAGATGCTGATGAGGTACCACTTTTTTTCCGGGATTTTGAGTTTTTCTGACTAGCATAATTATAGATTTTCACATACAATTGCTTTCTGCAGATTTTATCTAAGAAAGGAGTAGTAATACTTCCTGACATCTATGCCAATGCTGGAGGTGTGACTGTCAGTTATTTTGAATGGGTTCAGGTAACTTTTGATATTTATGCCTCCCAGATATTTTGTCGCTACACTAGATAGCAGCATGAAGGGTTTAGGTTAACAAGTATTTTCGTGAAACGCATTGAGAGATGCAATAGTATAGTTAATTGGAAATCTTTCATCTTTAGCAAGCCAGTTTCTGTAAAGTTATTTCCTGAAGAAAGAACTGAGAGGTTGAGACAATTTGATGTTTTTGTTCTTAATATCTTCTCTATTATGTAGAATATTCAAGGATTCATGTGGGATGAGGAGAAGGTTAATGCGGAGCTTAAGAAATACATGACAAGAGCCTTCCATAACCTCAAGAGCATGTGTCATTCACACAACTGCAATCTTCGGATGGGTGCCTTCACATTGGGTGTCAATCGTGTTGCACGCGCCACACAACTAAGAGGTTGGGAGGCGTAGTTGCAAATTTTTCACCGCACAATGTACACATCCTGCAGCAGAAAGTTCGCACTGTCTTTCTCCCAAGTACAAATGTTAGAATGCTCTACAAACTGAAGTGTGTATTTGAGACATTTTATTCATTATTCAAATAAAAGAAAAAAATAACTCGTTAATTGCCTTGGAATTCTGTACTTTTCATCTGGTAACCTGGAGAATTTGTCCCTTGTCGCCATTCTTAGGGGTTCAGGAGCTTAACGGTCGGTTCTCTCATTTTCTGGCATGAGGGATGCCTGTTGCGGAGTAACTTATACTAAGGGCACGCTGAATGCATATTGTTGCATTGGAACTATTCTTCATCTTCACTCTATATGGTAGGAGTAATAACTTTGAAATAGGTAAGTTAACCGCTGATAGTATCGTATCTGGTCAGGACGGATGAAGAGCTAACGCTATGGGTTTGGTGGAACCCAGTGTTTAAACCCTGTATTTATCTTTAAAAAATTATTTAATATGTACAAATTATTTGTTTAGAACCCAATAACTCGATGCTAGAATTAAGAAATCATGAACTTGAAATCCTGGATCCATCTTTGTATCTGGTGCTATCAAATGATAAATATACCATAATTATATGGAGATACACACTAAAAGGCAGCAGGTTTCCAAATTTTCTACTCCAAATTCATTGGGCTTGAATGCCTAAAAAATAATATGAAGATGTAGTTTATCCCTTGCTCTCATTATATTCATAAAAAAGGTCACCAAAAGTGGAAGTAGATATGGTCAGGAAGATATGGGCTGCCATGCCCATGATGTTGCAGAACTAGATAAGCTTTATTTATTTCAGAATGGGCCTTTTTGCCACTTATCCTAACACCATCTCATTCAAGAGTCGAAGAGTAACTTGAGCCAAACTAGAGATCTTACTTACAGTCATGGCTGCTGTAGCCATTACTTCATTTACACACACATCTTGCAGCTCTCATCACTTCAAGAAGAAACAATGGTCTCAAGCCAAGTGCATGAAGATTACCAATGTCATGACTCCAGAAGTTGATGCACAAACACACTTAAATGTTGTTGAAATTAAAGACAAACCTTCTATGCTGGCTGATGATAATGCAAAGCCCACAAGGAATGATGAAGTTAAAGTTAGTACAGGTACAGAGTCTCAAGTCGTAAGATTTTCGGACGAAAGATGGAAGAATGGGACATGGGATCTTAATATGTTTGTGAAAAATGGCAAAATGGATTGGGATAGTGTCATAGTTGCAGGTAAACAAAGAACAAATATTTTTCATTACGAAAACACAAAGATTGTTATTTATTCATATTAATAATGTTGCAGAAGCACAGAGGAGGAAATTCCTTGAACTTTTCCCAGAAGCAGCAACAAACCAAGAACCTGTAGTCTTTAGAAGTTCTGTTATACCATGGTGGGCATGGATGACACATTCTCACCTCCCTGAAGCTGAGCTGCTAAATGGTTTACATTTTATATCTGATAAATTCAACTTAAATTTATAAAAAAAAAAATGTCTGTACTATTACTAATATAGTAAATTGATTATTTTACAGGAAGAGCTGCAATGGTGGGATTTTTCATGGCTTATCTAGTGGATGGTTTAACAGGGCTTGATGTTGTAGGCCAAATGGGTAATTTCATATGTAAAACTGCCCTATTAGCAACAGTTGCAGGTGTAATTCTGTTTAGGAAAAGGACAGATTTTGACAAGTTAAAGAAGCTAGCTGATGAAGCTACATTTTATGACAAGCAATGGCAAGCATCATGGCAAGATCAACCTTCTACAAATGGTGATTCAAAGCAACAAACAAAGTGAAGTGAATTCCTTTTTTTTTTTTTTCTTGGTGTTTGGGATGATATTGACTTCTTGTACTCTACTTGTCAAACCAAAATGCCATAGTTATATACAAGAATTATGTTGAGAAATTTATACCCTCAAAATTTGGACTACAAGTACTGGCTTAGCCTAACATATCGGCAATTACCTGAGTTAACAATTAATAGTTCACTAAATTTGTGAAAATCTCATAAAATGGAATGATCAAAAGCTAAATAAATACATTCTTAGCAGCAAGCTATAAATATGGATCTAGAATCACTTTTTAAAAAATTACAAAGCATTCAATTCCTAAAAAAATCCAAACCGTTCCGGTTCTTCTCCTTAAGCGAATACATTCCTAAATTAGCGCCGAACAATAACGATGAGATTAGAGCCTTTTTTGTTGCTAATTGCTACGTGCATATATGAGATTACTCTATTTCATTTTGAAAACGTATTGCACATTCATTTTGAATTTTTTTTATGTATCTTACTTGTTACATATTAACATGACCGTGCAAGTTTTTGTCAAACAATATCAAATTAAATGCTATAATTATATATACTATTGGTATAATGTTTTATTTTTAATTGTATGTCAAGATAAATTTCAACACAGTATAATGATGGTATAATAGTTTATAAGTTACAATGGTATTTTTAGTATAATATACAAAGTATACTGAACAGTGGCGGAGCCAGAATTTTTATCAAGGGGTATCAAAATATAAATAATTAGATATATCGAAAAATTAAGGGAAGTCAACGTATAGTAAATACACATAAAATTAAAAAAATTATCTAGCAATATAGTATAATTTTTCGACGAAAGGGTGTTCTAATTATTAAAAAATAATTTTCAATATTACATAAAAACGATAAAGAGAATAATATTATGCTCGAGCAAGAGAAAAATTTGAAAATAATTTATATTTTCTATACTATCAAAAAGGCATGAAATCTCAACATGTTGAATAAAGTCTTTGAATTAATAAAGCAAAAAAAAAGTCAATCCAGTTTTGTTTCAAAGTTATTATATAAGTAAACTTAATTGTCAAGTTGTTAAAACTCTTAAGGTACACCAATTATTTTGCACAATAAGAGTATTTGCCGCGAAAGAAATAAGAAAATAGAAAAAAATTTATTATAATATAGTATTAAAAGTTAAATTGCTAAAATGTTAAGTTGAAGCAATAAGGATATAACATAAGACAAAAAAATCAACAAATTGCCATATTACCACTAAATTTATCTCTGGCGTTTAGGAATTCATTAAAGCCACCCCCTACTAAACATTTTCCTTTAAACACAAATGCTATATCTACCACATGTTCCCATAATATAATCATGTCACTAAGGCTATTGCTAGCATTAAGCATATATTGCACTATCCATAGTTTAATTATGTCACTAAGGATATTACTAGCATTAAGCATATATTGCATAAAAAGAAAGAAGTTAGGGGGAGGGGGGAGGGGGGAGGGGGGAGGAATACCTTCACCATGACATGGACACCCTGAGGGGTAGTGGAGACCTATTCAAGATTGATTCCTTGTATATGTTCGACGTAATGGGCTTTTACAGGCAATTTACAGCAATGCTCTTGAGTTTTGACGGCTTGCTCAACTCGGTTTAGGTAGAGGGATTTAGTCCTAGAAGTGTAGCTTGTACAAATGGAGTTGGCAGAGATGTCCTTGTTGGGTTTTACCGTGGTTTGAAGATGAGTATATATTGCCTATGGGCGTACGAAGCATAGAATGTGTAATGATTTCTATTCTAGATGGGATTGACGGAGAGTCATTAGGATCTTAAACAACACAAGCAGTTTTAGGTGATTGGAGGATCGAGCTTCAGATGATTAGGGTGAATGATCCTCATGAGACTAAGAAAATGGTATTGCTAATCATAGTGATTGGACGAGGGTATATGTTTCAAAATAAAAGGGCAATGTAAGTAAGTTGATGGCACTTCCGTAATTTTGCGGCATTTTCTTGATAGATCGACTGTTGATATCTGAGTTTGTTTAGTGGCACAAGGGCAATTTTAGAATATCTTTCGTGGAATGACTGGGTACTCGAGGTGTAATATGTATTTATACTTCAGAATTTGGGATCAAGCATAGTAATTTATGTGCTATATGGAGCTGGAGACTGGGAGTTCTCATGGTTAGACTATGTAGTGGTTGTGAATAGTATGTAATGGTACCGTTAGCGGCAATTGGGATTTGAAAGCCCAATTGGATCTTTCTTTTCTTGGTAATTAGATTCTGGATATGATATTGGGGTGTATATTGGTTGTCTTAGTGTTCGATTACTCTAGGATATTGTGCTATGGGTTATGTTGAAAAATGCCACAGGTTGTGTGACGAGGTGCATCGAACTATGTTCTAGCAGAATGGTTATGTTCCAAAGATCAGCAGACGGTTAGGAAGGATAGCTTTCCTTAACTGGGCCTTTGTGATGGATGTTAGTGTAGAGGTTTCTACCATTGATTCAGTTTCGGTATTGAGGGATTTTTACGGATGCGTTCCTTGTGGCCGGGCATGTCACCGAGCGAGACTGTGGATTTCAATATTTATTTGGTGCCAGGCACCATACCGTACGGCTCCTGTAGGAGTTATAGTAGTGGAAGGAGCAGCTTCAGGCTTCTTGGTATTGAGTTTGTTGGCAGGCCAATGTGGCTACGTGTTTGGCTTGAGTTGGCTTGGTTAGTCCCGAATTGTATCGATGATGAAGGATGGGTTGAACCGATCGTTATTGAGCCTGCTAGTGATCTAGGAAGGTCTATGAGTTGCTTTTTCGGTGCTGTGAGACGTTATGATTTTCGGACTGTAGGCACATATAGTGCGGTGCTATCGAGATTCATAGTGGAAGTTGAGGGGGGAGGACCTCAGTTGTGTTTGAGTTTTTTAGCTTGCAACGCTATATGTAGATATTGTTATGCACAAAGTATTTTGTTGTAATGAGCAAATTTGGTTCGATATGCATCTTTCTATGTAAGATATTTGTGTGGATCGGGTGGCACGCAGCCACGAGTATGTTATCTGGATCGGGTTGCATGCCACAATAATGTGACATTGAGAATAGTTTTCCATATGTTACTTTGTATGCCTTGCTTCCTGGTTTCTGAAGAAAGTCTGTATTGGATATTGCTCGGCGAGTGGCACATCGGTTGTGTCCTTTCAGGATTGAAGGGTGTATGTTACTTACTTCACCATGGGTGTGATGGATTACTTGGTTTTAGATAGCAATCATTGTGTAGCTGTCTATTTTGAGCATAGCAACTTGAGGTGCTTTATGTGTAACAGTATTTGGATAAGATGGCGCATTATAACAAGTATGCGTGGAAATTAGACCCTTTGGGGTAGGTTCAGATATTCTATTTCTATGATGTGGGATGGGGTCCCAGTCTTGTGTTGTGATGGTACTGAGGAGTTTGAGTTAGAGCTCTTTTGTTTGAGTCATTTGTCATGATTTGAGTATGTTCATACCGCCCATCATTGGTGCGTGGATTATGCAAGTTGTGGCTTAGGCCTGTGATGAGTTATTATATCACCAGAGTGGTGAGTTGAATTCAAGGTGATCGTTGGAGTCATTAATGGTCACGAACAAATTCGATTACAGCTTGTTGGAAGAATAATATCTAGGTTCGAGATTATTCTGAATATTGACATGAGGTTCTGAATTTGAGTATGATTTCGGAATTCTGCTGTAGTATTAGCCAAAAAAAGAGTGGTTTCAGAAGTGGTTGGTCTGAGAAATGGTTACGGTTTGTTGTGTGTTTCATTATCATTGACAGGATATGAAGTGTTGGAATGGGGCTTTTGATCTTAAGAGGTTTCTTCCGGTATATGGTTGTTGTGGACAACTGCTGTGAATTGAAGTTATCATTTCAGGTGCTGGATTATGTGGTATATCATGTGATTTCATTTGAGGTTGCGAGTATGGGTTATTACAGCTGGTTCGGGACTATTCAAAGTTAGATGTGAGGTTTAATCGTATTGATGGTTTCAGAAGTGAAAAGGTAGTTCTGTGAATTATGAGCCAGACTGGATTGGGTAATTAGCCATGTTGTATTGTCAGACCTACAAGAGATAGGGTGACGAGGGATCACCCCAGGTACATGATTGGTAAGGTCATTTAGCTATTGATTGGCTTCTAGGACAACTCTGGGTACGCTCGAGGACGAGCGTTTGTTTAAGTTAGGGAGGATGTGACGACCTGGCCCATTTTTACGTGAGTTACCGCCCCGTTTACCCCATATTATGTTGCTCTATGCTTTAATATCAGTATTTGAATGGATCGGATAGAATTGAATTGGTTTTAGTTGGAAATGAGGCACTTAGCCTCTAAGAAGGAAGCTTCTTTTGGAAGAGTCAACAGGAAGTTGACTATATATTTAGAAGGCTCGAATGTGAATTCCGGTAATTTGGTTAGATTCAGGGGATGATTTGTGACTTAAGAGCGCGATCGAAATTGAATTTGGAGGTCCGGTATAGAATTAGGCTTGAATTGGCGAAGTTTGAATTTTAGCGAATTCTGGTTGTTAGGTGGGATTTTGATAAAAGGGTCAAAATAGAATTTCGAGAGTTGCAGTAGATTCGTTAGGTGATTTTGGATATGTCTGCAAATTGTCAAGTCATTTGGACGTTGTTTGGTCGGGTTTTTAATTGAATACGCATTTCGGAAGTTTGCAAGGAAACTAGGCTTGAATCCGATATGTTTTAATCGTTTTAGCATTATTTGATGTGTTTTCGGGATTGGAAAAGGTTTGAATAAGGTTTTAGGATGTGTTGGTGTTTTGGTTGAGGTCCAGGGGGCCTCGGGGTGATTTCGGATGGTTAAACGGAGGTTTTAGGCATTTGTTGCATGACTAATTTCTCAGTCTTCTGGTATTTTCGCATCTGCGGAAATGGAGCCGATTAAGCGGCTCCACAGATGCGATGGGGAGCCGAAAAAGCAAACAATTTGGCCCAGGGTATATTCTGCATAAGCGGAAGAGGGGTCACTTTTGTGGGACCATGTAAGTGTTATTAGACCGCAGAAATGGTAGGAGGAAAACCGCATAAGTGGTGTTTGGATCGTAGAAACGGTCCCAGAAATTTTTAAGTTAGACCGCATAAGAGGGACCGCAGGTGCGGTCAGTGGACCGCAAAAGTGGAAACGGACTTGTGTTATAGTGAACTGTGTTCACGAACTTGGAAAGGAAGAAAACATTTTGGACTTCGACAAAAACGGGTTTTTGGGAAATTTTAAGTGGAATTCGAAGGGTGTTGGCCAAGTTTAGTTGAAGTTTTGAAGATTGACAAATGAACATCAGGGGGGAGGACCTGGTCCATCATGAGAAACACAATTAGTCATAACCACCGCATATGGAAGGCACATGAGGAAGATATGTACTGAGGCGTATGCAACAAATATCTTCTGAATATGATCGAAAAGGTTGTATTGAGTTATAAGGAGAAAAATCTTCTTAAGATAAGAGAACACAATCCTAAGCTAGGATAAGGATGAGAGTTTGTAGTAGTTAATGACTGAAATCGACAAAGGATAAGCACTGGAGTCTTGATCAAACTCTAACTGCTGATTTATTAAATAACTAAGTTGTTCTCTTTTACAGGTAATGCACATAAGCAGAAGTAAAGCATATTTGAGAGCAAAAAGATTCAAGTATGTTTTGCAAGCAATATATGCAAGATACAAGTGTGCACATCTGAAGCTATATGAACTAAGATACAAGAACTAGTTTCATCATTGTGGTTATTCAAAGTTTAGTTCAATTGTAGTAGGTTTTCATATTGTACCTTTCAGCTTTCATAGAAGCAATTGTATTAGGTGCATTGAGTATTCAAGTTAGAGTTAACTTGAAAGTGTTGCAACAGTTGAGGCTATGTGCCGCACTGGGATTAGAGTTAATCCTTATGTTTATAAAGAGTCTTTGTAAATGCAGTTTTTGGCTCAGTGATTTTAGTGGAGTATGGAAAAATCCTACTGAGTAGTAGGTTGTGGTTTTTTCACATTTTGAGCGAGGTGTAGTCCACGTAAAAATCTCTTTGTACTTTACTTTCAGCATTTATTATTCCGCAAACTGCTGTAGTTAGAACACTTAGAAGAACCAGGTTCTTCTAACGCAAAAATTAGGTACCACACAAATTACCCCCCTCCTCTTGTGTGGTATTAACGTTTAAAACATCAATTAGTATCAGAGCAGTTTATCTTTGAAGAGGTTAACACCTTAGGAAAGATCAACATGAGTGCACCACCTGGGAACTGGGAAGGGAAATCCACTGCTAGGCCTCCTCTCTTCAATGGCCTCTACTACTCATGGTGGAAAAACAGAATGAGGGACCATATCATATGTGAAGACTATGAACTTTGGGATATCATCATTGATGGTCCTTTAGCCACAACCAAGAATAATGCTGAAGGAGTGGATGTTCCAAAGACAAGAGTAGATTGTACTGCTGAAGATCTAAGGAAATGGGAGAAAAATGCAAAAGTCAAGAAATGGTTGGTATGTGGACTAGGTCCCGTTGAGTACAGCATGATTCAAGGATGTGCTACTGCCAAAGAGATCTGTGACACTTTACAAGTGGCTCATGAAGGAACACCTCGGGTAAAGAGGTCAAGAGGAACTCTACTATATTCTCAATATGAAAATTTTACCATGAAAGAAGCAGAAACTATCCAAGAAATGTATACTATGTTCACTACACTGACAAATGAACTTGGGTATCTTGGAAGGATTATCCTGGAAGAAGACAAGGTGGAGAAAATTTTAACTAGGGTTCTGCCAATCTCCCGGGAAAGAAAAATCACTGATATTCAGGAATCAAAGGACATTGCTACTCTAAAGTTAGATGAACTAATTGGAAATCTCACTGCCTATAAACTGAGAAGGCAAACAATGAAAATGGATGCTCCAAAGAAAGAAAGAAGTATGGCTCTCAGAATTTCAGAAGGATCAGATCTTGAAGATAATGAGATGGCTATGATAACCAGAGATTTCAAGAAATTCCTTATGAGAGGAAAAGGTACTTCAAAAGGAATAACATTCAGCAAATCCAGGGCTCCAGAGAAACAAACCAATGAAGGTTGTTACAAGTGTGGGAAGACTGATCACCACATCAGAAATTGTCCACAATGGGATTGAATAGAAGAAAGAAAGAGTTGAAAGAAGAAACGGGAAGAAGGAACAAGTTCAAACAAAAAGGAATAAGGGATCAACTAAAGCCATGGTTGCTGCATGGGGAGAAACATCATATGAGGACTCAGAAAATGAAGCTAAAGATGAGCAAGCTCTTATGGCCATCGGAGAATCAGAAGATGAACATGAGGTAAGTATCCTACACCTTAAAGAAAAGACAAAATTTTTATCCAAAGAAAAACTAGCTGATTTGCTGATAAACTTCATAGATGAGTCTGACATATTAAACAGTGAGAAAGATGTTCTGTCTAAAGAATGAGTTATCCTAGAAGAAAAATATAAAAGTCTTGAGTCTAGGGCTGATAAGAGTGACAACATAAGTACAGAGTTGACGAACCAGGTTCATCAACTTGAAAATATGATTCTAGAACTCGGATCTGAAAATATTAAACTGAAATTAGGGACAGGTAAGAAAAAGGCTGATCAATCATCTCTCATCTTATAAGAAAATATAGGAAAAATGAAAGATGGACTGTACAAGAAAGATGAGTTGATTAAAGTCTTAAAAGCAGATTTAGGAAAGGTAAATCATGAATTAGACAGAACATGCAAATGGAACAAGGCTTCTGATGCACTCTCTTGGCTGCAAGAACATCATAGTAGCAATAAGAGAGGACTTGGATTTGGGACTCAAGCTCCAAAATGGGATCCCAAAAATAAGTATCTCACACTTTCTGAGAATAAGATTTGCACACACTGTGGTAAGACTGGCCATTACAAAAACGAATGTAATACTAGAGAAAAGGTTGGTCAAAAGAACAAAGCTTTTGTTAAAGAAAAGTACAAACTGCCTAGTTGGGCAAAGAAAAATTTGATTTATCCTTTTGCCCATAGAAAGGGACCCAAACTAGTTTGGGTTCCTAAGACTAACCCATGATTTCTTTTGCAGGATCAAGTGAAAGGAGGTAGCCAAATATGGTACATGGATAGTGGCCGCTCAAAACATATGACTGGTAACAAGAACCAGTTCCTTTCACTTGAGAACCTAAAAGGAGGTAATGTCTCATTTGGAAATGTAAAGAAAGGTGAGATCATTGGTGTTGGAAAGGTAGGAAAAATAGACTCTCATTCCATTGAGAATGTCTATTTGATAGATGGCTTAAAGTATAGCCTGATAAGTGTGTCACAACTGTGTGACAGAGGTAACTTTGTGGCCTTCACTTCCACAAAATGTTTTGTGATTAGCCTTACCACTGACAAGATTGTTTTGCAGGGAAAGAGAGTTAACAATATTTACATTGTAGATTTGTCAAATCTTTCTGAAAATTAACTCACTTGCTTGAGTGTGGTAATTAATGATCCCCTCCTTTGGCACAAAAGACTCGGCCATGCCAGTCTAAAGCAATTAAACAAATTAGTCTACAAGGACTTGTTAATAGGGCTACCTAATATCAAATTCAAGGAAGACAAGGTTTGTGAGGCATGTGCAAGGCGGAAGCAGATAAGGTCATCCTTTAAACCTAAGAAAATGGTAAGTACTTCCAAGACGTTGGAACTGGTTCATATGGATCTTTGTGGTCCAATGAGAGCCATGAGCAGAGGTGGTAAAAGATATGTAATGGTGCTGGTTGATGATTATTCTAGTTTTACATGGGTATTGTTTCTAACTTTTAAAAATGAAGCATTTGAAATGTTCACTGCTTTTATTAGGAAAACCTAGAAGCAATTAGGAAATCAACTTGCTTCCATTAGGTTTGATCATGGAACTAAATTTGAAAATGCAAAATTTGCTGAATTTTGTGATGAAAATAGAATAGATCACAATTTTTCTGCCCCTAGGACCCCTCAACAAAATGGGGTAGTTGAAAGGAAGAATAGAACCCTTGAGGATATGGCAAGGACTATGTTACTTTCCAGTAAACTACCTCATAGCTTTTGGGCAGAGGCTATAAACACTGCTGGTTATATAATAAACAGATGTATGACTAGGCCTCTTGTAGAGAAAACACCCTATGAGTTACTTAAAGGGAGAAAACCAAACATATCCCACCTTAGGACTTTTGGTTGCAAGTGCTATGTGCACAATAATGACAAAGACTCCCTAGGTAAGTTTGATCCTAGAAGTGATGAGGGAGTATTCTTGGGATATTCTTCATATAACGAGCATATAAAGTATTTAATAAAAGAACCCCATGTGCTGAAGAAAGTGTACTGTTGTATTTGATGAATCTAACACTCTTTCTGAGAGATAGAAACATGAAGATGAAGCCATTGGACTGGTGAGAAAATTAACTAAAGTCAAAACATAAGTCAAGGCTGCACCAAAGGAAGGAGCATGTGATGGAACATGTCCACTCACCCCGGGCAATCTGACAGGGGGAACCAATCCAAAGGATCTTGCTTCTGATCCTGTTCCTCTACAGCATAACAATGAAGGAGAAACCAGCATAAACCAGATGGTTGGAAAATCTTACAAGTATTTGAGTTCTTACCCCACTGAGAACATCATAAATAATCCAACATCAGGGGTCAAGACAAGATCACAACGGAAGAACCTATGTGCATTTGATGCATTTTTGTCTGTTATTGAACCTAAAAATGTGAGTGAAGCTCTACAAGATGCAAACTGGGTCAATGCTATGCAAGATGAACTCAATCAGTTTGAAAGAAGTCAAGTCTTGCACTTGGTTCAAAAACCTAAGGACAGGTTAGTTATTGGAACAAAATGAGTCTTCAGGAACAAATTGGATGAAGATGGAACAATTACAAGAAAGAAGGCAATGTTGGTGGTTCAAGGCTATAGTCAAGAGAAAGGCATTGATTATATGAGACTCTTTCTCCGGTTGTTAGACTTGAAGCAATTAGACTCCTCATAGTCTTTGCAGCACATATGGAATTCACTCTTCATCAGATGGATGTCAAACGTGCCTTCTTAAATGGCTATCTCAAAGAAGAAGTATTTGTAAGACAACCTCAAGGATTTAAAAGCAAAGAATGTCTTGAACATGCTTACAAGCTAGATAAGGCTATCTATGGTCTCAAGCAGGCCCCAAGAGCTTGGTATGAAAGGTTGTCAAAATTCCTCCTAGAGGATGGGTACAAAAGAGGTAAAATTGACTGCACTCTATTTCTAAAAGAAAAAGGTAAAGATCTTCTTGTTGTACAAATATATATTGATGATATCATATTTAGGGCCACTACAGATAAGTTGAGCAAGGAATTTGCAAAACTAATGGACAGTGAATTTGAAATAAGTATGATGGGTAAACTAAACTTTTTCTTAGGCCTACAGATAAAACAAAGATCAAATGGAACCATGATTCATCAACAGAAATATACAAAGGAACTAATCAAGAAGTTTAAAATGGAGGACTCTAAAGAAATAGATACACCTATTGCAACTGCCACTAAATTAGATGCCGATGAACCTGGTTCATTAGTTGATCAAAAATTGTATAAGGGTATAATTGGCTCACTCTTGTATCTTACTGCAAGTAGACCTGGCATTGTTTTCAGTGTAGGACTTCGTGCACGTTTTCAGGCTAATCCTAAAGAGTCTCATTTGACTACTGTCAAAAGAATATTGAGATACTTGACAGGGAGCACTGAATTATGCCTATTGTATCCTAAAGGTAGTAACTTTGATCTAGTAGGATATGCTGATGCTGACTATGCAGGTTTTCTAGTGGATAGAAAAAGCACTTCATGTATGGCTCATTTTCTTGGTTCATGTCTTGTATCATGGGCCACCAAGAAACAGAATTCAGTAGCATTATCTACTGCTGAGGCTGAGGATGCAGCTGCTGCTTCTTGTTGTGCTCAACTACTGTGGATCAAGAAACAATTAGTAGACTTTGGTATAGAAGTAGGATGCATACCAATATTCTGTGACAAAACTAGTGCTATAAGCATGACAAAGAACCGGTTCATCACAAAAGGACTAAGCACATAGATGTTAGACATCATTTCTTGAGAGACAATTATGAGAAAGGGCTAAATTCTATAGAATATTGTGCAACTGATAAGCAAATAGCTGACATCTTCACTAAAGCTTTAAGTAGAGAAAATTTTGAAAGGAATAGGTTGGAGTTAGGGATGATTAAGATCACCTAAAAGGACAAGTTCATAAAGCACAAAAAAAATAAAAAAAGAAATGATTTTATTTTTGATTAGGAGTTCTTAATCTGTGTGAATATTAGACTAATTTTTACTCAATCTCATACTTTAAATAGTATACTCTTGTGACATGTGTTTATCAACATTATTCTCTTACAAAATTTCTATTTTGTCATATGAGGCATAATCAAGAGAAGCGTCACTTGAAGAACCTAGTTCATCAAAGTATGCTCATGAAAAGTCCAGGTATGTTTCTATTCTTTGCACAATTAGAAAAAATTTAATTATCAATTATGGGCAAGAATCCCAGATATACTAAAAGTCCAAAATACTATCCGTTGAGCCTATTGAACCAATTCCATTGAAACTAGAAGTCTAAACATAACGGCAACCTTACTTAAATCCTAGCAATTATATTTAATACGCTAAGGAGACCGGAACTCTAATTTGATTAGACTTCTATGTGACTACTGAAAAAGCTACAAAATTTGAGCAATAATTATCTTCTTTAAAACCCCCCAAAACATTCCTCAATTATCAATTCTTCAAAAATACATGAGCTTTCACTCTTTCGTTTTTGTAACTCTCCATATCTTCCACACCACAAAAAATTCACTTAGGGTTTCAGAAATCTCTCACAATGACAAATCCACAAGATAACCCAGGCGCTCCACCACCCGTTTCACCCAATACCTCATCTTCCACACCACCTATTGAAAATCCAAAACCTAGATTCCGTTGCCAGAAAATGCTGGCAGGAAAAACTGTAGCAACCGATTCTTTGAGGAAAACTCTGAATGAAAAACTTCAATCAAGTCAAAAAAAAAAAAGCAAGCCTTGTAATTGAGTCCAACTCGAGCTCAGAATATAATGATTCCATCTCCACAAGTGAAAGTGATAAACCTGGGTCTTCTGAACAGACGAAAACTCAGGAAACTCAAAGGGAAGTTGATACGTGTTATGTCTTTTAGATGTGGTTCAGAGAGAGGAAAATAGATTTGTTCTGATAGGGGCTGCTAGAGATATAGGTGGGAGTGAGTCTGAAATTTTGAAAAAGAAAAAGAAGACAAATGGAGGGACTAACTGTATGGGGTCAAATTCTGCCCACTACGGTAGTAACGACTAACGACTACGCAATGGACGAAATAAGGGTACGACCTAAGAATGTCGGGGTGAAGCGTATCTCTAGGTCTCACCGTCTCCTCGAAAGCGCGTGACCAATCTCTGTATTATTTTATTATTTCGAGGGGGTTCACCTATTATATAAAGGAGGATCTCAATGTTGTAAAGATATCTCATCTTTCTGAAACAAGCTTTCTCTCTCTCTTTTTCTCTCTTGAATATCCAATCAATTGAAAGCAATAACAAATATAATACATATCTCTAGGTCTCATTATCTTCGATTATGATTTACCTTTAATTCATTTTTGATTGTATTCACTTGCAAAGTAATCATTATCTTTCGAGTCAAACACCAAGTACCTTAAATCTCTCCGAGGTGTGACAGCTCAACACAATATAATATGGTAATGATATGAGCTTAGCCTAAAAATAAAGTAAGAATTGTTAAAGTGGAGGATTTCAATTTCTTACATTTTATGACCGAAACAAACACATTAGTCCTAACCTAAAATGGGACAAAGAGATTACAATATTTCGAATTATTACATCATCAATATAAATTTGTTCAATAGCTGCACACCTTTCGAAGAAAAAAAGTAGCGGAAATCAACTCCGTCTCTTTCTCTAGATGCGAGAACCCTCATCAATCGTCCTCTCCGTAAAATGCATCCTCTGTCCTCTTCTTCCCCGCCGCAGTTACCTAACGACTCCAGTGACAGCGGTGTCTCCGCCGAGCGCCGTCTTCGTGAGGCGGAGGAACGCTTGAGAGAGGCAATTGAAGAGCTTCAGCGCCGGCAACGTCGTGCCCGGGGTTTATACCCGCCCTGTGACCATGCCGACGAATCCTGTGTTGCCAACGCTATCGGTAACGTTTGCCAAAGTTTTCTTCTCTCTTACGGTGTGCGCGTTGGCATCGGAATTCTCCTCCGCGCTTTTAAGCTGGCTCGCGGCCAATCCTATTCCTCCTTACTTGATCTCAAGGTTCTATAGATTCTGAAACTCTGTTTTTTACCTGTCTACTTCTGCATTTCTCAAATACGTACTTTAGATTAATTTATCAATTGTTTGATTGATGATTCTTTGGTTTTACTTTCTATTTGCCTTTTACTGATCTCAACTTTGATACATTTCTGAAATTGCTACTCTTGTGATGAAATTTGTTTTAGGATTTATATTTTATTTCTGAAATTGCTTAAGTTTATGAAATTTGAATGAAATAATTTTGGGAAATACATGATATAGTTCATGGAGAGAAGGGCATTTTGGCCTATAAGCATCCACCTCCTACTTAGCTTTGCGTTCTATATGTTTTTATTTATTTATTTCAGCACTTGAGGAATATTGACTCTAGGTCTGAATAGATAGAATGGTTATGAATTCCTTGATATTTCTGGATTGAGCCTTAGTTGATTGATTGATATATTGATGGAATGGTTATCAATTCTGAGATTGGAAATGATAGTTCTTTAGTGCCCTGGAGTACCATAGTAGATGATTATTCTCCAAGTGGTTTATGACTTTGTTCTGGCAGTTATATATTGTGTTTCATCAACAATTGGAACATTGGGTTTATCAAAACGCTTGGCCTTAAGGATATTTGGTCAATCAAAGATTAAAGAGTAAAACTATTTACTTTCTGTGTGTGTGCTCCTGTGGAACACATGGTTTTGCGTACCCCCCCCCCCCTCCTTCTCTTTTTGTTGTTTTAGTATAAAAGTCACCTGCTCTTTATGTCAATGGTGAATCATGTGGGGTTTTCTCCCAATCACTTTTTAAACCCAATTTTACCATTGTCTTACTGTATGTTCCTTGTGCTTGTAGCTCAACGTCAATTAATTTACTCTTTATGGTGAAATATATTTACCGATCTAATACACTTTGTGCGCTGCCCAAAACAATTGTTTTAGGAGAAAACATATTTCAAGTTGGTCTAATAATTCATGCTGCAGATTATTTTAATTCAGGGTTTATTGTCTTAAAAAAAAACTCTATAAATTACTGGGATTGATAAGCATTGGAAGTTTAGTGAAATATTTAGCAATTACACTGGGGCATAAAAGCTGAATGTGTTATAAAATATAACTCAAAGTAACAAAATAGAACAAGGAAATAAAACAAACTAAGAGATGTAAGAGAGAAAGAGAGGAAGAGAGATTCTTATTTCTTCTTCAATTGTGTGTATTTTTCCATCTATTACAAGGCCTTTATATAGGCATAAAAAGTGAAGAAAATATGTCATGGAATATGTCATTGAATATCTCATTAAGCATTTGAGATTAAGATCATGGAAGAAGACTAGACATCCACTATAATATGATATTTATCATAACACTCCCCCTTGGATGTCTATAGATAATGTGCCTCGTTAAAATCTTACTAGAATAAAACCCAATTGGAAAAAAAAATTCTAGAAAAGGAAAAAGAGTACACATATCTAATAATACGCCTTTTGATTGCCTCGTTAAAAACCATGCAAGGAAAACCCAGTGGGACAAAACCTTGTAAGGGAAAAAGAGTACAACGCGCATTAACTCCCCCTGATGAGAGCATCAATTCATATCCTTGAGATTTCGCATCCCGATCTTGTACACTAGCTTCTTGAATAGCTTCTTGAAGGTTGGTATCGGTAAAGACTTGGTAAACAAATCAGCCATATTATCACTTGAACGAATTTGTTGCACATTTATATCACCATTCTTTTGAAGATCATGCTTAAAAAATAACTTTTGTCTTATCTCCTTTTATGAATCCTCCCTTCAATTGAGCTATGCATGCTGCATTATCTTCATACAAAATCGTGGGTAGTTTGTCACACTTCAAACCACATTTGTCTCGAATAAGATGTATTATAGACCTTAACCATACGCACTCTCGACTTGCTTCATGAATAGCAATTATTTCAGCATGATTAGTAGCCACAATTGATTGCTTAGTAGATCGCCAAGATATGGCAGCGCCTCCACAGGTAAACACATAACCTGTTTGAGATCGAGCCTTGTGTGGATCGGATAAATACCCAGCATCGGCATAACCAACAAGATCGGGACTACAATTGTTGCCATAAAATAAGCCCATATCGGTAGTCCCTTTTAGATACCGCAATATGTGTTTGATCCCATTCCAATGTCTTCTTGTGGGAGCAGAGCAATATCTTGCTAAGACATTAACAGAAAAAGTTATGTCAGGCCTTGTAGTAATGGCAAGATACATTAGTGCACCAATTGCACTGAGATATGGCACTTCAGGACCAAGTAGCTCTTCATTCTCTTCTTGAGGTCGGAATGGATCCTTGTTCACATCAAGTGATCGAACAACCATCGGAGTACTTAATGGATATGCTCCATCCATGTAAGATCGTTTCAATACCTTTTCTATGTAGGCAGATTGATAAACAAAAATTCCGTTTGTCAAATGTTTAATTTGCAAACCAAGACATAATTTTGTCTTTCCGAGATCTTTCATCTCGAATTCCTTCTTTAAATAATCAATTGCCTTTTGGAGTTCTATAGGAGTTCCAATAAGGTTTATGTCATCAACATATACGGCAAGTACAATAAATTCCGATGTTGTTTTCTTTATAAAAACGCATGGGCAAATGACATCATTTATGTATCCTTCCTTTAATAAATACTCACTAAGACGATTATACCACATTCGTCCTGATTGCTTTAGACCATACAAAGATCTTTGCAATTTGATTGAAAACTTTTCCCGCGACTTTGAATTATGTGCGTTTGGCATTTTAAATCCATCGGGAATTTTCATGTAAATCTCATTACCAAGTGAGCCATAAAGGTAGGCGGTAACCACATCCATTAGATTCATGTCAAGTTTTTCATGGACCGCAAAACTAATGAGATAACGGAAAGTTATAGCATCCATAGCCGGTGAATATGTCTCTTCATAATCGACACCGGACCTTTGTGAAATCCTTGTGCAACAAGGCGTGTCTTATATCTTTGTACCTCGTTTTTCTCATTTCTCTTGCGTACGAAGACCCATTTATAGCCAACAGGCTTAACACCATTAGGTGTTTGGACTACAGGCCCAAAAACTTCACGTTTTGCAAGTGAATTCAACTCCGATTGGATTGCTTCTTGCCATTTTGGCCAATCAAGTCTTTGTCGACATTCTCCAACAGATTGAGGTTCAAGATCCTCATTTTCTTGCATAATGCTTGGATGCAACATTATATGCAAAGTCATAATCCACCACTATATCCACTCGATTCAAATTTGTCTCAATATCGATTGGATTTATTGATAGTTCCTTATTTTCTTGAGCTTCGGGCTCAATGGATTCCTCATGAATCTCAGAATTTATTAAATCGTAGATTTCTTCATGAGATTCTTTCGTAATGTCATTTTGATCATTTGTTTTCTTTTTCTAGGATTTCGATCTTTGGAACCTAATGGTCTGCCACGTTTCAGACGTGGTTTTGACTCATTAGCTATGACATTAGAAGATTGTCCAATAGGGACATCAATACGGATTGGAACATTCTCCGCAGGGATATGTGATTTTGTTATCCTTTTCATATCCGTAAATGCATCCGGCATTTGATTTGCTATACTCTGCAAATGGATAATCTTTTGTACCTCGCTTTCACAAATGGAGGCACGTGGATCAAGATGAGACAATGATTTTTCCACAAAATTTCCCGTTTGGTTTCTCCAACTTCTTCCCCTAATTTTGGGAAAAGTGTCTCATCGAATCGACAGTCTGCAAATCGTGCAGTAAACAAATCCCCCGTCAATGTTTCAAGATATCGGATAATGGAGGGCGATTCAAACCCAACACATATTCCTAACCTTCTTTGCGGACCAATTTTGGTGCGATATGGCAGTGCTATAGGCATGTATACTGCGCATCCAAAAATTCTTAAATGGGATATATTAGGTTCATCACCCAAAACTAATTGCAATGGGGAATATTTATGATAAGTTGTCGGTATGAGACGAACTAGCATTGCTGCATGCAAAATGGCATGACCCCAAACAGAAGTGGGCAGCCTCGTTTTCATGAGTAACGGTCTTGCTATCAATTACAGACGTTTAATTAAAGACTCTGCAAGATCATTTTGAGTGTGAACATGAGCTACATGATGTTCCACTTTTGTCCCAATTGATAAACAATAATCATTGAATGCTTGGGATGAAAACTCAACTGCATTATCAAGTCTAATAGACTTAATTGGATTATCGGAGAATTGCGCCCGTAATCGAATTATTTGTGCCATTAATTTTGCAAACGTGAAGTTGCGAGATGACAATAGGCACACATGAGACCATCTAGAAGATGCGTCTATTAAGACCATAAAATATCTAAACGACCCACTAGATGGGTGAATAGGTCCACAAATGTCCCATTGTATACGTTCCAAAAACGCAGGGGACTCAATCCCAACCTTTGTTGGTGATAGTTTTATAATTAACTTGCCTTGGTAACAAGAAGTGCAAGAAAATTCATTATTTAAAAGAATCTTTAAATTCTTTAATGGATGCCCATTTGAGTTTTCTATAATTCGTCTCATCATAATTGATCCAGGGTGTCCCAATCGATCATGCCAAAGTACAAAAGTATTGGAATCAATAACCTTTTGGTTTACAGTAGAATGTGCCTCAATTGCACTAATTCTTGTCCAATACAGGCCACAAGATAAAGATGGGAACTTTTCAATAACCCTCTTTTGGCCAGAGACATTCTTTGTAATGATGAGATATTCAAGATTATTCTCATCCATTGTCTCAATATGATATCCGTTTTGGCGGATATCTTTAAAACTTAGCAAGTTTCTCTTGGACTTGGAGGAGAACATTGCATTCTCTATGATAAGTATTGTTCCTTTAGGCAGAGTTATAGTAGCTTTCTAGAGCCTTCAATTAATACTACTACCAGAAATTGTTGTAACATCTGCCTTACACATACTTAAATGAGAGAAATATTTCTTCTCTTTGAATATTGTATGCGTCGTACATGAATCAATTAAGCAAATACTTTTACAATTGAACTTTGATCCAAGTTTGCTTTGAAATATATCCATATTTGCTTCCCATAGTTTGACATACAAAAGAAGTATATGAATAAATATTAGTACTTTTGGAGAAAAATAGAAAAGAAATAAAGTTAAATTTAATAGCAACCTTTAATGCATTTTCTGGAAAATTCTAATTATTATACAAATAATTACGCAACAAAAATAATACAAGTACACATATGACTAATACAACTACAATAAATTTATTTATATGTATAAATTATTTGTATTTTCCTACACATTGTATGAAAACTAATTGATCCATGTAAGAAAAGAACATACACATAAAATACAAATAAAAATAACAACAATTGAGGGTGAAGTAACAAAAGTTGTTCCAGGATGCTTGTAAACCTTTTCTTAAAGAGAATTAAAACAACGTAAAGGAAAGTTAAAATCGTTAAAAGATCACTGAGACTAGAGTACTAATTAATAGGATATTACTCCTTGTTTGTGAAATTTATAAAATTTGGAAATACAAATATTCTTAAAAATTACATAAGAATTATAAAGTACAATAAAAATTATCAGATGTTTATTCATTACATACTACGAACAGAAAAGCATAAAAATTAAATTGCTCAATCATCTCTAACCACAGATCCATCACCAATCAAGTGGTTTGTTTTTCCATGAGTGTGCTCAAAAAAATTTGCCACCTCTAAGTGAGTAATGTCAAATTCATTGTCATAGACAAGATTGGCTTCAGGGCCTTTATTCTTCAAAGATGCTTGATAAAGCTCAACCAAATATTTTGGTATGTGATAAATTTTTGCCCAATGCCCTTTTCCACTACAATGATAGCATTTAGTTTCCGAGCTCTCTACATTTCGCTTCTCATCTTTCCCTTTCCATTTTGGAAGTTATTTTTCCGTGGAGGATGATTAACACCATGAAAATTTCTTCCTTGGATATGGCCACGACCGCGACCACGACCTTTTCCACGATTAGCATAATGGGAATACACCTCATCCTCTTTAGGCAATTGGGGTAGACCCAGTGGGTCTATTTTCATGATTTCTCATAAGCAATTCATTATTTCGTTCAGCCACAAGTAGAAGAGAAATCAACTGAGAGACCTTTGTGAAGCCTTTCTCTCAATTGTGTGTATTTTCCCATCTATTACAAGACCTTTATATAGGCATAAAAAGTAAAGAAAATATGTCATGGTATATGTCATTGAACATACAAAATATGTCATTGAATATGTCATTAAGCATTTGAGATTAAGATCATGGAAGAAAACTAGACTTCCACCATAATATGATATTTATGATAACAGAATGGAGGTTATTCAGATTTTTGAACTACCTCTTTCAAGGGCAACAAACTTTCTTTTCATAATATCAGACATAATGTAAAAATAATAAAAAATTGAGAAAAGTTGTACCTTAATTTTCTCAAAGATCTTCTTGAGATGGTAGAACCTCGTGCTAATAACGTGGTATAAAATATAACTCAAAGTAACAAAATAGAACAAGGAAATAAAACAAACTAAGAGATATAGAGAGGAAGAGAGATTCTTATTTCTTCTTCAATTATGTGTATTTTCCCATCTATTAATGTCATTGAATATGTCATTAAGCATTTGAGATTAAGATCGTGGAAGAAGACTAGACATCCACCATAATATGATATTTATCATAACAGAATGGAGGTTATTCAGATTTTTGAACTACCTCTTCCACCCCCACCCCCCCAAACCCCAAAATGCACAACTCGCAAAATCCTGAGCAAAGAAATAAAAGAAGATTTTCTGGAAGGAGGATAAAACAATTTTAGAGTACATGTATGCGGATTTCTGTCTGTTCATCTGTTGTCCATCTGCCCGTCCGTGGTCTCATTTATGAATACATGACGGTTCATTTTTTGTTCTGTGCATTTTACAATCCTTGTGTTTTTGCAGCAACTTGTCTCCGAAAAAGATCTAATTGTAAGAGAGGAAGCCTGCCGAATTGGTTTGCTCTTTGGGGGATTTACTGGTTCCTATCATGCTCTGAGATGCTTGCTGAGAAAGCTGAGGAGAAAAGAGACACCTCTAAATGCGTAAGTATAGAATGCTGAACTTAAAAGTTTTGACTTACTTTTCGTTGCTGTTACTTTGAGAAGCTTTTGATGCTTGATACCCTATCCGATATATTTGACTTGGCTAAAGGGGATGATGGGCAGAATTTTAGCAGGTTCAGTGGCAGGTCTGGCTATATTAGCATTAGATGATTCCAACAGGCGGAGAACGCTTGCATTGTATCTTTTGGCAAGGCTAGCTCAGGTACAGGCATGCCCCCCCCCCCCCCCCTCACACACACACACACACCAGGCCAAAATAAGGAAAAAGAGAACAAGCGAAACACAAAAAAGGAAAAGGAAAACAGATGAATACAGATAAAACTACTAGTTGCTCCTATTACTTGAAGTCTTCCTTTTCTGTTTTTCTACTGGCTCCTATTTTGATGGCTTTACATATGGTCAGTGTGCATATAATTCTGCCAAAGCCAAGAACCGGTTTCATCTGTGGGGAAGTCACTGGAGCCACGGAGATTCTTTACTCTTTGCATTGGCATGTGCCCAGGTAATTTACATGGTGCTTAACCTTTTTGGCAAATGTTTAAGAGCCTTTATTACCCTTTGTTTCAAATTCCTTGTATTTACCTGCAGTTTTGTGGATTGGAGGGGGGGGGGTGGGATATCATAAATGTTCAAATGTCCAAGTTTAACACTAGGAGATTGAACTTCTTCTTTTTTCCTTTTTTTTTCCTTAAAAAATAATTTGAATATGCATAGGAGATTGAACTTCTCATATGATGCTAATGATGCTAGATAACTTGTTCTCTTTTACATCCGGAAAAAGTTGTCACAAATCTAGTTTTGTTCTTAATAAAATGTTTTGCAGGTCATGTATTCCTTCATAATGCGTCCTGAGAGTCTTCCAAAAGCATATAAAGATTTCATTCAGAAGACTGGGCCAGTTGCAGCACCTGTCTACAAAGCCGTTAAGGATTGCTGCAGAGGCTCTCCAGTTGATGTTGCTTCATTACATGCTTATTTATCCAAAGCAAAGGGTTCTAACACTATGAAGTTGGAAGAATTTCCATCTATTATCCCGTGTTCTGTAATTCACCCAGGCACCAACTCTTGCTTAGTTCATAATGCTAATGCAGCAGCAGCTACTTTCCGGAAGACGTTTCCTCTTTACTTCTCTTTGACTTTTGTGCCCTTTGTCGTTCTACGCCTGCAGAAGGTACAATTTATTAATATTGGTCTCCATTATTCTTATCTTTTTGCTTTGATTTCTTGTTAAATCATATAGCTGAATTGCTGGTACTTCTATTAAACAAAATGGGATCATCATAGACCCACAAGATTGGGTTTTCCTTGCTATATATGTTGGACTTTGTAGTGGTCAAATGCAGTTATATGGATAAATATGAAATATTCAAGCTATATTTTGACTAAAAAAAAAGGAGAAGATAAAATAAAATAAAAAGGGAAATGAAAAAGAAAAGACAAAGTTTAAAGAAGGAAAACAAGAAGGAAAAGAACAAGAGAAAAAAGAAAGGAAACTTTGTCTCTGGTAGTTGAAGTATGTTGTTAACAATTCTGTAGTACTTGCATTGTGTTTTTTAAGTTGCTTGGGTCCAGTATATAGAGCAGTATTACGAGGACCATGTGATGAACAATTACGAAGGTCTACACTTAAAGTTATGTTATTGTTACCTAGAGTAGTAGAATTGCTACTAAAGTAATTCTTTTGAAAACTTGCTGATCTTGTTTTAATGTTATCCCAGTTTATGGATGCTCCTACGCGCACCTGTTGGTATGCTCTTACAGGGGCTGTTCGCTCTACAACCTTCTTGTCCGCTTTTGTTGGAATCTTTCAGGTAGTTTATGTTCTAGATGCCTCATACCTCTGGTAGTCCCAAAGGCTCTTTTTGTGATGCTGCTGGTTGACTCGCTTAGCTTTACTAATTAACTTCTCTATCTCAATAAAAGGCTGCCATATGTTCCCACCGGAAGGTGGCGTCAAAGGACCATAAGCTTGTATATTGGGTAGCTGGGGCTCTCTCAGGCCTCTCTGTGTTGCTGGAGAAGAAAGCTAGACGTGGCGAACTTGCCTTATATGTTCTTCCTCGAGCTGCAGATTCTTTGTGGTATATACTAGTGAATCGCCATTTGCTTCCGGCTATCAAGAATGCAGAGGTATCTTGTCTCACAATGCAATTTGGTGCTTTGCGGTGTTAAACCACTCATAAAATTTCCTACAGTTTATGACTACTTTGATAGCTTGTATAAATTTAAGCATATATCCTGGATAAACCATTGAACTACTTAGGGGAAGTTTGTTCTTGAAATATTGGGTTTCTCTGAAAGTACAGTTTTTTCAAATATTTAAATTTCATGAAATGAAACGTCTCAAGCAAATATGCGGTGTCTGATTGTTATACAGGTGCCCTTGTTTTGTGCCTGTATGGGTGGTATTATGTACTACTTGGAGCATGAACCAGACACCATGGCTCCCTTCCTCAGGGGCCTGATCCGCCGCTTCCTTGCTAGCAGAATCAGCAATCCTGCTCCTCCGTCAAATAGAAGTGCCTCTTATACATATCTACACACTCTCGATGCTATGAAGGAGCCAAAAATGCCAGAAAACCGAGAGACTGAAACTTTAACTGCAGAGAAATACAATCTTGAATCAATACCAGGACTTTGAGCAACTTTTTGACGCTCAAGCCAAGCTATGTTTTTCCTATTCATTATACCATTTCATATTGGTTATCAGGCAGCTATTCCATGCTCATTTCGATTAAACTAGAACTTTGATCAAGTTTGATTCTTTTCCCTTCTTTACATAATTGATACATGGCATAAAGTTCTCATTGTATGTAGGTGAAAGCTAGTAGTTCTGGTGAGATACAAAATCTGATCCGATCTTGTAAATAAATGTAGCTTGTTTAGTTCCTGCTTTGGCTGTCAGAGATGGTATAGTAACTATACTATAGTTGTGTTTAACTGTTGAAGTTGATACAACTTAGTTTGACATCATAATTAATCCATTTTTGATCCCCTTAGAATCAATATTCATAATGGCGATTTACTATGCAGAGTCGCTCGTGCAGCTGAATTTCAGCCAAGTCATTGCACCATTATTATGATCACAGCGGCAGTCCTCTCCCCCATTTATTGACATTACTGTTATTTTCCCGGTAAGAATCAGGCTGCTTGAGCTGGGATGTTCAGAAAGAAGCTTGGGATTATTGTGAAAACTGCGTTCGAACTTCGAACCTCACCAATTAGATGATCAAATATGGGGGGAAATGATCATGGGCGTCATCTGGGCCAAGTTGCATATGACTGATGGTTACATTTCCTGTGAGTTGGGACTGTTGTCATCCGTACCCTTCTATATCACATGAAATTAAAGAAGAGAAAGAGGAGGGCAAGACGTGAAGTTTTTACTATTTTGGGTAAGTTAAGTGCCGAGTCTATAAAATACGTGCTTTATACACCAACCAGAGTCTTCATCAGTCACCGCACGTTCTGTGAGTTAACAACTATGTGCGCTTTGTGAAGACTATCCACCAAATCGCATGTTCTTATTAAAAGACAATTTTAAGAAGGATTTTTTTTAAAGATAAGAAGGTAATGATATGAATTTGAAATCTTTAGGTCTATTTATGGCCTATTTGGCCAAACTTAAAAAAATGAGCTTATTTTGAGAAATGTTTTTTTCTCAAAAGTCTTTTTGGTAAAAAGTAATTTGTGTTTGATTAATTAATTTGAAATGCACTTCTATAACAATTATTGTTTGACCAAGTTTTTAAAAGTGTTTCTAATTGTATTTTTTTTGGAAGTGCTTTTGGGGAGAAATTACTTTTTCTTGCTTCTTCAAAATTGTTTTTGCTTCTATTCGAAAGCACTTTTTTATCTTCTAAAAGTTTGGCCAAACGGCTTCAACAAGAGCACCCCTTTCCCCAACGCTCTTGGCTATAGAGAAGCTTGGCCAAACGAGCTATTGACATTGACATTGACATAGTGACATAGTTTTGCAATCCCCTCCCCTCCCTCATATATGTATAAAACCAAAAAAAGAAATCAGTTGATAGTCATATTTAATTAAGCTGTTAAATAATGAGACAATCTCACTTCGATCGGTTGGAGTGCAGCCCTTGCTTGTTACTATACTTTTGCTGCAAAAGTTCTTTTTAAATTTAAATGTACGCATATTAATTTTTTAATAATATATATACAATACATCAGGAAAAAATGGGGCCCCAAAAAGCGATTGCTTTATTGGCTCTTATAGTAGAGCCACCCATGGGGAGAAGAGAGCTAGGGTTGTTTTATTCGTTTGAAAATTGAAATAGCCGTTTGAGATGGTAAATCAAAGGGGAGTCACGGGTTGAACTGGAATTCCTGTTCTGGCGATTCTGTGTGTATATTGAAAAGCTCTTGTCCTTTTGTGTTGACTGAATCCTTGAAAATTAAAGAGAGATGAGTGTTTAAACGAAGCTGTGACTGTACGGAGGGATGAGAGAGGGAGGTGGCAGTCGGCTGCTATAGCTGAAACTGGAAGGAGAAGATAGAGGTGTGGGGTACAACAACTGAGTTTGGCATGAAACTCTAGTTGAGTTTACGCTAAGCATGTCATGGATCAGGTTCTTTTAAGTGGGTTTGTTGAGTATGTTATCGGGCTATTAAGAAGTGGGTTTCGAATAAGAAGAACTAACACAAATAACCGCCCCCTAATCTCATAATCTAAAAATAGCATGCGGATGTAAAATACATATAAATTTTATATATAATATATGTATAACTATGTATATGTTATGAATAGAATTTTATTTAGAGTGAATGTCTATCTTGTGGAGAGTTTTACTTTGTGACTAAGTCATATTTCTCTTATAAATAGATGGGTCTTACCCCATTGTAAATCATCCCAAAATTCAATAAGAATTCTCTCTCCCTACTTTTCTCTACAATATTATTTTTGTTCTTTTATTATTTTATAACACGTTATCAGCATGACACTCTAACTAATTGAGTAGAAACTTTGGGATTGAGCATAATGATTGTCAATTATTTTATGAACTTCCTTCATGATTAAAATTCTGGATTTAAGGTAAGTATTTTACTTTTCTCTTTCAAATTCTTGAAATTCTATAATTTGATTTTATATACAGGCAAAAACAACAAAGTTTGGTTATAACTCTAGTGGAGTTTTTAAGAAATTACACCCACAAGAAGTGGTAAAATTTCTATGTCTTGCCATGATCAAAGTCATGGATGATCATGCGCACAAGAAGTGAAAACCCGTCCCATTGAATTTTCTCCATTCTCATTCCCTTAAGAGAATGTGATAGCAATATGTGATAAGTCTGAAAGAAAGACAAAATTATTACCGTGAAGGTATCAATGGATGTGGACGTGACAATAGACGAAATTATAATCGTCATCATTTGTGGTAATGAGAACAATAAGGATTCTCAAAATAATCCCACACTTTGTGAAAATATTTGTCATCGATTTGACATGAGATTTTATAAAGCACATACAGATGACTATGGTCCATTCATGATGTGAATGAGAAAACATCTGATTTATGAATATATATTCATTTTTGGAAGAATATAAATGTGCTAGTGGTAGTGATTATACCACACTCACCTCTAAAAGGAGGTTTGAGATGATATAAGAAAATAATATCATTATTATGGCATGAATGGTCATTGGTCACGCACTTATTGTACGCCAACATATTCTGGCATTGTGATTATTAAAAGTCAACGATAATGCAAGAAACAGATCTTGCATATTATTTTGACCATGGCCATAATGGTATAACTTTCTCTTTAAAAGAGATATTTGTGAGCACGTGATTTTTGCCCTATATGAGAATTACTCCCAAAAATTCAAAATAAAAGAGTTTTGTGTTGTTTGCAATTGTTGTGAATTTAGTGTCATTTTTAAAAAATAATGACAATATATATATATATATATATATATATATATATATATATATATATATCGCATTTGCATTTAGGATTTAATTCTACAATTAGGAGTAATTAATTTTATCTTACAAAAATGAAAATCACAAAATAGGCATTTTTTGCATTTTAGCCTTTAATGTCCAAATTGTGTGATTGTATTTTAATTACCATTTAAAATTAGGTGACAATTATTATTATGATATTAGTATTTCAAGATAATTTTAGTTTTTATAAATTAATCTTAGTATATTGGGCTTTATTAATTAGGAAGTTGAATAATGGAGAAGAACAAAATGGAAAAAATTTGGATTGGGCCATCTTGCAAATTAAGTTACAAGCCCAATCCTAAGAACCCTTACCCAACCCAAAACCCCTTGGCCCAAGAAGAAAATTTCAGATTTTTTTAGCAAAAAAATAATCATAATTACATGACATAAAGTAGTGGGGGGCAAGGAAATCAAGGAAGAAAACAAGGAGAGGAAAACATGGATTAGTGGGTTTTCTTTAAATTAAAAAAATATTTTCTTTTTAATAAAAAATCTGAAAATTTTCGAAATTCTTGCCTATAAATAGAAGAGAAGATTTATGAAAAAGAGTGTGGAAAAAAGAGAGGAAAAATCGGAATAGAAGAAAAAATAAAAAAATTCCCTGCTGTAGTATACACTAGATATACACTCTGGATACAGAAGTATACACGGAAAAAATGCAATTTTTGAGAGTTTCTTTTGCGAAGTGAAAAGAGTTCAAAGCTAGAAAGCCAAAACAAAGAGAAAATCTGGAAAATATTTTTCTTTTCTATTTTTTACTGGTTTGTTTTTGTTTTTCTCCGTATTGTTGGGATTTTCGGGATTGAGGTGTTGAAGCTACTGCTGGTTGTTACTGTTGTTGTCGCTGTATTTTCACCACCTTGTTGATTTGCCATTTTCCCATTCTTTTCAAAACCAGGTACATATCTCTTTCACTTGAAGCTGTAATGGTGAATTGTTGAAATAAAAAATGAAGATCTGGATCCGATTATTTGCTGTCCTGTAGTTTATGTTTAGTGTTGTTAGTTTAGATTTGTAATTTATCTATTGAAGTATTCTGTAGTAGCTGAAAAACGAAAAACAAAAACATTGTAATAACTAGTAGTATAGTAGCAATAGTGTATCACATAGCTTAATTAGGTAATAGATCTTAAAACATGGGTTAGTTAATAATAATTTCAAAAAATCAGTTGGTTACTTACTCACAATAGATTCATAAGTCTTAATCACATATCAGATGTCATTTACACATAGATAAGCTTAAAAATAGGAAATGTTAGATTAGATAGTGCTTTAATCATGTTTTAGGTTAATAATCCGGTGATAAAACAAGCCATATTGAAATCAATAGCATAATATAAATAGGTCTCTGAGTTATTTATTTACGGATATTGATACAATTTAATTAGAACCATCTTTGTAATGTAAAAATGCCTAGTACATAACGAAACTGGTAATTTAAATATTCGTGAGTAGTTAATCAGTTAATTCAGATCCATAGTTAATTAGTTTAATCACTCTTTAAGTCCATTATGTAATCCGTCGCTTTCTCAAATTAGGTATTAATTGGTATTAACTTCAAAACGCTAGTGTAAGAGGAAGAAGTAGTTTGTTAGTTCTGATTTATGGTAATAAATAATTAATTTGTAGCTAATGTATGATATTGATTTCCTTCATTGAATAAATAAAAGTGCTTTCCATTTCAAATGTGTATCTTTGTTCTGTTGCTTCAATTGTTTCCAATTTTATTTAGTTTGGGCCCAAGGCATGTTATGGGCCCGAATCTCTGTATAATGCTAATTGGGCTGGCGATAGAATGCCCGAATCAGGTCTGGTTCTTTAAGAACCTGGACCTGTTTTTAATGTAGCAAATCCTTATTCTGGAAATCCAGGCCCCATTGAATAACAAAATTACGGGCCTGGAATGTTTAAATATTAGAAATCGATTAAGGAAAAAACAAATGTAGAAAACATAGCCAAATACTAGTATTGAATCCTTTAATGAAAATTGGGATGAGCCTCGCCCGAATAACAAACACCGGGGCCCCCATTTAGTAATAAGATAACATAGTAGAACCGGAGAGGCTAATAGCAAATTCCATAGCCTCTCCCCAAAGTTAAAAGCCGATAGATGTTATTTAGGGCACGATGTTAATGTACTTTCCATTGAACGAGTGTGCACTTGGTGCGACTTAAATCCAAATCTCGGCAAAGCTGAAATACACCGAAAGTCATAGGCGTACTGGTTGCGGTATGACTCGAGGCGTGTTTTCGCGATGCCGCAAATTCTTTAAAATAATACCTAATGTAAAAAGAATTATATGTTGTTTAAAATCTATAATTGAGTCAAACAAGAGTCGGGAACGACAATTGAGCGACCGTGCTAAAACCACGGAACCCGGAAATGCCTAACACCTTCTCCCGGGTTAACAGAGTTCCTTATCCGGATCTTTGCTTCGCAGACATTTTTATGAGTCAAATTCCTCGGATTCGGGATTAACCGGTGACTTGGGACACCATTATCTTTCCCAAGTGGCGACTCTGATTAATCTCAATAAAATCCCGAACCGATTGTCCTTTAATTGGAAAAACTCCTTCCCTTACGTTATTTTTATCCGTTTCGGATATTTGAGCGTCGGGGTATACCCTACGAGCGTATTTATATTTATGCTTATGTGGGGTAGTAAAAAGGGAGGTGTGACAGCTCTGGCGACTCTGCTGGGGAACCCAACCCCGAACTTCGGTTTCAGGGTTTAAGAACTCGAGCTCTTTAGAATTGCCGTTCGCGTTATTGTTTGACTTCGTTATATGATTTGAAAAACATGCTATGTGCTTTATCGCTTTGATATTATATGGATTGTATATAAAATTGTGCCGAAAACCTTACTCTCTTCACCTCCGGGGATGTGCTTACTGGTTGAGACTCCCCTTTCTGTTAAAGTCACCTTAAATTAAGAAAACAGAGGCCGGATAAGTTACAAAGCCGATTGACTCCGCGGGTCACCGGTACGTAGCCCCCTCTCCTCGATTCGAGTTGTCCGCTCGGGTACACGGTCTAGCACTCTATGAAACCGTAAGATTTTTGAACATAGGTCTAGGACGATTATTTGCATCATCTTTGACTTAGGGGACTCAACACAGGGGTTGGGTCCATCTAGGACAGGTGACCCGATATTGAAAAAGACCGAGCATGTTATGTGTTGCATTTTATTGTCCTTGATTGTTATGCGGACCGGCGGAAAT